>CM057079.1:20376008-20698508 GCA_029379335.1 Thymus mandschuricus
CTTCCTAACATTATAGGCTTGAAAATTTCTAACCTATCTAATCAAAATAGGGTCGCTTGGGAATAGGATTACATAGAGGGTTTTGGGATCAAATCAAAACATATATTCATTTAAAGCATCTCGTTAAGTTCCCCCTTAACACATGAATCCTTAACAATTCCCAACAATTTCCCCCTTTTTGATGATGCCAAAACCCATCATTCTAACCGTTGTAAGAACTTCAAGTGACTGAATCCTTCACAGACTTATCCATTTTTTTTAAGTTCTTATGGTTATCGTGTGAGTATTGTAGCATAAGGATAAATCACATAAAGCATATAAATACTTTAATGTAAGAGGGACACGCTTGACAGAAAAGTAAATTGAGATAGATGAATCAAGCGTGGCACAATAACAGTTCAAGGTTTGTTAGTATAGTATGCTGCATAAACCTTGGGCTTCATAGACTTGGGGGGTTTCTGTGCTTTCTCTGTGCAAGCTTTCCAACTCCAGGGCTTCATCAATCTCAGCATCTAGAATTCTTCGGTTGGGAAATCTGAGTTTGGAATTCTGGGCATAGGAAATTGAATCTTCTCTGGTACTTTTATAATCTTTTTCTTGGGCTCCGCTTGCTCTGCCTCTATGAAGATCTTCCTTCGAAGTGGATCATAAGTCAATACCATGAAATTATTCAAGGCATCGAGCTTGGAGATGGTGTCTTGGAAAGGGACTACTTTCCACTAGTAATAAGCCTTGATAAATTTTTGATGCGACACCCATTCCATGCTTCGATGAAGCAAGCATCGGATGGTTCGCTCTCCTTTCCTCAATCTCCTCAAAAGATCTGCTCGTCATCTCTTTGATCATCCGATTGAACCTTTTGCTCTGCTCAGAGTTAAAGGTTGGAGCTCTTGAATTGATCAGCTTCCTTATGAACTCTAGCTCCTCCCTTGTGTATCTCTTGGACTCCACCATCTCACTTATGGTCTTCTTGCATGCATTGAGATCTGCATTTATGGCACATACCTCCGATTCATTGGGAGTGAACGGTATGTATTCACAGCGCAGAAGGCACAACTGGATCAGCAAGTTCTCTTCAAGTAGAGTGAGGGTTCTCTCTTCGACCTTCTTCATTCTGGCAATTCTAACTGCCTCATTCCTTTCGGCCTTTCTCTTCTTCTCCTCCTCCTCCTTCTTCTTTTGTTCCAAGCGAGAGGCTTTAGCAGATAGGCTCTCTTTGATCTTCTGGAGCTTAGCCGCAGGATCTGCCTCTTTCTTTGCTGGAGCGGCTCGCTTGAGTTGTGGCTTGGCTGGTGCTGCTTTTGATGGTGGTGACGTTGTTTTCTTTTTCTCAACAACTGCAGGAGGTGCGGTGAGGGCGGGTGCTTGAGTAGAAGCTGAGGGAGCCGCTTGAGCTGGCATTTTCTGAAGTGGTTGGTTCTGCGGAATTATAGTAACTCCAATCTCCATCAGCTCAAACGCTTGCTGCATCTCCAGAGTTGTAGCAAAAGCAGCGGCGGCTTCAATCTGCTGGGCAACATGAGTGGAAGATCTGGCAGCAGCAACCATAGATGAAGCTAGCAGTTTCGGCTTCTCTTGATAAGTAACTAGACCTTTGCCATTTGCCTTCTCAATCTCCTCCTCTACTCCTTCCTTCTCTGCATCTTTCTTCCCTTCCCCCTTAATCTCAGACTTCTTCCCTTCCTCCTTTTTGGCATCATCAACTTTGCCAGAGGGAACGGGGACTATAGCCTTCTCATCAATTGCCCGGCGGAGGCTAGAGAACTCGTTGATCATCGCACGAAACGTCCCATCGGCACGCTCTGCAAACAGTCCTTCCTTGGCGAGCACTAGCTCCGCCGTCTTTTCAGATACTTCCTCAAGCAGTAAGCTGTACTGCTTCTCTCGCTCAGCCAGTGCTTTCTCCTTCTATGCAACCTCCGCCATCAAATTCTCAAGCGGCTCAACCGCTTTGAAGCGAGCCTCAAGCTCCGCTTCGATTTCCGCTCTGATCTCCTTATATTTTTCCTGCAAAACTAGATCATTAAAGTTAGTTGAAGCGGCGAGCTCCGCTTCACGGATGGCGAGGGCTTTCTCTCGGTTGTTGAGGTTTGTGTGGAGGATGGCAGCAGCAGCAACACGCTGAGTGAGCTTGTCAGCTTGAACATTTGTTTCAGCAATCGTTGCATCGAGCTTGGTATGCTTCAGATAGAAAGCCTTAGCATCCCTTCTTCGGCTCTCAAGCTCGCTTAGATCCTCATCATACTTGCTCTGTATGATGGCTTTTTCTTGCTCCAGTGTTGTCTTTGCCAGCTTCGTACGAGTGTGCTCGCTCTGCAGCGATACAAATTCATTCTCCTTCTTTGCAAGCTCACTCTCCTTCTTTTCTAGGGTAAGATTAACCTTTGATGTGTCCTCCTTGTGCCTCTGCACAAGCGAGGCCTTATCTTCTTCTGCTTTCTTGAGCTTCTCCTCCAAAGCGACCAACTTGGATTTCATCAATTTAAGCCTGCTCCTCTCCTCCTCAAGCCTAAGCTTGGCATCATCCGTTCGCTTGTTCTCCTCCTTGAGCTTCTCAGTAAGCTCGGCCTTTGCATCATCGAAATCTCTCTTCTGAAGCCTTACTTCCTCAGATTTTTGAAAGATCTCATCCTCTTGCTTGGAGATTTTGCTTCTGAGATCTAGGATCTCTTGATCTTTCTTGGACAGCTCCTCTCCATGTTTCTCTATCAATCTCTCCTCGTGCTCCGAGTGCTTCCTCTCCGGCAGCACGACATTGGGGTATGCTCGCTTAACAACGGTGTCGAGCAGCTCCCAGTATTTAGCCTTGTTCAACAGGGCCGTGAAGCCATCAACTCCGACAAACTGCAGCATTGCAGCATCCTTCTCAATGATTGTATCCTCGGAGAAGGCTTGGCAAAGACCGAAAATTTTGTAGTATTCCGTGCCGCGATATGAAATGTAGGTGAGAAAGTCGGCGGCACGGTTGAGAAAGGCTTCATCCATCGGCACGAGCGGGTACCGCTTCTTAACTTTCAGAGCGGCCTTCTCCCAGTCCGCACGGTACCGTTTCAAAGCTTTATCTGCTGGGGATATGGGTGGTGGTATAATGGCTGTATGAGAGGGGATTTGGGAGTCGAGGGTTTGGTTAGGAGAATTTGGGGTAGAAGCTTGGATTGTGGATTGAGTGGGGGCTTGTACGGTGGCTTGGGTAGGCTCGTATATTTGAGCGGCTTGGATTGGGTCGGGTTGGAGGAATGGGAGATCTGGGAGGGGGTGAATGCTGATGGATTGTTCATCTTCATATATAGCTCCTCTATGAGCGAAGATTCCTTGGGTGTTTTTGGGGTGAGGGGGTCGAGGTTGAAATTGGGTTTCGGAAGCTTGGGGTTGGGTTGGCTCTGTTTGTGGTTGGGGAGCTTGGGGAATAGTGGTGGAGGCTTCGGCTTGGGGCTGGTGACTTGACAAACCGATATTTTATATGCATTTCAAGATGATTTTGGTAGGTTTTGGCTTTGATATGTGTGCTTAAATGAAGAGGAAATGATAGGTTTTTACACTTATGCGTAATCTATATGCTTTGCATTTTCTCTTGATTTCCGTGCATATTTCAGGTGTTGTGGCAATTTTCTGGGAATGTTTGACTTATCCTATGTCGAAGAGGATCGAGAGAGGAAGCCGTAGCACTTTGCGGATTAATTTTCCGATGTCGGATGAGAGAGAACGAGCCAAAACCGTGAGAGTGCGCAGAATGACAGATTTGGGCGGAAATGCATAAAACACACCCTTGGACAACTTTCCGAAAATTATAGTTTTTACCCCACCTTCTCATTCAAGTTTCTCTTTATTGCAATTTGACCCCAACTTATGGGAAGTCTATAAATACCTTGTTATTTGCCTCATTTGGCAACTTTTAACACTTGTAATTCATTTTGTGCACAACAACTTTAGAACCCTAGCTTTCCCTCTTTCCTTTTTGGTATTTTCAAATATTATTGGATGATCAAGCTTGAAGATTGAAGATTATTGGAGCATTTTATTTCCTTTTACTTTCCTTGTTATTTCTACCATGAATTCTCTTCTTTTTGTTGGTTTGATTGTTAGATCTATGAGTGGCTAGAGCTCATAGAGGTTTCAAATGATGGATGGTGTGAATTAGGCTAGGATTTAATGGTTTTTGACATGAATGATTGACATCCATGAGTGCATACAAGGTGTTTGATGGAATGCCTAGGAAGCTTCCATTTACAGCACTTGGCGTGAATCCTTGCTCATAATATCTAGTATTGATTTGCATTGCTCCTAGAAAGAATTATGTGAATTGATGTTAGATTAGTAGGCATTGTGCTTTTAGGAGTTGGTATTATGTTTGGAATGGTAAGCATGTTATTCAATCCACTAGTTATCAAGTCTTGGAGTCTTGGGAGGATGAGATAGCTTGATTTATGTAAGAATGCCACTCAAAGGAATTAAAATGGTTTGATACATCACTTGTCTAGTCCTTAGCCTAATCACATCGAAAATCGTTTGAAACCTTATCTTCTTTACTTGTTCCTTACTTGCTTTACATTCCTTGCCTTTATTTTTGCTTGTTATTTCATTTACTTATTGCTTGCCTAGTTATAAAACACCAAAACAAAGTCTATGTGCTCAAATAGGATAATAGAGACAAGACGAACTACTTGATTATCTCTCGACACATTCACTCCTTGTGGTTCGACCCGGACTACTAGCTAGTTCGGTTATGATATTATTGATAGGTTAGAAATAGCCTAGTCATGACTTCATCACCTTCCGGTGAACGAGCTTCCATATCCTCTGTCGTTTTCAATAGAGAATCTTCAAGCGGGTCCTCCTGCTCCACGCTTTGCACGGCTAGTGAAGCGACTCGCTGCAACTTCTTCTTTGGAGCAGCTTGCTTGGCTGGCGAAGCGGCTCTCTTGGTTCCTTTCTTCCTCTCTGCAGCTGGCACTGCAGGGCGAACATTCTTCTGAAGAATGCCACGATCGATTAGCCTCCCTGCCTTGACGAGATCATGGAAGACGCTTGACTTTTTGTATTCAAGCATCCCGGTCCATTCTCTCCCTGGAAACAACTGTTCCAGCGCATATGATAGCTTCCCGAAGAGGCGAAGCTTTCCCTTTCTAATGATGTTGACAGAGCTGCCCTCCTCAAGCTCGAAATCCTTGGCAACTTCTTGGATGTTGCGGATGAACCAGTTGTACCAATTGAACTTGGTTCCCATCAAGCTGTCGACGATGGCCGTCACAACAAACAGCTTGTTATCGGAGACTTGCCCAAGTCCTCTGATGTTGCACACTACTGATTTGGTGTACAACTCACAGATAAAGTTGTAGGGCTTCTCCAGATCAGTCCTCATGTTGTTGCCTCTATCCTTCCATGCTACATTCTGCTTCGCGGCGAAGCGAGGGTACTCCACATGTACCGATAGATCCATTTTTGTGAAAGAGTCAACTTCTTCTCTTGGTAAACCCAGAACTTCTGCGATTTTCAATAGATTGACGTATGTTAGCTTCCCTGTGTTCGGATGCGTGATGCTGGATCTCATCTGTCCTTCCCTCAGATTCAGCAGGAACTGTGCCACATGCTTGGCGAGAATCTGCATCGGTCGAACGGTTACTAGTTTCCACAGTCCGGCCGTGGTCACGGCCCTGTGGAAAAATCCATTGGGTTCTACGATTGCTTCGTCGAGATGCGGCTCGACGTTGATATACTCTTCGGCCTTGGATAGAAACTCCTCCATGGTTTGGGTAATGATTTTCTTCACCATTGCGAAAAGTTTGAGAGAGATTGGTGAAAAATATAGGGTTTGAGACTCGTGATTTGCAAAAAATTGCAGAGAGTTTGCACGAGAATGGCAATTTGGGGGTGATAAGTCTTCTGCATTCTGCATCGATGCCCTTATATAGCTTTAAGGTTTAAGCTGACGTGGCTGACGTGTCCAGTTAGATTCGGCGTCACCGTGGTTAAAGTGAACCGCATAGGTGAGTCAGCACGGTACGTGGCATGCTGTAATTCGCTCGCTTGAATGGTTTGGATCCAACGGTTCATATTTGAAGATTGTTGAGATTCAACGGTTGGATCGCTAGCAGTTTTGGCACTTCAATTTCGCAGTGTTCTCCACGCGCTCGGATTCTCGGACCATACATGGAGCATACTTGGAGGAGACCAAGCATTTACAACGTAGGAACTTTGGAAGCGAAAGTTCTATCTGCCTACGTTGTCGAAGAAGAGGAGGTGATAGAGAAGGAGACAGAGGAGAAGAATAAGGAAGAAGAGGTGATAGAGAAGGAGAAGGAAGAGAAGGACGAGGCTGCAGGAAACCCTTGTGTTTCAAGTCTCGATATTTTGTGAACTGTGTTCATATATCCCATATTTATTTTCTGTCAACTTTTGTCATTTACAAGCTTTGTGAATGATTTATCCTTATGCTACAAAACTCAAATAACTT
The DNA here is from genome assembly GCA_029379335.1 of Thymus mandschuricus. NCBI lineage: Eukaryota > Viridiplantae > Streptophyta > Magnoliopsida > Lamiales > Lamiaceae > Thymus > Thymus mandschuricus. The sequence goes on from CM057079.1 coordinate 20,382,460, forward strand.
AACCGGAAAAAAAAGGGGAAAGGAACTTAAAAGAAAAATTTCAACGAACATGCAAAGGAAGCAGTCGCTTGAAGTTCCTTCCACGGTTAGGTAGGCTAAATTCCTTAGTCTAAAAAGTTTGTTTTGGGTTTTGGCATCATCAAAAAGGGGGAAATTGTTGGGAATTGTTAAGGACAAACATGTTAAGGGGGAACCTATAAGGGACATTCTTAATTGTTTTGATTTGATCCCAAAACCCCCAAGCGTCCTATTCCCAAGCGACCCATTTTTGTATAGATAATAGGTTAGAAATTTTTCTAAGCCTACTCTGTTAGGATGACTTAAATTTTGCTTAGGTTTTAGACTGCAGAAAATTCAAGTGAAGGCCACTTGCTTGAGTGTGTTTTCCAAGCGAAGCGAGTCTACCGAGCCGAAGTGAAGCGTGCCGAAGAATAGCGAAGCAAAGCTACCGCTACAGTGGAATCAAAGCGAGTGCACCAAAGCGAAGCGAAGCGAGCGCTACAATAGAAAAGCTGAAGCGAGTCAACACGGGTCAACATTTTCTAAAGCAGTCACTCGGGAACTTCACTTCCCAAGCGACTCGCTACAAAATGACCGTGAAGCGACTCACTTCAGAGAGGACGCTACAACTTCAAAGCAAAGCGAGCCACTACCTACCAGAAAGCGACAGCACGACTCCCACTCATATTTTGAACTCCAGTCAACAAGAGATCGTCGCATTAATTACGAGATCTCCACGTGTCAAATGCGGAGTGGAGTAGAGGAGTTGACTGCCAGGCCGACAAGGGCGCCGCAACAGTACTGGCTCGCTCCAGTTACTGTTAAGATTGGAACTTAGCCATTTCCGGCAAAGAGCCAAAACTGCGCGTCTGAAAAGCAGCCAGCCTGTGCAAGTACTGTCGAGAGGAGGAGGGACAAGGCCACCTACCAAGCAACGGATCTCGGCCATCTCTCCGCCTATAAATAGTGAAGGATGAAGACGAAAAGAAATAGAACACTACTTGAGCATTCGAGCGCCTACTGCAAACAAACACTCCCAGCTTTCTAAGCAATCTTCAAGTCTTTGTTTCCAAGTGTTCTCCAAGTTCCAGTCTCATCGGAACACGTCTTCACAACCTTCACACTTAGAGTCTAAGCCCATTCCATATCCAAGCTTAGAAGAAGAACTCTAGCCATCTTTGCATCTACTGTAAAGAGTTCTTCATAGTGTGTTCATCGAAAACCAAAAACCCTAACCCTAGTTCTGTTTGTTAGGTTTTTGTGTCGTCGTTAGGTTGTTTTCGATCCAAGGCTCTACCTTCATCGATCGTAGAAGCCTCGATCATAGAGTTTAGATCCAAGCTTGCACTTACCTCGTTCGTGTAAAGCTCGATCGAAGCTAGGCTGTAAGGAGAGCCCGTAATCTCCCTGTGTCGGACCAAAGTGAGTGAAGATTCTAGTCCAATTAGGTCTTTGTAGTGAACCCGTAATCACTGCGTCTGTCGTCAGATCCAAGCGAGTGAAGCTCGATCTCGACTAGGTTTTTGAAGGACCCGTAACCTTCAAGTTCTTGAGTGAAGAGAACAGTTGCATCGTGCAACAAAGTGGACGTAGGAGTTTCATCTTCGAACCACTATAAACCTTGTGTCGTATCTCTCTAAACCCTAAACTCTTTATTTCCTTGTTTGATTACTCACTGCACTTGCATCTAAACAAACATAACTTGGAACTTTAAATACTTAGGAAAGAATATAGCTCACCAAATTTCCGCATATACGAGTAAAGACTCACTCTTGATCAAGTGCTCACTTCGGTCAAGCAGTCAAACTACCACTGTAGATCTAGCTTCAGCTAGGTCTTAAGTGAAAAAGCGAGCTCTTTACTTGTCACTCTGAGTTAAGGAAAAGAAGTTGAATAACTTCAAAATACGTATTCACCCCCCCCCCCCTCTACGTATTTTTCCTATAACAAACCGTGACCAACAAGTGGTATCAGAGCAGCGGTTCTTTCGAGCCTCTGCTTTGCATATCCGAAGCGAGTCCCCACTCGCTTCACGTTGTCTCACTGAACCGGATCCTATTTTCCTAAGTGCATCAAAATCTCACCCACGCATACTGCATATACTACTGACGATTTGCTATGTCTACATATAGTGCATCAAATCTTCCACAGTTCTCTATCGAAGGGTACGAGATATGGAGCTTTCGAGTCGAGAGCTTCCTCTGCTCTATCCACGACCGGATGTGGGAAGTAATAGAGGACGGACCGATCGAAATCAGGAAAGCCATATCTGTGGATGTTCCAGCCGCTGAAGGTCGTCCAGCCCACGTTCGTCAACAGTAAGTGGAGAAAGATAAGGACGAGTATACTCCAAATGACTTCAAGGTCGCCAATCTGGACAAGATCGCATGACACATGATGCAGAGCACCGTGTCGGACGCCTATCTACCATGGATTAGGAAGTGTGCGATGGCGAAAGAGATGTGGGAAACCCTAGCTCTCATAGCTCAAGGTACAGACAAGATCAAAGAGAACAAGCTTGCCGTACAATTGCGGGAGTTTGAAAATCTTGTGATGAAGTCGGGAGAATCCATTGACGCCATCGAGCTGCGAGTCACCAACATCACTGCAACCCTCAACTCACTAGGGAAGGAACTCACAGACAAAGAGGTGAACCTCAAGATAGTCCGTGCTCTCACGAGGAAGTGGCAAACTATGAAGGAACTCTACCTAGCTACCAAGGATCTGACAAAGCTCACGCCGGAAGTATTATTCTCCAAACTCAAAGCTCATGAATTCGATCTGAATCGAATGAGCCTCGACGATGAGGATGTAGCTCCCACGACATCAAAGGGAGTGGCTTTCAAAGCTGCCGAAGGGCCAAGCGACCAGTCGCTAGCCAAGATGTCTAGAGAAGAGCTGGAAGAACAGATCGCATTCTTGTTGAAGAATTTCAACAAGATGAACTCGCGTGTGGGCAAATACAAGAGATTCTACAAGCAATACAAGGGGAGAAACACTGATGCTCGAGAAGGAAAAGGGAAAAGAGAGGAGACGACCAAGCCGATACCGCGAGACATGATGGAAGTGGAGTGCTACCACTGCCACAAAATGGACCACTACAAATCAGACTGCCCGAAGCTCAGTGCCAAAGAGCGTGAGGAACTGAAGGCCAAGAGGGATGCTCCCAGGCGAGCGCTCGTAGCGAGCGAAATGCCAGTCGCTTCAACTGAAAATCTGTCAAGCGACTCCGATGCTTTCACGGATCCCAATTCAAGTGAAGGAGAGGATCTGGGACTCATGGCGCTCACCGACGAAGACACTGGGGAGGTATTCTTCTACCCTTCAATCACTTCAATTACACTGGCACACATTGGTCATGAGGAGGTTCATTCCTCAACATGGAGTGAGTTACTTGACAAACACAAGAAATTGTCAAGCGACCACGAAGTGTTAAAACAAGCTTTGTCTCAAAGCGAGAAGGAGAACCGAAAGCTAGCCAATGAGCTTGACGAAGTCAAACTTAATCTAAGGGCTATGACTAGTAAGTTCGAGGATCTCTTTGCTAGACATCAAAGCTTGGAAGGAAGGTATGAAACCCAGTCCGCTCTAGTTGCCAACTTGAACGATGCCTCCATAGTCAGCATCGGAATATCCAGTGAGCTCCAGATTATCTTCAGCTGGATACCACAGTCCCATGTTGACAGTGCCTTTGAGATAGCGAAGGATACGCTTGGCAGCTTCAAGATGGCTGTGCTTGGGATTGCTTTGGAAGCGAGCACATACTCCAACTGCAAAAGCAATATCTGGCCTACTTGCAGTGAGATATAGAAGGGATCCGATCAAGGCTCGGTAGTCTGTAACATCCACAGATTTCCCATCTAAGTCTGGCTCCATCTTCCAGTTGGTGTTCATAGGGATCTTCACAGCTTTAGCATGCTGAACACCGAACTTGGCAAGCATATCTCGAGTGTACTTGGCTTGATTGATGAAGATTCCATCATCTTGTTGCTTCAGTTGAAGACCTAGGAAGCAACTCATCAAACCAATCATAGACATCTCATATTTGGTCTTCATCAACTCTCCAAACTTCTCGCTAAGCGACTGGTTTGGTGATCCAAATATGATGTCGTCTACATAGATCTGGACCCATAGCATGTCTTCTCCATGATTTATGGTGAAGAGAGTCCGATCTATCTTCCCTTTGTGGAATCCATTATCCACTAGGAATTGAGATAGTGTATCATACCATGCCCTAGGCGCCTGTTTCAACCCATACAGGGCCATCTTCAAACGATACACCTAATCTCCTTGCTCGAAACCCGGTGGCTGCTCCACATACACTTCTTCCTTCAGTTCGCCATTGAGAAACGCGCTCTTGACATCCATCTGATAGACTTTGAATTTCTTAGCCGCTGCATAGGCAAGAAATAGTTTGATCGCTTCAAGTCGTGCCACTGGAGGAAGGTCTCATCGAAGTCGATTCCTTCCTCTTGGCAGTATCCTTTAGCGACGAGTCGCGCCTTGTTTCTCACAATGTTGTGGTCCTCGTCCGTCTTGTTCTTGAACATCCACTTGGTGCCAATAACGTGCTGAAATTTGGGACAATCCACGAGGTACCATACGTCGTTTCTGGTGAACTGATTCAACTCCTCTTGCATGTCAATCACCCAATTAGAATCAGCTAGGGCTTCTTCCACGTTTGATGGCTCAATGTTTGAGAGAAAGCAACTGAACATGGCGCTCTCTCCAAATAGTTGACTTCTGGTCACTACGCCTTTGGATGGATCTCCAATGATTTGACTAGGTAAGTGATCCTTGAGCCACGCGCACTTGGATCCACAAGCTTCATTTTCATGAGGGCGCTTGCTTCTTCATCTGAAGCGACTGGAATGGGTGTTTGACTTGCACTCGCTTCAGGAGTCTTGGGGGCAGCTTCAACTTTCTCTTGGACATTCTGCTCGTTTGAGTCCTTGATCTCTTCATCATCTTCAAGCATGTCCCAAGTCAGTGAATTGACGGGTTCCTCGCTTGACTTTCCTTATTTTGTTTGAACCTGTTCCTGTGGTGGACATAAAGAAGATTCATCAAATACGACATGGGGATTCTTCCACAATTAGGGTTTTACAATTGAATACCCTGTAAGCTTTGCTCGACGTAGAATATCCTAAGAATATTCCTTCATCGGCTTTACTTTCAAAGGCTTTCAACTGTGACTTCCCATTATCATGGATGAAGACCCTACAACCAAAGATATGGAAATAAGATATGTTAGGAATTCTCCCTGTCCATATTTCATATGGTGTTTTGTCGTGTCGTTTATTGAGAAGCGTCCGATTCTGTGTGTAGCATGCTGTATTGGCAGCTTTTGCCCAGTACTTCATTGGTAGTTTGAATCAGCAATCATAGTGCGGAGAGCTTCCTTGATAATTCGATTTCTTCTTTCAGCAACTCCATTCTGCTGAGGTGTGTGTGTTGAGGACGTCAGGTGTGCTATGCCATGCTCCGTAATGTATGCTTCAATGGTTGAGTTTAGAAACTCAGTGCCTTTGTCGGAGCGGATGGTGGCAATTGCTTGATTGTTTTCCACAGCAAGTCGCTTGAGCAGTTGTGGAAGCTTGGCCAGTGTCTCCTTCTTGCTAAAGAGAAATACGACCCAAGTGTAGCGAGAGAAGTTGTCGACTACAACTAGAGTGTATTTTCTTCCATTTACACTAACTGGAGTGACTGGACCAAACAGATCCATATGAAGTAGCTCGAGCACTCGCTTGGATGAAGCTTCTTCAAGACTGGCGAAGTGCTTCTTCGTCTGCTTCCCTCGTTGGCATGGTGAGCATGGATGATCTTTGACAAAGACTTCATTTGGTATGCCTTGCACTAAGCCTTTTCGAGCTATGCGGTTGGTTGTCTTGAAGTTGAGATGGTTCAAGCGTCGGTGCCATAGCCAACCCATTTCTGTAGCACTCCTCGCGACTAAGCACGTATCCTCCTTGCAGCTTTCCCATTGTGCTTTGTTGACATTCCTTTGTCTAATTCCAGTGAGCACAATCTGGGAAGTAAGCTTGTTCTTCACAATGCACTTGTTGGAGATAAACTCCACCTTGTACCCCTTGTCACAGAATTGTGAGATGGATAACAAGTTGTGCTTCAATCCTTCCACATAGGAAACTTCTTCGATCTTGAGCTTTCCTATCTTCAGTACGTCGTATCCCTTGGTGGTTCCTCGACAGTTGTCACCAAAGATTACATGTGGACCCTTCTTCTCTGTGTATTCTTGAAGTAGAGACTTCATGCCAGTCATGTGTCTTGAACATCCACTGTCCAAGTACCATATTGGTTGACCTTCACTGGGCATGGGATCCACGGCGCTCACCTGCAATTAGGCAAGTTTTGGTACCCAAATCAGTTTGGGTCCTTGCAGGTTAGTTCCCTTAGGTACCCACACTTGCTTCACTCTCTTCTGAGAGTAAGCTTGTGCTTTGGGCTTCTCGGCCTTCTTAAATTGTGACTTCTGCTTAGATGCAGCTTCACAAGTGCAACAGTGTGTGCAAGAGGGGTAGCGACTCGCTTGAGACATACCTATGCTCTTACCATTTTGCTTATATCCTGAAGCGACTCGCTTCGAATTAGCTACAGGCTTAGAGACTGACTTAGGGTTTACAGTCTTTCAAAGCGGCTCGCTTGGTTTCCTCGAAGCGGTCAAGATGGGGTTTTGACCCCGACTTTCTTGAGTAACCTTGGAAGTTTGAAGCGACTTCCTCGGTGCTTCGAATACTTCCCCCTCAACATGAGTACGGTTGGACCATCTCCAATCCGGCTCACGTGACACATAGACATTACTCATTTTCTTGAAAGGGAGATCCTTTGTCTCTCGTGTCTTGGTCTGAGACTTAGAAGCTTCAACAGGTTTCCCTTTACCCTTGGATTTGTAAGTTTTAGCATTGTGAGTGCTAGGGACTGTTGAATTTTGCTTACCCTTAGATTCTGCCCTTGAAAATATAGACATCTTCATTGGCTTTTTCTTAAGGTTCTCAACCACTTTGCCTTTGTCCTTGTTAGTGGTTACTTTGGAGACAGTGGGCACATCCAAAGGAACTGATGGTGTCGTGTTTGAAGCACCAACAAAGACAGTATTCTTGGAAGGTCCACCCTTATATCCGAGTCCTCCCTTCCTACCAAAAGGTAGAAGCGAGCTCTCTAGTGCCTGCCTTGCATATGAGGCTTTGTTCAAATTGGCCACTAGATTGGATTGGGTTTCATACCTTCCTTCCAAGCTTTGATGTCTAGCAAAGAGATCCTCGAACTTACTAGTCATAGCCCTTAAGTTAAGTTTGACTTGGTCAAGCTCAGTGGCTAGCTTTCGGTTCTCCTTCTCGCTTTGAGACATAGTTTGTTTCAACATTTTGTGGTCACTTGATAGTTTGAGGTGTTTGTCAAGCAACTCACTCCATGTCGAGGAATTAACTTCCTCTTGGTGAGTGTGTGCGAGTGTAATTGAACTAGATGAAGGATAGAAAAATACCTCCCCAGTATCTTCGTCGGTGAGCGCCATGAGTCCAAGATCCTCTCCCTCACTGGAGTTGGGATCAGTGAATGCATCTGAGTCGCTTGAGACATCTTCAGTTGAAGCGACTGGCTGCTCACTTGCTACAAGCGCTCGCTTGGGAGCTTCTCTCTTGGCCTTCAGTTCCTCTCGCTCTTTTGCACTCATCTTTGGGCAGTCAGATTTGTAATGACCCATTTTGTGGCAGTGGTAGCACTCCACTTCCATCATGTCCCTTGAGATCGGTTTGTTCATCTCTTCTCTCTTTCCTTTGCCTTCACGAGCATCAGTGCTCCTTCCCTTGTACTGCTTGTAGAATCTCTTGTACTTGCCCACACGTGAGTTCATCTTGTTGAAGTTCTTGGATAAGAACGCAACATGCTCTTCCAACTCTTCTCTTGACATCTTAGTGAGTGTCTGGTCGCTTGGCCCTTCAGCAACTTTGAAGGCTACTCCTTTTGATGTCGTGCGAGCTTCATCTTCTTCATCAAGACTCTTTATGTTCAGATCGAACTCGTGAGCTTTGAGCTCGGAGAACAGGATCTCCGGCGTGAACTTCGACAAATCCTTGGTAGCTAGGTACAGCTCCTTCATGGTTTGCCATTTTCTTGTGAGAGCTCAAACGATCTTGAGGTTCACCTCCTTGTCTGTGAGTTCCTTTCCAAGTGAGTTGAGAGCAGCAATGATGTTGATGACTCTCAGCTCGAAGGCATCGATGGACTCTCCTAGCTTCATTATCAGGCTTTCAAACTCCCGCATTTGTACGGCGAGCTTGTTTTCCTTGATCTTGTCCGTTCCTTGAGAAATGAGAGCTAGGGTTTCCCACATTTCTTTCGCTGTCGCACACTTCCTGATCCTTGGTAGATAGGCATCCGACACAGTGCTCTGCATCGTGTGGCGTGCGATCTTGTTGAGATTGGCGATTTTGAAGTCGTTGGAGTTGTACTCGTCCTTGTCCTTCTCGACATATGTCTGTCTGACGTGAGCAGGACAGCCTTCTGCAGCTGGAACGTCCACAGAGATAGCTTTCTTGATTTCGATTGGTCCTTCCTCTATTACCTCCCACATCCTGTCGTGGATGGAACTGAGGAAGCTCTCGACTCGAAAGCTCCATGTCTCGTATCCTTCGATAGAGAACTTTGGAAGATTCGATGCACTGTATGTAGACATAGCAAACTATCAGTAGTAATGCAGTATGCGTGAGTGAGGGTTTTATGCACTTAGGAAAAAGGATCCGGTTCAGTGCGACAATGTGAAGCGAGTGGGGACTCGCTTCGGATATGCAAAGCAGAGGCTTGAAAGAACCGCTGCTCTGATACCACTTGTTGGTCCCGGTTTGTAAGAGGAAAAACACGTAGAGGGGGGGGGGGGGGGGGGGGGTTAATACGTGTTTTGATGTTTTTCAACTTCTTTTCCTCAAACTCAAAGTACTAAGCAAAGTGCTCGCTTGAACTAGTATGACCTAGCCGAGGGCTAGATCTACAGTATTCGTAACTCTCTTGACCTAAACTTAGAGCTTGATCAAGAGTGAGACTTTACTCTAAATGCGGAATTTCGGTGAGCTAAATCTTTCCTAAGCAATTAAAATCACAGTTTGTGTTTGTTTAAATGCTTGTGCAATGAATAATCAAGCAATAGAGAGATTAGGGTTAGAGATACGACACAGGGATTTATAGTGGTTCGGAGATGAAACTCCTACGTCCACTTGTTGCATTGGGCAACTCGTTCTCTTCACTCAAGAACTTGAAGATTACAGGCTCTTCAAAAGCCTATGTCAAGATCGAGCTTCACTTGCTTGGATCTGACGAAGACTGGGTGATTACGGGTTCACCACACAAGACCTAGAACTAGACTAGAAGCTTCACTAGCTTCGGTCCGACGACAGGGAGATTCCGGGTTCTCCTTACAACCTAGTTTCGATCGAGCTTTACACAGACGAGGTAAGTGTAAGCATGGATCTAGACTCTATGATCGAGGCTTCTACAATCGAGGAAAGTAGAACCTTGGATCGGAAACAACCTAACGACGAACACACAAAACCTAACTGAAACTTTGAGGGTTAGGGTTTTCTGTTTCGACAGAGACACACTAATTGAAGAGTTCTTTACAACAAGTGCAAAGATGGGTAGAACTCTTCTTCTAAGCTTGGATTTGGAATGGGCTTAGAATTCTAGGTGTGAAGGTTGTGAAGACGAGTTCCGATGAAACTGGAACTCGGAGAACACTTGGAAACAAAGACTCGATGAAATGCTCAAAGGCTGGGAGTGTTTGTTTGCAGAAGGCGCTCAATGCTCAAGAAGTGTTCTACTTCTCTTCGTCTTCATCCTTCACTATTTATAGGCGGAGGTTTGGCCGAGATCCGTTGCTTGGTAGGTGGCCTTGTCCCTCCTCCTCTCGACAGTACTTGCACAGGCGGACAGCTTTTCAGGTGTGCAGATTTGGCTCTTTGCCGAAAATGACTAAGTTACAAACCTAACAGTAACTGGAGCGAGCCAGTACTGTAGCGGCGCCCTTGTCGGCCTGGCAGTCAACTCCGCTGCTCCTCTCCTCATTCGACACGTTGAGATCCCGTAATATATGCGGCGATCTCCAGTTGACTGGAGTTCAAAATAGGAGCGGGAATCGAGCTGTCGCTTTCTGTTAGGTAGGGGCTTGCTTCGCTTTAGAGATGTAGCGTTCGCTTGAAGTGAGTCGCTTCAGGATCATACTGTAGTGAGTACTTTGGAAAATAAATTTCCCGAGTAACTACTTTAGTATTTGTTGACCCGCGTTGACTCGCTTTGGCCTGTTACTGTAGCGCTCGCTTCGCTTCGGTTTGGCAGACTCGCTTTGAATCTACTGTTGCGCTCGCTTCGCTATGCTACTCTTCGGCACGCTTAACTTTGGCTGGGTAGACTCGCTTTGATTGGAAAACACACTCAAGTGAGTGGCCTTCACTTGAATTTTCTGCAGTCTAAAAACCTAAGTGACTAAAGTAAAAACAAAGTCATCCTAACAGTATAGGCTTAGAATAATTTCTAACCTATTTTCTACATCAAATTGGGTCGCTTGGGAATACGATACTTGGGGTTTTGGGATCAAGTCAAAACAAGTATTTCACTCACTTCAAAGTGTCCCATATGAGTTCCCCCTTAACATGTAATACTTACAATTCCCAACAACCCTAATTGTGGAAGAATCACCCCATGTCGTATTTGATGAATCTTCTTTGAGCCCTCCACAGGAACAGGTTCAAACAAAGGAAGGAAAGTCAAGCGAGGAACCCATCAACTCACTAACTTGGGACATGCTTGAAGATGATGAAGAAATCAAGGATTCAAGCGAGCAGATTGTCCAAGAAAAGGTTGAAGCTGCCCCCAAGACACCTGAAGCGAGTGCAAGCCAAGCACCCATTCTGGTCGCTTCAGATGGAGAAGCAAGCAACCCCCATGAAGATGAAGATGAAGCTGGTGGATCCAAGCTTGCGTGGCTCAAAGATCACTCACCCAGTCAAATCATTGGAGATCTATCCAAAGGCATAGCGACCAGAAGTCAAGCGTTTGGAGAAAGTGCCATGTTCAGTTACTTTCTCTCAAACATTGAGCCATCAAGCGTGGAAGAAGCCCTAGATGATTCTAATTGGGTAATTGCCATGCAAGAGGAGCTGAATCAGTTCACCAGGAACGACGTATGGTACCTCGTGGATCGTCCCAAATTTCAGCATGTTATTGGCACCAAGTGGGTGTTCAAGAACAAGACGGACGAGGACCACAACGTTGTGAGAAACAAAGCTCGACTCGTCGCTAAGGGCTACTGCCAAGAGGAAGGAATCAATTTCGATGAGACCTTTGCTCCAGTGGTACGGCTTGAAGCGATCAGATTATTTCTTGCCTATGCAGCGGCTAAGAAGTTCAAGGTCTATCAGATGGATGTCAAGAGCGCGTTTCTCAATGGCGAACTGAAGGAAGAAGTGTATGTGGAGCAGCCACCGGGTTTCGAGCAAGGAGATAAGGTGTATCGTTTGAAGAAGGCCATGTATGGCTTGAAGCAGGCGCCTAGGGCATGGTACGATACCGTATCTCAATTTCTAGTGGATAATTGATTCCACAAAGGGAAGATAGATCAGACACTTTTCACCATCAATCATGGAGAAGATAAGCTATGGGTCCAGATCTATGTAGAGGACATCATATTTGGATCACCAAACCAGTCGCTTAGTGAGAAGTTTGGAGAGTTGATGAAGACCAAATATGAGATGTCCATGATTGGTTTGACGAGTTGTTTCCTAGGTCTTCAAGTGAAGCAACATGAAGATGGAATCTTCATCAATCAGGCCAAGTATACTCGAGATATGCTTGCCAAGTTCGGTGTTCAACATGCTAAAGCTGTGAAAATCCCTATGAACACCAACTGGAAGATGGAGCCAGACCTAGATGGGAAGTCTATGGATGCTACAGACTACCGAGCTTTGATCGGATCCCTTCTATATCTCACTGCAAGCAGGCCGGATATAGCATTTGTAGGTGGCTGTACTACAAGGAGAAGTTTATCCACTACTACAAAAACGCACATAGACAACACATCTACGACAACGGTTCCGTGTAATTCCTGTTGTTATATCTCTGAAAAGTGTTGTCGTTTTAAAAACTGTTGTCTATGAGCGACGGAGTACGCTCATAGACAACAATGTTCTATGAACCGTTGTTGTTTGGTGTTGTTGTATGTAAAAATCACAACAGTGTAGTTTAGTGTTGTCGTTTCGCGTTGTCGTAACTTATAACAACATATTTTTTAACTGTTGTTGTATGCTTGTGTTGTTGTTTATAAAAAAAATTCAATTTTTTTTTTTTGAGTTATTAATTAAGAAAAAAACTTAGAATTCTTTTCCCCCAATTTCCCTATCTTTTAGTTTTTACGCGACCAGAACCCTCTCTCAATTTCTCAAAAATTCAAAATCCTAAATACAACCTAAATCCATGCTCCTCTAAAATTCTGGTCGAATGAAATGGCGGAATTTGTTGATGCGGATAAAGCTGAAGCCATAATCCTCCGATTCGAGCAAAAATCCGGCAAGATCGGCAAGATCCGAACATTTTTTTTTTTTTTTCGCGGTTGAAGCTTTGAAGACGGCTCTTGAAGGATTTCTCCGACGACCAAAGGCGAGCGGTGCAAGGTCAGAACCATATCGTAATTTTGTGCTCTTCGTCGATAATAATTAAGTTTTGGCACAAATTTTGTGTTGATTTTTGGCTCTGTTGCCCTGGGTTTTGAACTCTACGAACTAGATTGTGGTTCATAGGGCGATAATGGCGATAAAAGATGCAGATATACTCTTCTCCGTTCTTGAGCCTCATGCTTTCGTTTCCATCCCAGATTTGTCCTTCCAGATCCCGACCCTCTTCTCCGTGGTTGCGGTTTCTCCGCTACCGTCGTTAATTCGCTAATGTCGCTTCTCTGCCCTAGCCAAGGCCCACGCAGTTGTCCTCTCAGAGGAGATGAAAGGGTGAAGGAGATGAAAGGGGAAGTAGTCGTGGTCAGGCTACTGAAATCGATGTTTTGATGGTGAAGATGCAGGTTCGCTCGTTTCATCCATTTAACCTATACCTTAATCTGTTTATCTATGTTCAATTGGTGTATTTCATTCCGACTGTTAATTTTGTGATGCGTATGGTGGTTTTATCTCTTATCTTTGGTTTAATTTGATATGTTGTTTGCTCCTCTATTAATTGGATTTCTTAATTTTGGCTACTAGCAAGCATGTCGACTTGAGAGAACTTGTTAGATACGAAGAGTAAATGTTATAGTTAAGAACATGTTTTTATCTGCTGTATATTCTTTGCTCTTATTTCGGGAGATTAGAGAATATAATTATGTTTGTTGATCCAGATGGCACAATGTGTTGATCCTGATGGTCAGTTCCACTTTGGTCTCATTGATCTGAAAAATTAATTTGTAAATTTAGTTTCTTACACTTGCAGGTTTTGAACTTTTGGATTCTTGAATTAATGTCTAAAAAAATCTCTAGTTTCAGGTCACAGGACAATTGGTGTTATAACGAAGGTAAATGTTTTAGGCTATAAAATTGTGTACTCCGGATACTGTTTGTACTTTATCTAACATGGCCCTTTTTTCTTTGTCGTTCAGTTGGATATCATGGATAGAGGTACTGACGCACGGAACTTTTTGCTTGGGAAAGTGATTCCCCTTCGCCTTGGTTATGTAGGTGTTGTAAATCGCTGTCAAGAGGTAAGTTTTCATTTTCACATTGACAATGTTATGCTTCATTTTAGGTCCTTAAATTTCATTTACTTTAGTTTAGTATCACTGATATGATTTTGAAAATTACTTAATTTATTAATTATGTACTACTCTTAATATTGTTTATTTTCATATTTTAGATGCTCAAGTACGTGTATTTATTGTGTTTAACAGGATATTCTGCTGAACTGAAGCATCAAAGATGCACTTGTTGCAGAAGAAAAGTTCTTTCGCACTCGTCCAGTATGCCGTTGATTATTCTTGTTAACTGATTGGTTTGTTGCCCTTCTAAACTCCTTTCTATAGGTATACAATGATATTGCTGACCGTTGTGGTGTCCCACAGTTGGCCAAGAAGTTAAACCAGGTAATGCTGTTTGAGAACATATGCAGCAGTTCTTGTCAATATTAACATTTGAAGCATAATTAGTCCTCTTCGAGTCTTTAATTAGGGTAATCCTGTATTTCAAAAATAAATCCTTGTTTGTTTCAAAATTAAATCCTTAATTAGAGCAATAATCCTGTATTTTAATGGAGAGTTTATACATCCAATCAAACAATAGATCAAGATAATTGGTGCCAATATTTTTGGCACATTCAACCAAATATAGTGTTACCTGATATGTAAAAGACAACCTTGTCAAACATACCGAGACTTATTCTATATTGCATATCAAATGAGCCTAAGTATGTATAGAGGATATTTTCATGCTGTCTGCTTCATGAAGTAACCTCCCTACTTTCATAACAGATTTTGGTACAGCACATAGACTGTTCTTCCGTGTTTGAAGTCACGCATTAGTGCTGCCCTGGTCTCTGTTGCAAAGGAGTATGCTAGCTATGGAGAAGTTTCTGAGTCGAAGGTATTTAATCCCATTGGCTATTCCTTGAAGCTGTTGTGAGTATTTAGAGGTCTTTTGATTTCCCTCAGAGATCAGTACATTGAAGTTTTACAAAAGTAATCCCTATTGAGCTATATCAATTTTCCTTTCTTCTTGCTCATGGCATTGTAGGAATTGCAAATAGTGGCTGAATCTTTTATTCTTTTGTGGCTATTTACTTCTAGTTAAATTATTATTTGATTTTGAAGTTTTGTATTCATATTGGACTATTAAGAAACTATCTCAATTGCCAATCCTTTACCCTTTCATGGTGAACAGGCGGGCAAAGGTGCACTAATACTTAACATTCTTTCCAAATATTCAGAAGGTCTGTTTTCTCTTTTTGTCTATGCATAATGTATCTGTGAGATTCAAGTATGTATGTTTAGTTTGAAACTTGAGCTTACAGAAGTGGACTACTGTTACAGATCATGCTTTTAGCTCAAAGTATTAGCTATTTCTTTTTAATTGCTTTGATCCTAGACTCGATATGATCATCTTAAATGAACCTTGAGCTTGCAGAAGTGGACTACTGTTACAGATCATGCTTTTAGCTCTAAGTATTAGCTATTTCTTTTTAATTGCTTTGATCCTAGACTCGATATGATCATCTTAAATGAACCTTCTTTCATAAATCAGCTTGTATATGTAGATTGTAGAACTAAACTGTTACAGATCATTTTGAATTGCTTTCTTTTTACAATTGTTCAAGTAAGGTAATATTGAAACTTGTGTTAGCATGGCTTAATCAGACATTCGTCCTAAAATTTTCCAAGTGTTTATCTTCTATTAGACGTTGCTTACTTCATCTACGTTCTTTTCTAGTTTATGTGGCTTTCCCTTATTATTATTTTTGGATTTTGTAGGATATGATTCTCCAAAGGAACTGAGAGAAGAAATTCAAGGACGAATGTTCTTGTTCCTTTTATATGTGTCAATATGGGGTACTATTGGATGATCTCTTTAACTTAAACTCCTCCTTTGACGATTTTTTTGTTATGGTTTGTTTTTTTTAAATTGACTATGACTAAAACTTGGAGACCTTGTAATGAATGATTGTATTCATCTTACTTTTTTATTTATAATATTTCAAATTTATGTAATCTGATTTTATTTTATCTTAGAGATTTAATTGCTTTACTGATTATATATATAAAAATATGTGTAATAATTAAATAAAACGACAATGTTAAATTTCATATATACGACAACGGTTTTTAAACTGTGGTCGATTCTGGTGTATACGACAACAGGTTTACAACTGATGTTAAATGGTGTTGTCATTCTAACAAAACTACAACAGTCTACGACAACGGTTGAAACACTGTTGTCTTAATATACAACAACAACGGTTCAACATACTGTTGTCTATGAGCGCGTATCTACGACAACACAGCCTACGACAACGGTTCGAAATTGAGAAAGACAACGGGTATTAACTGTTGTCGAAGACCTTTTTTGTAGTAGTGATCAAAGCTTACTACTACTGGGAAGTAGTGCCACTACAGGATGTAAGCCCATTCCATACCTCATCTTAGAAGAGCTCTAGCCTACTTTACACTTACTGTAAAGAGCTCTTCATAGTGTGTTCGTCGTAAACCAAAAACCCTAACCCCAAGTTCTGTTCGTTAGGTTTTTGTGTTCGTCGTCAGGTTGTTCCGATCCAAGGCTCTACTTTCATCGATAGTAGAAGCCTCGATCATAGAGTCTAGATCCAAGCTTTCACTTTCATTAAGTGAAGCTCGATCGAAACTAGGTTGTAAGGAGAACCCGTAATCTCCCTGTTGTCGGACTGAAGTGAGTGAAGCTTCCAGTCCAGTTTAGGTTTTTGGTGTGAACCCGGAATCACCCAGCGTCAGACAGATCCAAGCGAGTGAGCTCGATCTTGTCACAGGCTTTTGAAGAGCCCGTAATCTTCAAGTTCTTGAGTGAAGAGAACAAGTTGCCTAGTGCAACAAAGTGGACGTAGGAGCTTCATCTCCGAACCACAATAAATCTTGTGTCGTATCTCTCTAAACCCTAAACTCTTTGTTTCCTTGATTGATTATCCATTGCACAAACATCTAAACAAACACAATCTGGAAACTTTTAATTACTTAGGTAAGATTTAGCTCACCGAATTTTCGCATATACGAGTAAAGAATCACTCTTGATCAAGTGCTCACTTTGGTCAAGCAGTCAAGCTACGTACTGTAAATCTAGCTTCAGCTAGGTCTTAAGTGCTAAAGCGAGCTCTTTACTTGTCACTCTGAGTTAAGGAAAAGAAGTTGAAAAACTTCAAAATACGTATTCACCCCCCCCCCCCCCCCCCCCCAACGTATTTTTCCTATAACAAACCGGGACCAACAAAAGGTTAGAAATTGACAATTTCTTACTATGATATTTTTAGTAAGATGTATAAAAGATTCAAAATATATTAAAAAAAAAAAAAAAAAAAAAAAAAAAAAAACAAACAAAACAAAAAACCTCGAATCAGGAGAAAAAAATGCGAGTCTGAAAAACTCTTCCTGATTACGGCCGAAGAATGGTTAGAATTTATTAATTATTCATGAACGTATGGTTAGAATTTAGCATATTATTACGTATGTCACATGCTCAACGCAAATGCGAGAAGGATGTTGGTTAATTCTTACTAAATGTCACAGATTGTACGTTAATGACTGGTAGAATTTATGAATTCTTACTTTTACGGCGGAAGGATGATTGAAATTTATTAAATTTGTATATATGCAACATGTACATCACAACCAGTAATGGTTGATTATAATGTGTTAACTCTTACTAACTATATATGGACAGAGTATTTGTAAGAATTCGTTAAATTCTTACATATTACATGTGTCTTATGTTTGACGAATTCTTCGTGAATGTCTAGTGAGAATTTATGATTTCTTACTTATTATGACAGAATAATGGTTAGAATTTATTAATTATTCCTGAATGTATGGTTAGAATTTAATATATTCTTACGTATGTTACATCCTCAACGCAAATGCAAGAATGATGTTGGTTATATTGTGGCATACGGAAGAATGGTAAGAATTTTAAGAAATCTTCTTGAATGTATGGTTAGAAATTAGTAAATTCTTACGTATGCTACATCCTCAACGCAAATGCAAGAATGATGTTGGATATATTGTGGCATACGGAAGAATGGTTAGAAATTTAAAAAATCTTCCTGAATGTATGGTTAGAAATTAGTTAATTCTTATGTATGTCACATGCTCAACACAAATGCGAGAATGATGTTGGTTAGATTGTGTTAATTCTTACTAATGATTACTGAGTATTCGTTAATGTCTGATTAGAATTTATGAATTCTTACTTATTACGACAGGATGATGGTTAGAATATCTTAAATTCGTATATATAACAAATATGGGTAAGAAATTCTATGATATTTAATAAGTTGTATAAAAATAATAATAATAAAATAAAAACTCGAATTAAGAGAATAAAATGAAAATGGAAAATTAAAAAAAATTATATTTTGTCAGTTTTTTTTTTTTTTTTTTTTTTTTTTAAGTGAAATGCACGTGGGGGGGGGGGGGGGGGGTTGTTGGGTGGCAATTTGGGGAGTTTACCTCAAATTTGTCTACCTTTTGTGTTTTTTTAAGTTTCCAACAAATATTTGTTTCTACTAAAGCTACATAGCTAGTATAATTTTTGCCTCTATAATATACGCATAGAGAAAACGTTGCAAAAAGCATCAAAGAAAAGTTAAATAAGCATTTGACTGATATAAAATAAGCTACGAAAATTTTGTATCCAAATAAGCAATACAATAATAACTTTTAAGCATTACGAAAAATTTAAATGAGCAAATTTATACTATAGTCTTGGATGTAAAATTAAACATTGGAATTAAAAACTAAACCATGTTGGTGAAAATCTAAGGGGAGTGTATTCAATTCAGATTCTGCAGGATTTTTATAGACTTTGAAAAGTATGTGGATTTTATAGACTTTTAAAAATCCATAGACTCTGCGCACGAGTTTGACTAGACTCTATACAGAGTTTGACTGACTCTATTTATTGATTTTGATGGATTTTCATGGACTTTAACCATAAAAATCAAAATGAAAGTTGAGATTTAAAAATTACATGTTCCAATTTTATAAGAATGAGGGATTTTATGAAAATATTGATTTTCAAGCAAACACTAGTAAACAAATTTTTGGTACTAAATAGTCATAATGTTGATGTATTTTAAAATAAACTATAATTGTTTGGAGAAAAGATAAAAAGTACGGAGGAGGATGGCGGAAATGGTGACTTTGAGTTTTTTTCAGAGAATCCGTAAAAATCTCTGGGTTTTATAAAAGATTTTGAAAAGTGAAATCTCTTTATATTTTAAAAAAAGTATCCAGCCAAAATCCATAGACTATTAAAATCCATGGAGTACTATTGAATACCTATAGATTTTTTTAAGACTTTAAAAAGTCTGCATTGAATACCTCTGGATTTTTAAAGACTTTATAAAATCTGAATTGAATACCTACAGATTTCTAAAATCCATAAAAATCCTGCAGAATCTATATCACGACCGGACTTTGCTAAGGATAGCTAAGACGGGGAACCATGACTAGGGATGGGGGTTAAGAAGCGGGGAAAGAAAGGGGAGATGAAATAAATGCGGATCGTGACTCGTTGAAAGACTTAGAACATAGAATTGATCATTAAGTTTAGCCAATGGCTTAGAAGAAGCATGATAAGTTGTCTGATTCATTACATCAACTGAATAAGTGCATAAAGCACTTGACTAACACTAAAGAGTGTACGCAACGGAATAATTACGTGAATACATGTATGGAGACATGTATTACCGAAAGTCTAATGTATGACATAAATAAGACTGCAAAAAGCTCCTCTCGTCACTTCACTTCCATCATGCTCAACCTGCACATTTAGAAATACATGTAGGGCTGAGTACAGAGTACTCAGTGGACACAGTGCCGAAAACTATACAATATAATTGTTCATGCCATAGCGAGTGAAGCATAGGGATTTTATTGAAAGGAAACTATGTTCACTAAATCATTTCTAGTTCATAAAAGTGTCTGCTCAGACTATGTTCTTTTAGTACTCTACCATATCTGATACTATGGTGTCGAGGAGGTGGCCACCTCACACGATACCTAACCGGTCAACCGAAGGATGACTCACGGTCCTGTGTACACTAGTCCAAGCAAGATAGCGAATCTTAACAGGGACCCGAAATCGATTAACATAAATTGACAAAGCCAATACAGATAGGTGTCATACACAAAACGAAAATGTTTATAGCATGACAAGCTAAAATAACTAGAACTTAATCATATAAATGAAGAGTTTCTTTAAAAGAAAGCCCACCTCGAATACCGAAAGAATTGGTATCAAGGATAACACGTTGCTCGCCTTCCGTTCGGCTCCCGCCTATTTAGAAGATAAATAATAAGAATTTCCATTCTTATAAACTATATAAATCCTATTAAAAATATTCCTATTCTTATGTTCCGATTTTCTCATTTCATCTAACATTCCGTAAAATGAGTCGGAAGACTATTATTCGGAATTAAATGAATTATACGACTAAGGATAGTCGTAGATTATCTTTGTATACACTTCAATTAATTATTCTTAATTGAAGTATAGTTTATTAAATAAAATCCCGGAGATTAATAATCTATGATTATTAATAATCGCAAATTAAATATTAATGAAATAAGTTCGATAGATATCGAACTTTGATTAATGATTCGAGTTAATCGAATTAATCATATAATACTATCTTTGACGTACCATTCCTCGCTTCGTAAAAATTAAATAAATAACGAATGAAATAAATAAACGAAATTGGGCCGAAGAAATAATTCGGCCCATGAATTCGGCCTAACCCAATTAAAATACAAACCCGAACCCAACTCAAACCCAAACCCACTCTCAAACCCGCCCAGACCCGAACCCGCCCCAGACCCGACCCGAACCCAACCCAAACCATGACCCTCTAATTGAAATCCCTAATTCCCTTCCCCCCCACCTAGACGTGTATTCGGGCCAGGCCCGCCGGGCCGCGGTCCTAAAATCGGAGGACCGGGCCCGGACCGGTAGATGAGGAGGATGGTCCCGGGCCGGGCTTGGACCCGGCGGTCCCGGGCCGGTTCAGAACCGGCGGACCACGCGGGCCGGCCCGAGGCCCGGATTGCATGCATGGGGCAATTGTTAAGTTTGGCAGCAGGGGAGGGAAAACAGGGGAGCCTCCCCTGTTTTGGGGAAGGCTACGGCTTTTTGCCATTTTTTTTTTTTTTTTTTTTTTTTTTTTTTTTTTTTTTTTTATATTGCTTCAAAACTTTTATAAATGTAATAATTATTATTCTAATAATCTTATAAATAGAAAATGTTAACTTTTATATTTTAATTTTGAGTTTTTTTTTTTTTTTTTTTTTTTTTAAAGTAAAAAGAACACATTGAATTGTAGTAAAATATTGAGTATTTCACTAAGTTCACTTAGAAATTTTCATTGATAATTTAGAACAAATAACTTAACTTTAATTTAAGAAATTTGACACTACAATAAGTAATAAGATGTTGAGTTGTTGACATTGAAATGAACTCATTTCAATGTAGTAAAATTTTTAAAGTTAAAAGAACTTATTGAATTGTTGTAAAATTTTGAGTTATTCACTAACTTCACTTAGAATTTTTCATTGATAATTTAGAACAAATAACTTAACTTCAATTTAAGAAATTTGACACTACAATAAGTAATAGGATGTTGAGTTGTTGACATTGAAATGAAAATATAATTTTATTAAGGGACTTGAGCTCAATTTATTTTAAAAATTGAGTTGCCTACGTATCCTCTAAGAGGAATCAAAGTCCACGTAGTTCGATTACATTGGAATGATTTCTACTCTCTACCGGATCCGGATTTACCACGATCCGATTCCGTGAAGGCTTCTGTGTCGCTCTCATTTCGATCATCCCACTCCGGTTCTTGAGTTCTAGTGTCGGCCCTACACCAATCATCTAGCAACATTGTAGCTTCAATGTTTTCCGCCTTCATGGTTGATCTTCTTTGATCTAGCATGAGTCCTCCCGTGCTAAAGGCTTGTTCAACGGACACGGTAGATGCCGGGACGGCGAATAACTCCTTCGCCATGATAGAGAGTATGGGGAACTCCGTTCTCTTCGACCACCATCGTAACACATCGATCGATGGAGCACTATCTTCAACACCATAAATAAAACGAGATTGCAAAAATATATCCAATTCACCATTACCTTGGGCCATTGGATTTTCATAGGTTCTAGTATTGTACATACCTTGCATTTGTTGAACTAAGGGATCCATTGGATCATAAAAGGAGGTAAAGCAAATGAAGAAGATGTCATAGAAAAAATTAGATGAAGCACTAGAGTTGCTAGAAGAATCGTCTCTACTACCATGCAACGAATAATATTCATCAAAAAGAGTTCTCAAACTCCTATTTAGCCTAACCTTGATTAAATCAACATCCAGAAGATCAAAGAAGATTTGTTCACCATCAATTACAAAACCACTCATGTCCATTTGTTTAAAAGCATCATAATAAAGAGTGAACATTTGACAAACACCATCATATCTCCATTTAGGATCTAAACACTTAGCAAGCAAGAACACTTCCGGGATCTCCCTAAAATACTTGAGCCACTTTTGAACCATAAAATAAATCACACCCGTCAAGTGTGGCTTTTGAAAACAACTTTTAAAAGACAAAGCAATATACGTGCAATGTTCCAAAACATCAACCGAAGTAGATAGTAAACACCCGATAATTGTTTAGTAGCATTATAAAAAACTTTAAACAATCCAAAAACCTCCATGCAAGCATCCCAATGAGACTCGGTAAGAACTAATTGAACGTCCCTAAACTCCTTTCTAAAAAAATCACATAAATGCCCCTTATACTCCATAGTACCATTAAGCATTTCATACGTAGAATTCCAACGATGTGAGACGTCAAGTCTAAAACACGTATACACAAGATTCTTTTGACGATAATACTTTTGCCATTTCTTTCCCACGACTTTTTTTGAATGCAATATTTTAATGGCATTCTGAATAGGAGAAACGGTTTCATCTAGAATACTAAGCGCATCTTGAACACATAAATTTAAAATATGACAAATGCATCTAGAATGAAAATATTTTCCTTGAAAAGAAGGTGAACATGCATCAATGAGTTGAGGAATACTAGCCGTGTTTGACGATGCATTATCAAAACCAACCGAAAATACTTTGTTAACCAAACGATACTCATTTAAAACGGTAATAATAAGTAGAGCAGTATTTTGAGCCGAATGAGGCTCCTCGAACTCCCTAAATGCGATCAAACGTTTTTGAACTTTCCATTTTGTATCAATCCAATGACAAGTAATTCCCATAAAACTATTCCTATTATAATTATCGGTCCAAACATCGGCACAAATAGAAACTTTATGCCCCAAACGAGTCAAATAATTCATCAAATCAACCTTTTTTTCCATGTATTGTCTCCTAATCCTTTTAAGAACATTTGACCTAGTGACATTATTAGCATTGGGACTTAATCCCTCTTTAAAATTATCTTCATACGCTACCCTATCCGCAAAATTAAAAGGTTGTTTATCCATAGCAACAAATCTAGCAATCCTATCTTCATATCGATTTTTGTCAAATTTAAATAAAGGAGACGTACCCGGGTAATCCGTAGTCGAAGAGGCGGTACCTCGGATTTGAGTTTGAGAGGTTGATATTCCGGCCTCGAAAGGATGAACTCTTTCCATGTGCCTTGACAACGTGCCATAGCCTCCCCCTTCGATCCATTTGAAGGAAGATGAGCAATAGTTGCAATACGCCACGTATCTCTTTCTTGGATCGGGATTGGGAGGAAGAACTTCGGCAAGAACGACCTCCACTTTTTTAAAGTGTTTGAGGAAGATGTGGGACGAGGGCAGCTTCTTAGTCTTCGGAGGCGGAGGAGGAGGAGGCATGCCTTCGTCGTCGCCTTCATCGTTGCCCTCGTCGTTGCCCTCGTCCTCGCCTACATCATCATCGACGTCGTTGGTGGAGCCTTGGTATTCGTAATTGTGCTCCTCCATTTGATGAACCATAGCTTCAAATTCCGAATCCTCTTCTTGTTGAAGACGCATGGCCATTTGCCTATCAATCTCCTCCGCCATTGCCGCCCTTTCCGCCTTGGACCTCGGTCTCGGTCGAGATTCACCTTCGCTTTGAGTGACAATGGCCTTACCCTTACCCTTACCCAACATTTTTGACAACATTTTATCCATTGGGAAAGTGAGTGTAAGTAAGTAAGAGTGTATGTAAGTGTAAGCTTGAAAGATAGAGAGATTGAGACAAGAGCTTGAGTTGAGAGTTGAGAGTAAGTAGTGTAGAATGTAGATAGAGAGATTGAGAGAGATTGAGAGTAATTTGGGTGAATTATGTTGTATAAGAGTGTAGTATATATAGTTGAGAGTGTATAGGGTGGTTTTGGGGCTTGAATGGGTGGGGTGGGGTGGTCCAATGGCTACTAGCCGTTGGCCAACGGCTAGGAGGTGGTGTGGAGCCAAAAAAAACGGCTAGGAGGTGGGGTTGGGCCCGGCGGTCCGGGCTAGGCCCGGCAGTCCCCAACGGCTCTTTGAGCCCGGCGGTCCTCGATAGGCCCGGCGGTCCCGGCCCGCCGGTTAACCGCCGGGCTACGGTTCGAGGGGAAGGAGCCCGAGCCCGGCACGGCGTAGTGACGGTCCCGGTCCGGTCCAGGCATGTTGACCGGCGGTCCGGGCTAAGCCCGTTGACTTCCGGGCCGGTTCCGGGCCCGAACCGGCGGGCCTCCGAGCCCATGCACGTCTACCCCCACCCCCCCCTTCTCACAACACACACACGCACACCCCCTCTCTCTTTCTCCCCCCAACAATTCACCCCTCTCCGTCACCGGCGCCGCTCTCGCCGACGGCGAGGGCTCGCGTTGCCGGCGACGCCTCTCTCACTCTCATCTCACTCGGTAATCTCTCTCTCTCTCTGTGTCTGGTTCCTCCGCCGTGGCTCTTGCCGACGGCGAGGGCTCCGGCGTCGAGGTCTTCCCCCCCTCTTCTCCTTCTTCGGCCACGTCCTCCCTCAGAAGGCCCTGTGCCGCCGTTTGCTACTGCCGTCGAGGCAGCTCGCTGCCGTCACCGCTGCTGTTCCTCTCGCCGCCGTCTGACGTCCGAAGAAAGGTATGCACTCCCTCTCCCTTACTCTTTTTCCTAATTCGTTCCTAACCTTTTATCCCTTCTGATTTTCCAGGTTTGGAAGCGACCGAGCCGACGTCGATGAGGTCCGTCGCTGCCGGAATCCCGGGGCCGCCTCTGCTGCCCCGTCGGTGCCCCTGGACTCAAGTCCAACCTTTCTTAAACCTGTCAGTGCTTCGTGCCTCGTCGGAGGTTCACTCTAACCCTCCTTCTTCCGTTTATGCTTTTAATCCATTTGTTTAGGTCCGAATTAGGATTAGGTTTTCAGATTATTAAAAGCTCGATTATGACTTATCTCATATCATATTAAAGCATGATCCATTCGTTTATGGTTTCGAGTGTTTTAGGCTCGTTTTATAGCAACATGTTATGCTTCGGTTGAATATGAACATAGTTGTTGGGAACCCCTTGCAGTTTGATTTTGATGATGTTTATCGAAACCACACTTAGGCATATTTTACTTGTTTAGGGTCAAGGCCGATAGATCGACCTGCTACCTGTTAGTGCAGGTCGATGTCCTTTAATGTTTAGAATCAAGTTCGATCCACCCTGTAAGAGAAAGGTCGATGTATCGACCTGCCTCAATTGGATCGAGCTGGATCATCAGCCTGTCTATCGACCTCCCCTATCAAGCTTCCAGCTGGCATTGCCTTAGAAGATTTCAAGAGCTGGATTATTAATCAAGGTCAATGCTCCGGCTTCATGGAGCGTCACGACCTGATCCTTGCCACGTCGAGTGCCAGCAAGGACGAATATTCCCAACGGCTAGAAGTGAGTCAGCATCCAATGGCTAGTGCCACGTCAGCCCAACTCCAACGACTAGTTTTTCAAAACTGCCTATAAATACTTCAGCCATTTTCGGATTCAAGTACGGGAAACACAAGCTATCAACGCCATATCTCTGCCCAAATCTCTCTCAAAGCTCATATCCATTCAAGTGTTCGAAATCCGATTAGTTTCCCAAACACTTGACGAAGAGAGGTTTCCGATTCCGAAAAACACCACAACGACGAAGCGTTCACTGCTGCTTGTCGATTGTTCAAACAACTTCTTCTCCGACTTGTTCGAAGTTAGAAAGCTTGTTTTTATTTTCGCCATTATAGAGTTAGTCAAGCTCTGTAAAAGCGTAAGGTTGTTTGTACGTCTTAGTACGAAGGTTGTAAGGGTCACGACCCAAAACTCGTGTCTAGTTACTCTCAAGTTAGATTGTATCTAGAACTGATACTCAGTCAGTATAAATAAGAGAGAGGTTGAATCCAAAGGTAAAGGGATTCTCAGGTCGAGTCGACCTGACGTGGACGTAGGAGGGTTTCTCCGAACCACGCTACATCGCGGTGTTTCTCTCTCTCTTTATTTATTGCACTTACATTTTATTATCTAACTGACGAGCATCAACCTGCATTACACGAATCAACCTGCTATCCATATTCAGCCTTAAGATTTTTCAAAGAGTAATCAACCTCCACCAACTTCCGCATTAACAACAGTTTGATAAATCAAGCTTGATACCATACGAGCTTGATAGATCAAACTGCCTCTGATAAGGTCGACCTTGACAATCGACCTGCAGATCGACCTGAATTTTAAAAAGTCAAAAACGGTTGGTTATTGGTGTATTCCCCCCCCCCCCCCCCCCCCATACACCAATTACTCTTTCCCGGGACCAACAAGTGGTATCAGAGCAGTGGTTCTTTTGACCGCTGCTTTGCATACTAAAAGTTCTTTATCAAACTTTTGGTCATTTTGAACCGATCCTTAGAAAAATCTTTTTCATTCATTCATATCATATTATTTTGCAATGGAGGCTTCTCTTCTCAGGGTTTGTGAAGACTTCTCCGTTCAAGGCTATGAAGATTGGAGCTTTCGAATCAAGATGTGTCTCAAGGCACATCACGTCCTTATGTGGGACATCATCGAGAATGGACCCTCCCCCATTTATGCTGCGAAGATTATCGTGGATGGAACAGCCCCCGGGGAGGCTACATACGAGAAAATCCTTAAGAATCCTCGCGATTACACAACCGAGGAAAGGAAGGAGGCCAGTCTCGATGATTACGCAAAGGGACTCATCTCCAGCACCGTGAAGGGCGTCTACCTGGCCAAGATCCGAAATCTTGAAACGGCCAAAGAAATGTGGGACACCCTCCGGTCCATCAGCCTTGGCTCAGAGGAAATGAAGGTGAACAAGCTGTCCATGGCGTGCAGCAAGTTCGATGACTTCAAGATGGTGTCGGGAGAAACCATTGAAGCGATGAAAATTCGCTTCACCGAGATTGTTCTTGAAGTGGCTGCCATCAACCCATACAAGTATACGCAGCGCGAGAAGAATCTCAAAGTGATACGTGCCCTCCCTGCAAATTGGCACGTATACGCCGCCATGCATCCAGCCCGATCGGATTTCAACTCCCTCACCACTGAAGATCTTTTCGACATTCTTGTCGGAAACGAGTATGAGATGATCCGCATCCATGGATCAACCCAGCCTTCCACCAGCAAGAAGGCTGAGGAAAAGAACAAGGAGGTAGCCTTCAAGGCCGACTCAGCCTCAGCTGCTACCCCAAGCCCGATTGACGAATCCATCATCAAGAAGTTCGAGAAGATGACTCTCGACTATGCTCTAGCCGCTAGGAGAAATGAGAAGCTCCTAGGGAAGGTTGTCAAATACAAGAAATTCTACCGTGACAACAAACGAAACTTCTCAAACCGCAACCACGACCGCCCTGACAAAAAGGGAGAAGGTAAACCCTCAACCTTCAATTCTTCTAACACACCCGAGGGTGGTTGTTTCAACTGTGGCAGGCCAGGTCACTACAAGACCGACTGTCCGGATCTTACCAAGGCCGAGAGAGACGAGCTCCGTGCAAAGCGCGATAAGAAGCTCAAAGATCAACGAGCTGCAATGATTGCCGAAGAAACAAAGGAAGCTCACCTCTCGGATAGCTCGTCAAGTGATGACGAAGGATACATCGCTTTCGATGAAAGTGATGATGAAGAATGCTTCGTTGGAGAGCATCAACAAAACGAGGGATCTTCAAAGGTAGATCTTCAACCCATTTCACTTTCTTTTTCTGACGATGATTGTGCAGAAGAAGGTGATGAAGACCTATCCGAGGCTGTGTCTTGGGAAGAAATCAAGAAACAGCTCGACGACTATGCCGATCTCGTGGATACACTCAAAGAGGTCGTTGAAGACAATGCTGAGCTATTGGATAAAAATGAAAAATACAAGCTAGCATTAGAAGAAAGATTCTCTCCCTACGATGAAGAAAAGGAAAGGGAGATCGAAGCCCTAAAGTCAAAGGTTGACGAATTGACTTTACGGGTCAAGGAGTTCGATACCAGGGAGCTCGAGAAGAACGAGTCCCTCAAGACCAAAGATGCCGAAATACACAGCCTTACCTCAAAGCTGGCTGACTTGGTAATCCGACACGAACTCCTCGTGAAAAAGGAAGAAAAACTTCAACTCACTTTAAGTCAGTTGAAGAAAAGTGGAAAGAAGCTGGAAGAGGTCCAATCCATGCAACGCAATCCGCGCGATCACTCTGGGATTGGATTTAACGGAGAATGCAAGAAAAGCAAGAACAAAGACTGCGAGATCACGTTCGTGAAAGCGCAGCCCAAATCAAAGAATGTTCGGAAAGCTAATCAAGCTCTCCCTGATAAGATGGTCAAGCTGAAGAATCCAGCTCGACAGCCCCAGGCCATCCTCATAAAGCAACAAAAGAAAGAACAGCCCGCTCCTCAAAAGAAGGAGAGTCGACCTGCCAAGCAACGTCGACCTGCCCCCTACCATCAAAATCAGGCTGTTCATCAAGGGCGATACCAAGGCCAGCACTATCAAAGGCCGTATCATCCTGAGTTCTTCCACCCGGATTATCAAGGGTGCTACTGCCACTATTCTCAACAGTCAAATTTTCAAAACTGGCAGTATCAACCTGGGTTTTACGAAGAACAATATTATCAGCCTCTTCGCCCTCGCTCGAAGAAATCCAAGGCTCCTAAGCCTAAGACCGCTACTGCCTCGTCCTCAGCCTCGGATAGAAGCAGACCGGTGAAGCAAATATGGGTTCCAAAGGCCGTTCCCGCAACCGATGTAGCACCCAATCTCAAATGGGTTGCTAAGTTTAACTAATTGCAGGTTGGGAAGGCTCAAAGAAGGAGCCAAGCAGCTCGAGGAGCTGTATGGATCATTGATAGTGGATGCTCAAAGCACATGACGTGTGACAAAACGCCACTTTCAAATTACCAAGAACGAGACGGGCCACTTGTAACCTTTGGAGGAAATTCTAAGGGATTTACGAGAGGCCAGGGCGATCTAAGAGTTGGTAAAACAACTATCTCTAACGTCTCTTATGTTGAAGGTCTTAATCATAACCTATTTTCTGTGTCGCAATTCTGCTCGAGTGGTAAACGAGTAGAATTCACCGCTAATAAATGTCTCGTGAAAAATGAGGAAGGAGAAACACTTCTTACCGGAATTTTGCAGGATAGACTCTATATTGTTCAATGGACAGATTGGATAGAGACCTGCCTGGTCACAAAGGCCGATTCCGAGACAAGCTGGTTATGGCACAAGAGGTTGAGTCACTTAAACTTCAAGGCCATCAACAAGCTCGCACGCAACAAGCTGGTGAACGACCTGCCAGACCAAGTCTTCGATCGTGATCACATCTGCAGAGCCTGTCAAGCCGGAAAGCAAACAAGATCATCCTTTCCAAGCGTAACGGCGCAATCATCAAATCGAATTCTTGAGCTTCTCCATCTCGACCTCTTCGGTCCAGTCACTCCCTTGAGTATAAACGGTAGAAAATATGCTCTCGTTATTATAGATGATTATTCTAGATTTACGTGGGTTATTTTCATGTACAAAAAGAAGGAGACATTGGAGAAGCTACCTGCGTTGCTGAGCAAGCTGTGCAATCAAAAGGAGAAATCCATCATCTCCATTCGATCAGATCGAGGCACTGAATTTATCAATGCAATGATCGAAGAATATTGCACAAAGAATGGGATTCATCATCAAACTTCAGCTGCACGCACACCTCAACAAAACGGCGTGGTGGAACGTCGTAACAGATCGCTGAAGGAAGCGGCTCGTACCATGTTGGATGAAACCAATCTTCCAAAGAAGTTTTGGGCAGAGGCCGTCAACACAGCCTGCTACACCCAAAACAGGTCGATCATCACGACCCGACATGGAAAGACTCCATACGAGCTGTGGAACAACAAGCTCCCCAGGTTAAAGTATTTTAAAGCTTTTGGGTGTTTGTGTTACATTCATAACAATGGGAAATCTCAATTGAAGACTTTTGATAGCAAGGCCGATCCAGGAGTATTTTTAGGATACTCAGAGGTTAGCAAAGCTTATAGAGTCTTTAATAAGAAAACTCTAGTTGTGGAGGTAACACCTCATGTTGTGTTTGATGAATCTACTTGTCTGTACAGAGAATCAAGTACAGGTACAGAACAGCCCGCTGCTAACAGGCCGTCTAACTTCCCCATTGACGACCTGCTAGTATGGACTCCAAATGATTTGGAGGAAGAGGATCAATCTGATCCTAAGGTCACACAGCAAGGGGGAAGTGATGCAAATGATAATACGAGCTGTAATACATCAGCCGGACTTAACCAAGCTGATCCCCCTCCCTCAGTCCCCAAGACTGATGTTGTTCACGACCTTACATCACAAATCGAGCAGCTCGATAACACAATGGAGCGGCTCAACATCCAGGCCGAACAGCAGTCCGATCAACAGCCCGAGCAACAGCATGTGCCCACTGATCAACCTTCAACTCATCCGGAGTTTGATGAACCCATTAATGAGCCCGAACTAATTATTTCAAATGAAGAGAGATCACGACGCAGACGATGGATCTATGATCATCCGAAAGAGCTCATTGTTGGGAACCCAAACCAAGGAGTGCGAACAAGAAGGACGATTGGTGAAAGTGCGCTATTAAGTTGTTATCTCTCTCGCATAGAACCCAAAGATGCCATTGAAGCTCTTCAAGATGCTGATTGGATTGAAGCCATGCAAGAAGAACTCAATGAATTCAAAAGAAATGAAGTATGGTCTCTAGTTGATCGTCCTTATCATCAGGGCGTCATTGGAGTCAAATGGGTTTACAAGAACAAGAGAGATGAATCTGGAGAAGTTGTCAGAAATAAAGCCCGATTGGTTGCAAAGGGTTACTGTCAACAAGAAGGAATCGACTATGATGAGACGTCTGCCCCCGTTGCAAGATTAGAAGCTATAAGGCTGTTTCTAGCTTATGCCGCTCATCAACGATTCAAAGTCTACCAGATGGACGTTAAAAGTGCGTTCCTCAATGGCGTTCTCGAAGAGGAAGTCTATGTGGAACAGCCTCCTGGATTCGAGGAGGGTGATTCAAGCAAAGTCTACAAACTGCACAAGGCCGTCTACGGACTTAAGCAAGCTCCTCGAGCTTGGTATGAGACGCTATCATCCTTTCTCATCGAATCAGGATTCAAGCGTGGTTCAGTCGACAAGACGCTATTCACTATCAAAGTGAATGAACATATCCTTTTAGTACAAATTTATGTTGATGATATCATTTTTGGATCTAAATCTCCCATTTTGTGTGAAAAATTTGGTAACCTCATGACCGAAAAATATAAAATGTCTATGATGGGGGAAATGAATTTCTTTCTAGGGTTGCAGGTTAAGCAGTCCGATGAAGGAATCTTCATTAGCCAAACAAAGTACGCACACGAGCTGGTCGACAAGTTTGGTGTCAAAGACAGCAAGCCTGTCAAAATACCGATGCTCTCTGGTGGGAAGATCGACCCGGATCCTCAAGGAAAATCTGCCAACATAACACAGTACAGGGGTATAATTGGTTCATTACTTTATCTAACTGCTAGTCGACCTGACATCACTTTTGCAGTTGGAGTGTGTGCTAGATTTCAAGCTAATCCGAAGGAATCTCACTTGGAAGCAGCAAAGAAAATCCTTCGATACATCAAAGGAACCACAAATCTAGGTCTTTGGTATCCTTGTGATGATAACTTGCAGCTTACAGGTTATTCAGATTCTGATCATGCAGGGTGCAAGCTCGATAGGAAATCTACCTCGGGTACTTGCCATTTTCTCGGAAACAAGCTGATCTCTTGGTTTTCAAAGAAGCAAACTTCAGTAGCCACCTCCACCACAGAGGCCGAGTACATGGCCGCAGGAAGTTGTTGTGCACAAATCTTGTGGATCAAACAACAACTTAAGGATTATGAAGTTGACGTCAGTGAAGTGCCAATATTCTGCGACAGCTCGAGTGCCATCGCCATTACTCAAAACCCAGTTCTTCATTCAAGATGCAAGCACGTGGATAATCGACATCACTTCATTCGTGATCACGTGGAAAAGAAGAACGTGGTTATAGAGAAGATACACACTGACATTCAACGAGCTGATATTCTAACCAAACCCCTAGCTGAAGAAAGATTCAAAATGCTATGTGGAAAGCTAGGGTTATTAAATGTTGAGTCATCAGGCCGATCATAAGCCTACAGGCCGTTATCTCCTCATCGACCTGCCAAATCTTTCAAAAGCTTGTGTGGGACCAACAATCGGGACCAACAAGCAGGCCGTCTCTTTACATGCAGGCAGATATCAAGGGGGAACAGGCCGTCAACTCTCAACAGGCCGTTACCATTTGAACAAGGAGTTACTATTTGAACAGGCCGTGTCTGTCAACAGGCCGTGCCTATCTACAGGCCGTGTCTGTCAACAGGCCGTGCCTATCAACAGGCCGTGTCTGTCAACAGGCCGTGTTCATCATCAGGCCGTCGACTATTCAACAGATCGACCTGTGTTCCTCAATTGAGGGGGAACACTTGGCCAAAGTAATCCATCATTTGAGGGGGAACAAAGGCCAATGTCCATCTCCAGGGCATTTATTTCGCCAGGCCGACATCTTAAGTCCAGGCAGTTTCAACTCGCCAGGCCGATGTCATATGTCCAGGCCGATGTCACAAATACAGGCCGTTCATTTCGACAGGCCGTTCTCCGCCACAAGGCCGATATCATCAGACCGATATCAACCTGAATGCAACTGCATTTATGAAGGAAGGATCAAAAGGGCAGTATCACCCTTTTGTCTTATAACTTCTTCAATACGCATTGAATTCTTCATCTATTAATGTTATTTATTTCTCAATGTGTTTCATTATTTAAGGTTCTGATAATTTGCAGAAAATGAGGAAAAAGGGATAATGATTACCATTTTTGTAAAACATCCAGTCAAGTGTCAAGTTTTGACACATTGACCGAGAATGCATTTAATTCCCTGCCTTCTCTCTGCAAAAAGTGCAAGTTTTCGCACGTTCTCATAACTCACGCGCGAATGTGTAACGTTTCACATTTCACGCGCACTCATCGTGTGGATGAGATTTAAAGAGATATTTTCACCTTTTCAAATTCGAACGATCTCAACCGTTCGAAAATTCTATAAATATGGCATGCAGTTTTCTCTCATTCTTACTTGCCTTCTTCATCTTCTTCGAAAAACCTAATTTTATCTCTGCAAAAATTAAAACTGTCGCCGTCGTGTTCTTCACTTTTCTGCATTCTCTCTATCTGCATCAAATCACTCTCGTGGTTTGTACTCTTTTCACCGATCATATTTTTACATTTCTGTCAAGTTCTTTACTGTATTTATTTTCTAATCTTTCTTGAAAAACTTGCAGAAAAATCAATGGCAGAAAGGGTTTCTACCTCCGGCCGAAAGGAAATGCAGTGGGAGGAAATCGAGGTCTATCTGACCGCTCGTATCAAGTACGAGCCCTACATGGTGCGCGAAAACTATGGTTTTCGCGATCTAGACTCCATGTTCGCCCTTGTGGAGAGATGCTTCCCATTCCATCAAATTATCTCCCACCGTCCGGCGAAGAGTCTGTCCAGGATGGTATGTGCCTTCTTCTACAACTGGAACGAGGGCGAGTCCGTGTCTTCCCACACAGTCACCCTCGGAACCCAGAAATCCATGGTCACCATCAACATTCTTGATGCGGTGAAGGGTGCCTTCGGTATTGGTGACGGAGGGTCGATGCAATTATCGGAGATTTCTCAAGACCAACTGCAGCAGGTTGCAGATCGGGTCTTGATTGAGCAGAGGCAGTTCGTTCCAGTGGCCTTCAAAAGGAGCGAGCTGCGCCCCAAATTCCGCCTCCTAATGGACTTCATCCAAAAGTGCTTTCTAGGGCACGTCGGGAATTACGACCAGGTCACCCCGTTCAAATTTCAGATTTTGACGGCCGTAATTCTCGATCTACCGATTAGTTGGGCAAAATTGATGGTCTCGCTGCTCTGGGAGGAGGCCAGACAGATCGTCTGCGAGACGGAGGGAGAGGCCATTGTGAAAGTGTCTCTTCACAACGAGAAAAGGCCGATGCGCCTTGGGTCGAAGGCCACCTGTATTATCCTTTCTTACTTCAAGAATACGAAATGGTCCAATGATCCGGCCTTTCCCCCCCTGTTTATTCCAAAAGATCTCCATCAGCTTGAGATGGCGATTGGGGTGGCACCGCAAATCTATCACAACTCCCCAGACTCTGTCAGGGAGCATCTCGCCAGAACCGGGCAATCCAAGGTTGGATGGAGGATCCCAGATCGACCTGTCCAAAAGAAGAGGAAGGCCGATGTCGACCTGGTTCCCGCTCGCCCTGCTAAGAAGGCTCTTCCTGTAAAGAAGACTCCTCCACGGAGGACGCAGTCGGCCTCCGGTGATCCTCCCAGGCCGTTCCACAAGATCCTCCCCCTGGATTTCGAGGTATCTGCACCTCCCAGGGAGTCCTCGCCCGCCTCATCGCCCTCTCTCTCAGCCGAACGGACTCCATCTCCAGTCCGTTCCGCCGCCGAGCCGTCCGCCTCGCCGCAACGCCCTGCATCCTCTCAGCAGGTCGTTGCTCCCTCGCCAGTGAGGTCCCCCCTCGTCCATCGAGCTGGATCTGTTGAGATCCAGGATCTCAGTGCAGAAGAATCTCTGTCTTCCCCAGTTCGGGATGCGCCTGTGGAGGAGGACGTCGTGCTGGAGGTCCAGCCGTTCGTTGAGCAGCCAATGTCTGCTGCTCACTCCCAGGTCGCTGCACTGAAGGCCGAGGCCAGGCTGAAGGTCATCGACCTGATGCCGGGGATAGCCCAACTCCCCAAATCCCTCGACCTCGCCACTCGCCTCCAGTTCTACCTGGATTGTAAGTCGAGTTACTACTACGTATTCGAGGCGTTGCTGCAGGTCGTCACTCTCGACGACCTGAAGGTCGAGGAGCTGGCTCTTGAAGCGGAGTTCGGTTTCTACACCGTGGGGGATGCGGCCTCCAATTTCCGTCAGCTGGTGCTTCGCCGCATGAAGGTCGAAGCCAAAATTTTGGGCATCGACCTTCGCCCCCTCTATGCGCACTCTCGCGCTCTATACAACTCCGCTGCAGAAGCCGGAGACGAGTTTGAACGGATTCAAACTCCGGAGCAATCATCACCCAGGATTGAGGGTGATGATCAGCCTCTTGTTGCTGCTGCTCCGTCTCCGAAAATTGATGTGGAGGCTGTGTTGGATGAAATTTCTGCCAAGCTCGAGTCCATCATCACCAGCCTCCCAGAGCAAATCAAGCAGGCCGTAGCAGAGGCCCGGGCTGATATAGTGAAAGATGCAGCTGCTGATATAGTGAAAGATGCCAAGAAGAGCAGCAGCGTTTCAAGGCCGAGCGCCGAGCTGCTGAAGCTAGGAGGAAAAGAGAGTTGGACTGGATCAGCCAGTCCGCTCTTGTTTTGAATGCAGGAGGATTGCAGCAGGTCGTTGATTGGCTTGATGAATCTCAAAACAACCTGCTGCGGGAGCTCAATTCTTGCTTCATCCTGCTGCACTACTTCATCAAGGACCCCTCCCTTCCTGCCGATGCCGACGAAGCGTATGCAGCCTATATGCTCAAGTTTCCGTACCAAAAATTCATTGGTGATCTTCGGAAAAAGGCTGCAGAAGCTGGTGTGACGATTAGGGCCCCAGCTCAACAATATTTTGCGCCCTTGCGTCTTGGTGCTTCGGAGTATTTGGATTACTCTCGAATCGACCAGTACATCGCTCAAACTGCCATCGGCCTAGGCGTAAATGTGTCGAATTCCAATCCCGACTATCGTCGTATCAGGGATGGAATCTACGCAAGCATGCAGACGAAGTCAAGGGAGCAGGTCCAGGAAGAGCGCTTAGCAGCCCGTGCCAAGATCCAGGCTATGTAGATAGATGATTTTGTAATCTTTTGTTTTTCATTTATGCTCTCAGCTGGTTGTAAATTCTCCATGTATTCTGCTAACGAGCTTAATGAAACAAAATCATCCTTCGTCCTGACGACAATATCTCTTTGTCCAGGCATCTGCCTTTACTGCTTTATTTTTTATTATGTTCTTATTTGCCTTTCATTTAATTCCTTATCAATCTTCATGATTGAAAAATGTTTAAGCTCTGATACCATCTTTCAGTGTTTTATCTTAGGAATTATTTGTAAAGTGTTTGGTTTCGACATCATCAAAAAGGGGGAAATTGTTGGGAACCCCTTGCAGTTTGATTTTGATGATGTTTATCGAAACCACACTTAGGCATATTTTACTTGTTTAGGGTCAAGGCCGATAGATCGACCTGCTACCTGTTAGTGCAGGTCGATGTCCTTTAATGTTTAGAATCAAGTTCGATCCACCCTGTAAGAGAAAGGTCGATGTATCGACCTGCCTCAATTGGATCGAGCTGGATCATCAGCCTGTCTATCGACCTCCCCTATCAAGCTTCCAGCTGGCATTGCCTTAGAAGATTTCAAGAGCTGGATTATTAATCAAGGTCGATGCTCCGCCTTCATGGAGCGTCACGACCTGATCCTTGCCACGTCGAGTGCCAGCAAGGACGAATATTCCCAACGGCTAGAAGTGAGTCAGCATCCAACGGCTAGTGCCACGTCAGCCCAACTCCAACGGCTAGTTTTTCAAAACTGCCTATAAATACTTCAGCCATTTTCGGATTCAAGTACGGGAAACACAAGCTATCAACGCCATATCTCTGCCCAAATCTCTCTCAAAGCTCATATCCATTCAAGTGTTCGAAATCCGATTAGTTTCCCAAACACTTGAGGAAGAGAGGTTTCCGATTCCGAAAAACACCACAACGACGAAGCGTTCACTGCTGCTTGTCGATTGTTCAAACAACTTCTTCTCCGACTTGTTCGAAGTTAGAAAGCTTGTTTTTATTTTCGCCATAGAGTTAGTCAAGCTCTGTAAAAGCGTAAGGTTGTTTGTACGTCTTAGTACGAAGGTTGTAAGGGTCACGACCCAAAACTCGTGTCTAGTTACTCTCAAGTTAGATTGTATCTAGAACTGATACTCAGTCAGTATAAATAAGAGAGAGGTTGAATCCAAAGGTAAAGGGATTCTCAGGTCGAGTCGACCTGACGTGGACGTAGGAGGGATTCTCCGAACCACGCTACATCGCGGTGTTTCTCTCTCTCTTTATTTATTGCACTTACATTTTATTATCTAACTGACGAGCATCAACCTGCATTACACGAATCAACCTGCTATCCATATTCAGCCTTAAGATTTTTCAAAGAGTAATCAACCTCCACCAACTTCCGCATTAACAACAGTTTGATAAATCAAGCTTGATACCATACGAGCTTGATAGATTAAACTGCCTCTGATAAGGTCGACCTTGACAATCGACCTGCAGATCGACCTGAATTTTAAAAAGTCAAAAACGGTTGGTTATTGGTGTATTCCCCCCCTCCCCCCCCCCCCCCCCCCCATACACCAATTACTCTTTCCCGGGACCAACAATAGTTCTAATCATGCTTTGGTTCTCTTGATTCTTATGAGAGGGTTTTTAACATCTTGAACATGCTTGAAGTTGAAGAGTATTCTAACTATGTCATGATTGAGTCTAAGCATGCATACTTGAAGTTCTTGAGTTCTCTTACATGCTAGGATTGTTATTTCTTAAGGAAATGGGCTTGAGACACTTACAAGTATAAAGTATGGCTGTTGTTGCTAGCTATTCCCTTCCTCTTCCTTAGTCCTCTTCTTCTCCTTCACTAGTTCTACTCTCTAAGTGTTTGCAAATGATATGTGAGTGTGTGAAGCTTCTTGCAATAGTGGTGTGGGGGGTTTATATACATGTTAGGGGTTGAACTTTTGATGGTTTGCCAAGTGATGGAAATCGATGGGTGTGATGGGTTGGAGGTTCAAGAAATCTTCCAATATCTTGTACTAACTTGCACTCCTTCTTCCTCCTCTTTTCCTTTCACCTTTCAGCTCTTGTTTGGCCATTTTAAGGGCTGATTTCCCTTCTATTTTTGTACAAAAGTTGGGTTGAAATGCTACCTCTCATTGTGTTACACTATGGTCTTTTGTATATAAGCATACACTACTTTTGAGGCTAGTTTGGGGGCTGATTTTTGCAGGCACTATGGGCTGGTGGGAGTCGATTCTTGGAGCTCTAAAGCTCATGGAGATGGCTGCAATTTGACCTTATGAAAATGGGTGGTTTGATGGCTTGACATGAAGTGAAAAGCCTCTCTATCCTTTGTGTTTTAGAGCATCCTTAGGTGGGTAAAGACCCTTGTGTATTTAGCTAGTTATTACTCAAGATATAATAGTTTTAGCCTTGTAATAATGCACTATGTATGCACTAATGTTGCATTCTTATGCCATGTATCTTATTACTCATATATGAAATGCTTCATGATTTTAATCATATACTTAGTATATGGATAATATTTATCTCCATTACATACTTAGCATATCTCTATCTAATCCTTGAATTATATTGCACGTATTATTCTTCTTAGGAAGCATACGAAACTCGACTTTATCATGTAGAAGTCGCAATTGGGCTCGGCCCAAGTTACCATAGAACGGCTCGATTCACGGCCTCGTTTTTCAATGACAAATCATTCTGATTTGTAATCTAATAATTCGAACTACCTTCTATACATCGTACTAAAAGAAATTCGATTGCTAATATCGAATTTAAATCATAAGTCGAAATCCGATTATCAAACCGAATTTATATACTAAATCGAAATTCGATTATTAAATCGAATTTAATATAGCTAACGTCGAAATTCGATTGTTAAATCGAATTTAATTAACTAACGATGAGATTCGATTGGTAAATCGAATTTAAATAACTGACAATGAAATTTGATTGGTAAATCGAATTTAAATAACTAATGATGAAATTCGATTTGCTAATATCGAACTTAAATCATAAGTCTAAATTCGATTTCTAAATCGAATTAAATATCTAATCTAAAATTCGATTGCTAAACCGAATTAAAAATGAATAAATCGAATTTAATTAATCCGATAATTGGCCTTTTATGCTTACGAAAATGCGGGCCATTACAATCTAAATTGAATACACCCCCCTAAACCCTATCTTAAAAAGTAAACCCTCTAGGCAAAAATAAACCCTATTAAATATGCTTTTTATTTAAATGTTTAATTTATGGTGTATTATCAATGTATGTCTTCTTTTATATTTAATGTTTAATTTTTTTGTGGGTCATGCTTTTTTGTATTTTTGTCATGCTTATATAGTTATAGAAGTACTAAACTACTTGTATTAATTAATGTATATGGTAGTGGACGTTAATTACATGAGATAAGAGAAAGAGACCGAAAATTAAATTTCCATGAGAGAGATGGTTATTTGTGGAGAGAAAAGAGAGAAAACTAAATAATCCCACAATTTAAGGAGGATAGAGAAAATATTACTATAGTGCCCCTCTACTTACTAAAACTGCCAAAAATAACAATTAATCATAACCCTTAATCTCTTATATCTAAAGGTGGAGATTAGTTCCTAGTTCTCACCAATAAACGGGTTCTCATATGAACCAATCCCTATATATATATATATACTCCCTCCGTCCTCCATTTACTGACATTATTACTATATTGGGACATCCTCCATTTACTGACATATTCCGTTTTAGGACGTAGACCCCACAATCACTTTAACACTTTATACATCTACTTTTTATTATTTTAACATTTTAATACTATTAAAAAATTCAAATGGACCCACAATTATTCCACTTCAACACTTTAACACATTAATTTATTATTATACCATCAAAATGCAAAAAAACCTATGCCCAGAAAACAATGTCACTAAATGGAGGACGGAGGAAGTAGTACTTTCTCTGTCCCAGGATTCGTGACACACTTTCTATTTTGGGACGTCCCAAGATTCGTGACATGTTTCCTTTTAAGAAAATAATTAGGGTTTTAATTGTGCAATTAGTTACTTCCCTTATTACAATTAACATCTAAAAAATCCAATTTCATTAAAAAAAAAAAAAAAAAAAACAACAACAACAAATAAATAAAATAAAATACCCCACCAACACCCATCTTCATCTTACACTCTTATCTATTATGCTTCTTCATCTGTTCTTCTGTTCTTCATCTTCTTCATCTTCTGTTCTTCATCTTCTTCGTCTGGAAACCCAAGTTTCTCTCTCGATTCCCCCTCTCTCTCTCGATTCCTCCTCTCTCTCTCTCTCTCTTTCTCTCAATTCCTCTGTTCTTCAATTAAAAAAAAAAAATCCCCCCCCCGCTCTCTCTCGATTCCTCTATTCTTCATCTTCTTCGTCTGGAAATCCAAATTTCTCTCCCCTCCTCTGTTCTTCATCTTCTTCATCTGGAAACCCTAATTTCTCTCCCCCTTTCCACTGTGAATCTGCCCTTTTCTTTATGGATGACTCAGATCCTTCAAGATCTATTCCTCCCTCGCCTCCCTCGGCGTGGAGATCGACTCGCAACCTCCCGTCGCCGGAAATTGAAGAAGAGCAGCGCCAAAAATCATCGGCTAGAGCTCTAGGGTGAATCGCCCCCAATTTCATAGTGAGAGCTCTGATTTTGGGGGAAATTGTCCAAGAGTAGAAGAGCGCTTGACGAAGCCGCAAAATCAACAGCGATGGGGATCGCCGGAGACGGCGGCCCCGCCGCGAATTGAGGAGCAGTGGCGGCAGAGAGTGCAAGGAAGAAGAGAGAAATCGCGGAGAGAGA
This sequence comes from Thymus mandschuricus, assembly GCA_029379335.1. Lineage (NCBI taxonomy): Eukaryota > Viridiplantae > Streptophyta > Magnoliopsida > Lamiales > Lamiaceae > Thymus > Thymus mandschuricus. The sequence goes on from CM057079.1 coordinate 20,423,395, forward strand.
AGAGAGGGAGAAATCGCGGAATTCTGGCAAAATTAAAAAAAAATAATTAATTAGTTAATTATATGAATCAGTTAATTTAAAATTAATTACTGAATTTTTTTTATTAATTTGATAAATATTCAAATATATACATAAATACAAATACATTAAACAACACTCCATCCCTAACCCATTCACTTAAAACACTAATTACTCCCGTCTTAATTCCCGTGCCGAAAAGAAACGTGCCATGAATCCTGGGACGGAGGAAGTATTATATAGGTAGTGAATCATATGAAAACTAAATTTTTCGTGCAAACTGCAAACCATGCATTTTTATGCATAACATGATGCATTTTTATGCATTGCATGTTGCATAAAAAAATATTTTTTAATCAATAAAAATGCATTAAATAATATTTTTTTATGCAACGTGTGACGCATAAAAATGCATCATGTTATGCGTAAAAATGCATGGTTTGCAGTTTGCACGAAATATTTAGTTTGCACGAAATATTTAGTTTTCATCATTCGAGGGTCTCTCGAAGCCTTTTCATGTGGTTTCCCATGCTCATTACTCTAGTATTTTCATACGTTACAAGTAAGAGGAGCAGAATCCTATCAACTCTTTATTCACATATAAACACAACTCTTTTTCTTTCTTTTTTTTTTTTAAGGGGAAAGTAAACTAGCAATCCAAAGTTGCAACAATCTAGATTTATCACTCATCCAAAAATCATTAATCATTTTTCTCAAAACTCAAATCAATTCATGCCCCACAATTCATCGAATCATAATATATCACAACTCAAGATTAAACCAATTTAACTCATGCTCAAATCAATTCCAACACCTAAATACTCCATCATCAAATCATTCAAATCAAGCCTAAGTCACATGCTTATATACTCAAGTTCAAACAAATTTCTAAGTGGGGAAATAAATCACGACACGATCACATACTAGACTCGATCAAACTTAACAATATACGAAACAAAAACGAACACATCATGCCAAAGTTTCAAAGACCCCCCCCCCCCCCCCCCCCCCCCCCACACACACACACACACACACACACACACACACTTAAAATCAAGCAATGTCCCCATTGCGAGAAAATAAAAAGGAAAGAGATAGAAGAAACTTATCGAATGACGACAACCATATACTTAAAATCTAGAAAGACGCCAAGTAGTACCTACAAAACAAACACCAAAACAAATACCCAAATGTAAAATTGCACAAAATAAAGAAAACAATAAAAGACTCAAACAAAAACAAAAGTAAAAAGACACACAATAAAGCTATGAATCGAATGGACCTCGGAACCTTGGATCTTGCCAACGGGGGTCATTGGGGGACCAAAATCGAGGGTCGTTCGGGTTCGGAGGAGCAAAAGTAGAGCCAATCGAGAAGTCGGTGTATCGAATCAAATGGCTCTCAATGTGGGACACCCTTCTATCCAATCCCGACACTTGGGTCGACAAATCATCGAACCGATTAAACACATTTTGTTGAAATTGTGTAAAATCGGTCCTAAAGTCGGCCCAATAGGGTGGAACCTCGGCCTCCATAGTCTGACGAGCCCGGACTCGATCTCTCCGTGTGTAATAGTGAACTAAACGCTCATCATCGTCCGGGACGTGCTGCTGCTCCGCCTCGTCTCCATCCCCTTCATGTTCCTCGGCCCCTTCTTCTTCATCCTCGCCTTGCTCGGCTTCTTCTCCCTCCTCGTCTTCTTGCCCAGATCTTCGGATACGACGTGGGTCAGCATGATATGCACGAACTGAAGCTCGGTCCTCGACGCGAGTGAACTCCGTCTCACTCCTAATCAAGTGCGCATTAATCAACTCGGTCGAATTCATCTCCACGCTTCGCACCAAGCCCTCAGCCTGAGAAATGTCGACTCCGAAGTGACGAGCTAGAGCCGTCGCAATGTAGCCGAGTGTGGGATGGGCGCCTCTCTTCGATTGCACATTAGAAAGTTGCATCCATATGAAAGGAGCCAAGCACACCTTCCTGTTAAACCTAGTACACCACAACAAATAGACCTCCATGCCGTTTACCTTACTAACCTCCTTTTTACCAGAGATCATGTTAGATATAAAGCGATGGAGGATAATCAAAGCATCATTGCGTAAAAATACACTAGAAACACCCGAAGTTTTGAAATTATTCACACCCGACAACTGCAACCATCCCTCATCAACATTAAAATCCGAAGGCACACAATCAGAAATAACCAAGACCGATTTCATCGTCTCCTTAGAAATTTCACAAAGAACACCACGAAAGGTACATTCCATAACCACCTTATCACCACGACGCACCAAACGAAAACTAGAACACATGTCAACACACAAACTATCATGAGCCTCCCATTCCCTAGACATGCATTGCATCAATCCCAAACGAAGAGCATACTCTCTAATAGTAGGAAAAATAGGCAAACGCCTCAAGAAATCCATATCATAATGCCTAGGGGGACGTATAGCCAGACCATTCAACCGAAGATAAAGGTTCGTAGTAGCGTACCTATCGGTTTCAAAAGGAACACGTTGGCGACGTCCATACTCTTGTTCGTTGAGGCCCGGTGTGTGGCGATCTAGACTCACAACGTAGGGGGTACGATTCATGGTGGTGAGGCGAGGAATTGATGAAGAATGGCACGCAAACGAGACACGAACAAGGAGAAGAAAAATCGGACAGCCCCTAATCTGGCCGGTCGTCCAGATTCTCCTGGGAATTTGGCCGATCGGCCAAGCTGTTCTGGCTGGTCGCGCTGTTCTGGCCGAGCGCGGAGATTCTGGCAGCGACAGCTACTCCGGCGACGTGGCTGCGACGGCGGAAGAACGACGGCGATGCTGGTGCTCCGGTCGGCGGTGGATGGCGGCTACAGCTTGAAAACGACGGCAACGGCGCTGGTGGCTGAGGGCGGCGGCGACGCTGGCGGCTGAAGGCGGAGATACCGACGACGGCGACGTTGGTGCAGGCGGCGACAGTGACGGCTGAGGGTGGTGGTGCGGATGGTTTGGACGAGCTGTGAGAAAAAGAGAGATAGGAGAAGAGAGGGAGAGATAGGTTAAAATAGCAGAATAATGGGCCCAAAATCCGAGGTTGACCAAGTAAGAAGTGGGAATGAGAAACTGGGTGATCTTGGTTGCACGGATTTGGACGATCGTCCAGATTTCCAAAGGAATCTGGCCGATCGGCCAAATGAGAGGCTGGATCCCCGACGCCAATTCCTGCAAAAATACTAAAACTAACACGAAAAATCAAATTTAACAAGAAATACTACTAAAAATAAAGTTCTAAGTTTTTTTTACGTGGGTTGCCTCCCACCAAGCACTCGTTTATCGTCATTAGCTTGACGTACCAATTACTCACGAGGAAAGTGGGGGGTCGGAGATGAGAATCGTCTCCACCATGTGAGGAAATGTCGTTCCTTCGATGTACGACTTCAATCGTTGCCCGTTGACCGAGAAGATGTATCCCGAATCCTCGTTCTTGATCTCTACCGCACCATGAGGAAAAACTTGTACCACCGTGTATGGACCTCCCCAACTAGACTTTACCTTACCCGGAAATAATCGAAGACGAGAGTGAAAGAGAAGTACCTTCATTCCGGGTTTGAACTCTTTGTAGGCTATTCGTCTATCATGTAGACGCTTCACCTTATCTTTGTAGATCTTGGCATTGTCGTAGGCTTCGTTCCTTAGCTCGTCAAGCTCCTCCATTTGCAAAATCCTCCGATCATGAGCATCGTCGAGGTTGAAGTTGATGCGCTTGAGGGCCCAATATGCCTTGAACTCTATCTCAACGGGCAAATGACACGACTTACCATAGACGAGCCTAGGGACTCATCCCAAGCACGCCCTTGTAAGCCGTGCGATATGCCCAAAGAGCATCGTTCAATTTGTCGGCCCAATCCTTCCTTGATTGTTTCACTGTCTTCTCGAGGATCCATTTGATTTGTCGATTGCTCATCTCCGCTTGTCCCGAGGTTTGTGGATGATAAGGAGTCGCCACCTTGTGAGTGATGGCGTTCTTCTTCATGAGCTTGGCGAACAATTTGTTGCAAAAATGTTTTCCCCCATCACTAATGATCACACGAGGGAAACCAAACTTACACAAAATATTTTCCTGCACAAACTTCAAGACAACGTGAGAGTCACTAATTAATTAATTTATTGAACGGTTCAACCATAATTTAACCGGTTGAACCAATTGAACCACGAACCGAGAGCCTCACCGGTTCGATCTCCGATTCGGTTTTTAAAACATTGGTTTGAAGTATTGATGAAATCGGCGATGTTGTTTAATTACAATTTATTTTATAATGAATGTGATTTAAAATAAAATCCCACACCTGCAGGTCATGTCAAGTTGTATACTGTATTCAAAAAATTACTTTCAATGAAGAAAATGCGAGGAAATAATGATGTCTTACCTCAGCTGATAATTACCATTTTCGGCTGACTAATTCAAACATTAAGACGTGTCAGCATCTATTAGTTACTACTATAATCTTATATCCTTTTGATAGATTATTTATTTATAATCTTTTAATGCTCTTTCTTTTGATATACTACTATAATCACTACACCATTTTATTTTTTTAGCAACGGAATTTTCCGTTGCTATATCCAAAAAAAACCGTTGCTAAACAACTTTCCCTACGCATTACCAACGAAAAACAAACGTTGCAATATCCATCGTCGGTAAATTTTTACCAACGGAGATTTGTCCGTTGCTAAAATTTAGCAACGGATTGCCAACTAAATTTCCGTAGGGAGGTAAATCCGTTGCTAAATACTACCTACTGTTTACCTACTATTTTTTCAGTTGCTAAATAGCAACGGATATGTCCGTTGCCATTTACCAACGCATTAGCAACGGTTTCCCTTCTTATGTTGTGGTAGGTTTTGCCTACAGATTTTTATCCGTTGCTAAATTATCTACTCTTTACCAACTGTTTACCTACGGATTTTATACGTTGCAAAAAAAAATAATTTTTTGTGATTTTATTTTCCTGCTTTAATAATTAATATGTATAACTGATCAAATAAGCTTCTAAAATCAAGTATAGAATATAATATTTAAAGTATCATTGATTAATCTTATATCCTTTTGATAGCTTATTTATTTATAATCTTTTATTACTCTTTCTTTTGTTACATTGAGCATATTTAAGCCTCTGTTCGTTAGGTTAAAAACAATAGTTATACTTCAGTGTAGGGGTGGGTCGGGATGTCGTTACACCGAAATACCGAACATATCACGTTGAAAAAACCCAGAAATACCGAAAGTGATGGTATACCGATTTTTCGGTACGGTATCATACCGTACCAATAAGGTTCGGTACGGCAACGATATCTAAAATTGAGATACCGCGGTATATACCGAATTTATGGTATATACCGAATGCTCGGTATGTACCGAATAAACGGTATGCATGGTATACCGAAGATACCGAATGTTCGGTACATACGAATTTATGGTATATACTGTATTTTATGGTATATACCGAATATATATCGAAATTTGTCATACAATTAAAGAGCTTTAACAATATTCTTTATATTTTAGTACCTATAAAACTATATGCATACTAGTTTATACAAGATAATAGAAATGGTAAGGTGCAAAATGTTTCCTCATCACCGCCTTCATCTCTTTCCAAATCATGATTGGCTCCACTCCATTCCTTCTTCTACTCTTAGCCAATCGATCCCACCAAGTTAGAGCATAGTCCGATAACAACTTGGATGCCAAGTTCACTTTCTTGAACTCAGAATAGTTATGATGACAAAAAGCTATCTCCATATTTCTCTCCCATTGAAAATACAACTCTGGATCATATTTCCCTTGAAAATAGGTAATGTCCACTTTTTCGTCCTCATCAAGATGGCCATGTTGGTCGTATTGTCGGACTTTGTCTTTGTATTGGCCTCCACTCTTCGAACAAATTAACACCGACTCAGACCTCATCTCCTCGCCCCATTGTTTCACCATCGCCTCTATCTTGAATTTTGTTTGTTGATCAAGCTCCTCATCCAACATACTGACAAAAGGTTAGTAAAAAAATAGGATCCTCACAACCTCACAAACACTCGTGTATCGCTCAAAGATAATTCACTCAACACTCGTGTATCACTCAATATGATGGCTTTTACCCTCTTTTAATCTCTCTCTTGCCTTTTACCACTCAAATCTCTCTCAAGAGGCTCAAATTCCCTTAATCTACCACAGAAATCACTATTAACGAACCAAGAGTACTGAAAGTAGGAAGACAAGATGACTGAACTAAGAAACCCTAAATCGGAAGACACGAAAAATTTACCGAAAACTTCGACGGACGATTTGACCCTTTAAACGGCCTTTTTTTGCAAAAATAACGAACCGATCTCGACATAGTCGGAGCCACCATATAGATCTTTTCGAGAGCTTTCCGAAAAGGTATTATGGAGCAAAATCGGAGTTCGTATGCAAAAGTTATGGCCGTTTTAGTGCTGGCAGACGAAAAACACGAGAAAAAGACAAAAAACTCACAGTAACGAATCTGAATACTTGACACGAAACGAAAAGCTACAAAGGACGACTCTATGACACAGATACGATTTTTTTTCTCTGGATATTACGACACTATTCAGCCCCTAAAGAAAACCTATAACGACATGAGAAAAGAAGTGTCGTAACAGAACGGCAAACCACAGAACATAGTAACAGGATATTACGACACTCAGCAGAAAGTGTAGTAACAGTCTTCAAACACGACAGAAAACGGATCTGACTTCCTTTTTTTTTTTTTTTTTTTACTCGAACGACACTAAAATTGAATCTGACAATACGACACGAACGAAAAACGAAAAAGGATAGATAAACCTGAACGCCGGGATGACGACCTGGCTCTGGTGCCAAATGATACGATCCTTGGTGAGAATCGTTGAACTCACGCACGCGGAAGACTCAAGATACCGATGGAAATCCCAAAACCTCCTAAATCGAACACGAAAGTGTTGTCTAGGCAACTCGGGGACGATGATTGACACACAAACGAGGGTGATGAACTCGATTGATTCGCCGGATAAAGAATTTCTTGGTCACACCATAAGAAATTCAAAGATAAATCTCATAAGAGAAATAAATTGAGGTAATATTAATGAATAAAAGTCTAATTTTCGTCACCCTTATGAGAGCCATATTTATAGGCTTCATAGAGTCCTAATTCCACAAGGAAACTAGTTAAAAACCTACCCTAAGATATACCAAACCAAATCTTAGTCTAAAAAGGAATAAAATCACTAAAATAATGCTGAAAATTAACCTACCAACTATACTACTCATAAAAAACGAAAATTAATTAAAATAAAAAACTAAATAAACTACAAAATAATATATTCCATCTTCAGCCCATATCATCTTTAATTCTTGGCCCATGAAGTGAAATCCATGATCTACGGGCTGCATCAGATTGCTTGGAAAGAGTTTAGAGCAGCTCTTCCTAAGATAGCGTTATAGGATGATTCCTGATCCACTACCCAGAAGGTAGTCATTTTTTATGCTTTGACATGCCCTTCCCCTAAGGTGAGAATGAGATCTACTGATCCTACTGTCACCACCGGCTTCTGCGAGAAACCCAGGAGGGATATACTGGTGGGTTTCAGAAGTCTCTTTTGGGGCATCTGATTGAGACAGCTCATGAGGATCACATTGACGGGGGTCCCTGTGTCGATGAAGATTCTTCGCACTTGGTACCCTTCGATTTCAGCTGTTATCACAAGGGCATCATTGTGCTGATGTATAATGGCTTGGTTGTCCCCAAGTCCGAATGATATTCTTGGCATGGTAGTACTGGCCCTCTGCTTCTTATGAGGATTGGATGTTCCAGCAGATGCCTTTTCCAGATGAGCCTTTGGACCGATTGTCATCTTTTGTGAAGCTCTGCAAGTATTCGGAAATTTTCAAAGAATTAGTCTCCTAATGCTTTCAGGATGAGTCTTACGATATGATGTGCCTTGCTCTTTGGCAGGCTTTATGTGGTTGGAGCTTATCGGTATTAGCTTAAGCAGACATTGCCTATTTATTTACACAAGATTTTTATAGGATAACTCCTGCCTATGTATGACAAAAATGGGGGTTGGTTTATTTTATAAGGCTCGACATCACGGCTCTTATCTTCATAGGACCTTGTCCCTTGATGCCTGATCAGGTGAGGCCTTATTGTCAAGAGTCTAATTACCATGCAGGGTTCTTGTATAATTCCCTCTCCCCTCAGAATTTTGCTACGCGATACTATTCACTTAAAATCACAAGCCATTTATGGTAATTTTTATGAACATATGTCCATTTATTATTAGGCTCTTTAAGGGCGGCTTTCGCCTTTATTAGGTTAGAATAAATAGCATCTTCTCTTGCAAAATCCATCATTAGGGTGTCCATTTTCCTAAAGCATTCTTTGTGAAGCTTTTGAAAGGGATATGATTGTGGTGGGAGGTCCTTTAGGACTCGTATAGTCTCTTGTTTTATGAGACTCAATGTAAGGTGTCTGGCTATGCAGGCCTTTTATGCATAATGCTTACTATGGAGAACTTTTTGTGTGGTGCCTATTCTGCAAGGCCCTTTTTTTTTTTTTTTTGGTAAAGTACTCCCCATTAGACAATGTCTAATGAGAATGACATCCCTTCTACTGGGCTTATGAGAATGTTGTCCTTCAAATAGAGCTTGCCAGAATAGTGCCTATTGAATAAGGCTTATCAGGGGTTCTGCCCATTATAGGAGGCTTATGGGAGTGCCGCCTATTGAGTCAGGCTTGTGAAAAATGATATTCTCCATATGGGATTTATGGAAATGTTGCCTATCAAATAAGGCTTGTGAGAGGTTCTGCCCATTATATGGGGCTTATGAGGGTGCTGCCTATTAGATAGGGCTTGATTGATGATGTTTTGCCTATTATATAGGGCTTTTGAGGGTGTGCCTATTAGATAGGGCTTATGCTGCCTACGAGATAGGGCTAATGCTATTGCTGCCTATCAAATAGGGCTTATGCGGGTGTTGCCTGTTAGACAGGGCTTCTGAATATGTTGCCTGTTGAACAGGGCTTCTGAGAATGTTGCCTAATAGGGCTTTCTGAGAGTGTTGCCTGTTAGACAGGGCTTCGGAGAATGTTGCCTGTTAGACAGGGCTTCTGAGAATGTTGCCTGTTAGACAGGGCTTCTGAGAGCTTATGGGAGGTTCTGCTTTCAGATGCTGGACCCCTTCATCAGGGTGAATAGGGTGACCTTGTCATCTCCAGCTCTCCGCTTTTTATTTTTTTTATTATTATTTTATTTTATTTATTATTATTATTTTTTTGCTAGGTGGATTTTTGATTCATAGCAATACATGGGCATATATGAGAGGTTTGAGAAATGGAATTTCCCCTATAATTACCAATCTCCTACAGCCCACAAATAGATTTCACACTTTGAGGTAGCTACAGAAGTCGTAGACTCACCAAATTCGGAAGGTGAGCTAAATGCGTTCTGAAATTACTGCAATTTTTGGAATCGACTTTCCCTTGGATTCTTCACAACCTTGATAATTTCAACATACAAAACAGTTTAGCTATCCCAGCTTATATCGTAAGGAAAATATGATTTTGAGGTCACCTCCGATTCCTTGATCAATTTATTATAAACAAAACAGCTTAAACAGACTCACAATGTACATATTAGAAATCACTGGGAGTAACATCAATCTTGAATTCAATGTATGTCCATTCTAGGATACGACCACCATCTTAGGCACATCTCGTAACAAGGGAAATAACAGAGTAAGTTCATAAACACATCATTCAAAGCAGCTAGAGCTTCAAAGATAGGTAAGAGGTTAGCACTCTAGATTCACAAGCTTTTACAGTGCTTACAATTAGCAGATCTAAGCAAATATCAGAGAGAAGAACACATATCCCACAAATTCGGGTTTCCTTTAGCAGGGTATCTATCACAGTTTTTGTTATGCCAAGAGTATAATCTGATAACCATATCACATTCTGCTGCCCACAATCATAAAATGGGCTTAATAAAATCAAGCAATAATGTTTGCACTCAGATTTCTGTGGATTAACAGCAAATACAACATACCCATTCGTTCTAATGTCAAGTTCTTTCAGATTCTTCGCGTAAGGAAGTGATAGAGAAAAACATCAATCAACATTGCAACAGCGAGCTAGCATTTCACATAAAACAGGAGAAATCAACATCTTAAACTCAAAATTTCCCACAGACGGCGCCAGTTGATAGATCCGGGTTAGAGATCCACAACAATTTAAGAGTTTATTCATAGCATTTTGCGAAGAGTGTTCATGAACAAAGTATCACAGTGGTGAAGAGCAAGAGATTCGTGCGTTTAAAGAGCTATAATCGTATATTTTGTACAGAGCATCGTTTGCACAGAAATAATAAGTAGTAATCAAGCTGTACGCTTAAATAAAGGGCGCACTTAGCCATAAACTAGTAGAATCCATGGAGTTTAACACTCATTCAAGCAAATAATGGAGGAATGGAGTAAGGAGGAAAGAAGGAGGCACAGAGCTCGGGGCTCAGCCGGACCTCATTCCCTCTGAATGATGGGGTTTTACCTTAGACTCAAAGTTGGGGGTGACGGAAGCTCTTCTCGGCGTCGAGAAGGAAGAACAGCAGCGGCCATGAATGAGGTTTCCTTGGAAGAAAACCTTGGCGGCCTTGACAGCTTGAGCTCGAAGGAGCCCGTGGAGGAGTGCGTGAGTGAATGAAACAGTACGCAAAGAGCGTATGTGTATGAAGAGTTGTATTATGATGATGGATTTGTTGTGTTGAATGATCATGAGGTGTGCAGCCACTCGGTATTTATAGATGTAAGGGGACAAAGAAGTGATCATTTATGCGGAGGTGAAGACAGAGAAGGAATTTCTACGGAGACAGTGTTCTCCTTTTCATTAATTTTGTGGTCCTCACCCTAAAAAGGATAGAGTCACACGAATTGCATGTTGGCCAGATCCCTATATCCCAGCAGATGCCGGCGAGATCGGGGCACCTTCTACGTGGATCGGGATCTGCACAGGAGGCTCGGCGCGAGTATGGGTCTGTATCAGATCTTGCATCATCCAAGACCTGACCACCTTTATTGGCCAAGTCTTCTTCAACTTCTAAGGAGATAGAAAAGATGAGCATGAGAGAGGCCATATTGGCAAAGCTGATATTTATCCCTATCAGAAGCAACTAATAAGTTGAAAGTAGCAATTACATAGGCGACATCGAAACATAGTATAGCTGAAATAATGTCACAACTCAAGGTAAATATAATGGTTGATGTGATTTGTCATACTCGTAATGTTCAAAATGTTTATGTTTACTCTTTTCGTGTAGAGTGCAATCGACGAAGAACATTACAGTGATGCTTCAAGATTATGCCAGAATACTGGAAGTGGCCTGGTAACTTGTTAGCCATTCTGTTCTTCAATTTTGATTATTTAAAGTTGCTTTGATTGTTTGCATTAGTGTTTCTTGCCTGAAGCAGTAATTCCTGTAATTTCCGGCAGGTTGGTTGGTGAGTTGGCTATTCGAAAGATTTGGACGATCCTTTTGGAAGAATAGTATGAATTATTTCAGGGACAGACTGATTTATAGGCAAAACATATAGTCCAAGGTTGTATTCAGTGAATTGAAAAGAAGGTAGTAGTATTTTGTATTGGTTCGTTGTTGTAAAATTATAAAATATCTACTTGGGTTATTGTTGCATGCAGTTGGTGACATCATCTCCTGGAACTCCATTGTTCGAAATCTTTGTGGTTAAAGATGGTGATGGAAGATATAGGATACAGGTAATCCGATTTTTGTAGAGTTGTGTTATGTTTAAAATCTCCTATTAAACTATGCTGGTTTAGACAACGTATTTCCTATGACCATTTTTGTCTTGAAGAGATGAATGATCTTCGTATATACAGGTTGCATTCCTAAAGGACAAAATACCAGAACTGAAGGTTAAAGTAATGAGAGTTGATGTTAGAGAGAATATAACTGAGGATACTTTGAAGCAGTTTATCGATGAAGACAGTGAGAGCAGAACCAGAAAGGATATAGAAGAGGACACAACCGAAATCGATAGTAATACGTTGGGATAATTCTTGTGCTTGTTTTTGTTTGTCGGAGCATTAAGTAATGTGATTGAGAAGATGATGGGAATGGAGATGAATAATAATGTAGTATTTTTTTTTAGACCTAATGTATTTTTGATATTTTTTTCTAAACAATTTGGATAATTTTTTTATATACAAGTGTGCTCTATATATATTTGCATTTCAGAGTATATGGAAATGTATGTATATCATTAAAAAAGAATCAGCAATCCTGTCAAGTCTATGAAAATCCATTTAAATCAATAAAAAAGAGTCAGTCAAAGTCAGTCAAACTCTACATAGAGTCTATAGACTTGATAAATCCACAGACTTTTAAAATCCAAAAAAATCAAATAAAATCTTGATTGAATACACCCCTCTTAGATTGAAAATTTTCATTTTTGTACTTTATCAAATCCTTATCCCTCATTGATAAAAGGTGAGAAAAGGTGAGAAAAAGGGTGAAATTTATAGGGTAATTTTCTCTTTTCTCTCATTTTCTTTCGCATCAAAGAGAACGAAATGAAAATACAAAAATGAAAAATTTCAATCTAAATATAAGGAAATGGCATTTATAATCTGTAAGTAAGGCAAATTGGGGGGAAAAAGAAGAAGATAAAGAGCAGATCTATGATTCATAGCAAGATTTAACGATAAAGCATTTCAACCTACTATGTTGCTGTGGCACCGCGCAACGTGCCCATGGTACGGTGGCCAAAAATATATCCTTGAGTAAATTTTGCTCATGAATAATTTTTCACGGTTCTCGCCGTTGTTCCCTTCCGAAAAATTTCTTTACGGGTTAGCTTATTATTCTTCTTGCAGTAGCGGTGGCGTTGGCGACAACGGGAGACAAAGGATGCATGTTTTCGATCATTTTCTTGCCCGTCAATTCCACAATTCGTTTAGTCGGATTCATGTGGCCACTAAATTTAAATTCCACATTGTGCTACATTATTGTTGTAAGAATAATGATTCTCATTGACCTCCATCATTGTTTATATACATATATAGGCCGTGAGTTTTCGGTTTTTCACAAGAGACGTGTTTATTGGCATGTCATGGCATCTCATTAACAAATTAATATTTTCATAGCGGCGTTTCACCAAAATACGTGTATGCAGTTACTCAAAAAGAAAAAAAGAAAAAGAAAAAGAAAAGTGAAAATTAAATTGAAATTTACCATAATGTCCTGTAGTATTTTTGTTGAGTTTTTATTTGTTGAGTCGTAGGTTTAAATTAAGTCAAATAAGCATGTGACGATAGTGTTGTGAATTTGGCCGATGATAGTATTTTTATTGATTTTTGAAGAAAAACATGATCTTTATTATGCATGGAACCTTGGCGAAGCGACGCAATTTATTTGGTGAATTTGAATTGTGTTGTGATATCGGGAACTAGTTAGTTTGAACCAGTGAGATTTGAGCTTTTGTGCATATTTATGCTTATTCTTTGATTGAGTGATCATGCATTCTTCATTGTTTCTAGAACTTGCTTTATTTCTCCATCAAGACCTTAGTATATGTATAAAGTAGGAGATGATCTTAGGTCATCTTTTCTTTAGCCACATGATTCCTATACACTATCCTTGTTCATAATCCTTTGTTTACCCCTTTTGAACCTTTATTAGCCGTTCTTCGTAAAACCGGATGATAGGAGGTTTGGATGATTATGAGTATCTTTTGGTGATTAGTTGTATGGAAGGTGTTGAAATGAATATGTTGTAGTAGTGTAAAGGAAGAAGAGAAAAATTATAGATGCTTGTATAAGTAGTTAGCTATCCCTATGAGCTTAGAAAAAAATTATGTATGAGAAAAGAAAAGAAAATTAGAGCTTTTATTTATCATTAGATAGAACATCTTTATAGGAGCTCTAGGAAAAAAGAAGAAGAAAATAATATAAGCATAAGGGGATAGTTAACATTGTTTTGAGTTGCATATTGTAGCATCTTTTGGTTATGTAGTTGGTGTGTTGGGTGGTAGAAGATGGAGTAAAAAATCCATACATTGGTTGGAGTTGAAAAAGAGGTTGATGATTTGGAGAAATTTTGAGTCACTTAGCCTATATATTCTCAACCTTAACCAATGTCCCTACATTACAAGCTTTTATAAAAGTCCTTTTTGATTCTAGTTTGTAAATATCACATTAGGTGGAGATGTTGAGAAAAATGGCAAGCTTATGGTAAACATGTTACATTGCATTGATATTGAGCGAATCTTTTGATGTGCATTATCTTATACATCTTTTCTTGACAGAGTTGAATGTTCACTTATACATCTATAATTTCACATGCTTGAGAGTGTTCTTAGATTGAATGGCATGATTTGAATTTGTTGAATGAGTTGTGTTATTAATGCTAAGGTTGTGTGCATAGTTTTGATCATGAAGATGAGTTTGTTTTTGAAAATTTTTGAGGCCTATATAGTTCACAATGCTAGAGTCTATTTTTTATTTCGTTTTAGTATTGTTCGGGACAATGTTTAAGTTTGGGGGATTTGATATATGTGAAATTTATCTACTTTTCGTAGTCTAAAAGAGTCGATTCAGAGTCTCGTTAGGGTGTGTTTGGTACATAGGATTGAAATAAGATTAGATTAATAGTATGGGGTTGTATGGTAGCCCAATTGTTTAACTTGGGGGCCCGAGATTAATCGCAGGCCCAAGTCTATTTTACTGTTTCCTCAAGACAACCCATCCCACCTCTACCCCTCCGATTGCTTTGAACAGTGCCACAGACTAAACATCTTTTTCCTTTCTTACCCCTGTGTGATCAATTTTTGCAATATTTTTATGGGAGTTCGCTTGGGAATTTGAGTGCTGTTCCTTATTTCTTTTCCTTTTCCTTTTTCTTTGTCTTTGTCTTTGTCTTTTTCTATTATTATTATTTTTAATTTCCTTTTTTCTTTTCTTTTGTTTATTTATTTATCTTTTTTGCTTTTCAGAGTTTAATTTATTTGGTACAAACCAATTTCTATCTAAATTTATGTCTTTAATTCAAGTTTGTCGTATTACTTATATTCCGGATTTTCGCATAAATTTCCCCTTTGTTTTGAGGGTTCTCGGGTTCTACCTATAATCATTAAATTCAAATACGAACTCCCCTTTCGTGAAAAATTATTCAAAGGGTGAATACTACCTTCGCGAGAATTTCTCGGAATTTCTAAATTCATTTTTAGCTCAAAAACCTCATTCGCAGTGTGATTTTACCTAATTTATATGAATTCGAATTTTGTGTTAATGGTGTTTGACAATAGCTTCCAATCTTGGTTCTTCTTTCTGGTTTAAGTGGTGCATTAATTTTGCCATTTAATTTCTGTTGGAGAATTCTTGGAAGAAGGTTATATTTGTGATGTATTAGTAGTAATATGTGATCTATTCAATGGAGGTTCTTCTTGAAAAAAATCAACAAGTAGTTAAAGCAGAGAGCAGGTCTTGCCATTTTGTCATTCACATCGGCAAAAAACACAATAATAAATAAATAAATAAATAAATAAATAAATAAATAAATAAAACAAACTAATTTCACAAGGATAATTTTGTCTTTTACAAGTTTAATCTAAAATTTTATCTTACCTACCAAACACAATATTTAAGTTATCTTAATTTTCATATTAGCTATCAAACAAGTATGTAGGATTAATGATCTTACTACTATTCACACTATCAGTCTTAGGTTTATTTATCTCTCCATATCCCATCTTTTGTACCAAACACACCCTTAGTATGTTATTGTTCATGATTTGTATGATTTATCATGTGTTGGACAATATTATGCTTGTGGGTATTTCTTTGTGTTTTCAGGCCTATTTTGAGGTTAGAAACCCGAGACGAGATTAGACGAGAAGAATCGAGTGAAGAATCGAAGATTTGAACGATTTGAAGGTCTCTCGATCAGCCTCTCGATCGAGAGGGCTGTCGAGAGGAAGTCATTGGAACAACATTTCGATCGAGATCAAAATACAACATATCGACCAAAGCTATAGATCGAGAGGGTGTCGGCGAGAGGCGTGATTCCAGCCGAATTTTAGAGTCCTTTTTAGACAATGTTTCCTTGTAAATTTCACCTACATATATTTTTTTAGACCTAGCATTGAGAACCCTAACCTTACATTCATCTATTTACTTTCATACTCTTTATTTTTCGTTTTCGTTTCGTTCATGTAATCGACATTGGGATTTATTCAAGTTTTATTCAAGATTCAAGTTCAAGTTTTCATCGTATTCAAGATTAAATTCCAAATTATTCTTACTTTTCTTTTTAATTATGTTCTTTCAAATTATTATGTTCATGTTTGTTTTAATTATGTCTTGCTAATTTCCTTTAGTTGATTTTAGGGTTTGTATGTCTAATTGAATCTATGTAAGGTCTTTTAATTACAATTAGCCTACCAATCTAGATGTATGTTTCATGGTGCTTATTCTCATGCATGAATAACTGGCCATTAGTTATGTATACTTAGTTATGTTTTTATGCCTTGACCGGATAATTTCATAATGGATCTCATGAATAAGTACTATGATGATTTAATTGTCCTGACCGAAGTAAGATTATCATAGGTCTTGCATATAGTTGATATAGGTGTCGTGACTGAACCTTGTTGATTATATCTATCGATACTTGATCTATTTTGCCCTTGATTTAATTTCTATGAGACCGAGAGGAGATTAGGATTTTATTGAGTGACGATCTATGCTGCCCTGACCGGAGTGTTAGATTAATTTCTTGTATCGCATCTATGTTGAATTAAATTGGTTAATTGAATTATTTGTTACTTATTTAGATTTGATTAGATAGACTTCCCTAGAATAAACGTTTGTTTTTACTTGAGTCTTTCGTTTGATTTATTTGTTTATTTGTTTACTTATTTGAGTACTTTGTCTTGTTTAATTTCGTTGCCTAGGATTTTAGAAAACCACATATTTAATTTTTTCTTGCCTAGACATCAGTTTAATTCTAGATTAGAGGTATTTTGTGTGATTTCGGTATATCTGTCCCTGTGGAAACGATACTCGTATTTATTCTATACTAAACCTATTTTGTGTGGTAGAAAATAGTGCGATCACCCTCTCCCCCGAATTAAAGTTGTTTGTGGCCTAGTGTTTAGCTACGTAATTGGAATGGAGTTTTGAAAATAGTGCGATCACCCTCTTTTTCACGGATAATGTTTCCCTGCATGTCGAGACTCTGCCCAAATATTTTGAAAATAATAATATAGGTTCTAAATAATATTATCTAGCATGCTATAAAATTTGGTAACGATCGGAGTCACCGTTAATTTTCTATAAATGAAACTAGGTTTATTTTGATTCGTAGGACCCTTCCCCTTTTCATGTCAAATGTCGAAAACATAAGAAAATAATATTTGAAGGTTAAATAATTATTTTTCTAATATTGGAAAAATCTAAAGTTAAAAGATATTAATAATAGGAAAATCTAAATGAAAATCCGAATGTACCTTAACATCATGAAAATATTTGTAGGAATATGTTGGTCCCGAATTGATAAACTTAAGACCAAACTGAAAGTTTGATCCACAGTAAAGCTTTACTCAGGACCAAAGCGGACGCTTGATCACAGAGTGACTCGCTTGCTTATATGCAGAATTTAGTGAGCTAATATTTCCTAAGTAATTGAAACTTCGTATTAGGTTTGGTTATATGCTCGTGCAAATATGAGATAATCAAAGTGAGTAAATACTGAAAAGCTTAAGGACAGAAAATACGACACCAGGAATTATAGTGGTTCGGTGGTAAAACACCTACGTCCACTTGTGTTCCACGTAGGAACAACTTCTCTTCACTCAAGAAACTTTGAGGATTACAGGTTCCTCAAAAACCAAGATACGGATCGAGCTTCACAACTTTGATCCACACAACACTGGGAGATTACGGGTTCTCCATGAAATCCTAAGATCGAGCTTCGCACAGTCGATGAACGTGCAAGCTTGGATCTTTTACAACTAGGAGATTTCGGGTTCTCCACTAACCTAACATTGATCGAGCTTTTTGCAAAGCTTGGATCTTACAGCAACCTTCACAACAACAACACTAACACTCTTGACAGACAAGGGTTTTGGTTGTGTTGGAAAACACTCTAAGTGAAGAATCCTTTATATCAATGTAAGGGTTAGGATTCTTCTTCTAAGCTTGGATAAGTATAGTGGCTTAGATCTAGTGAGTGAGGGTTGCATAGAAAAGCTTCGACGGAACTGAAGCTTGGGAACACTTAGACAAGGGCTTGAGTAGATGTATGCTGGAAAAAATTGTGAGTGCTTGTTTGCTTTGAGCGCTGAAATTTCAGGAAGTGTTCTAGTGTTCTCTTCTCTGCACTCCACTATTTATAGTGTGGGAGGCGGGTAGAAGCCGTTTGAAAGTTGGTGGCTTTGTCCCTCCACACTCGATAGTACTTGGCTTTGACCAGCATATTTATCATATGCTCGCTTGTCTTCTTTCCCGAATTGGCTAAAAGTCAAGCGTAACAATAACTGGGCTCCTCCAGTACTGTTGCGGCTACTTGTCGGTCTAGCCGGTCAACTCTGTGCTCCAATCTTCATGTGCCACGTGGAGATTTTCAATAAATGTTGTTGATCTTCACTTGACTACGTTTGAACTTTGAGTTTGAACTGAAGCTGGTAGTTGATCTGTCGCTTCTTGCTTTTGACACAAGCTCGCTTCGCTTTAGTCTGGGCGCTCGCTTTCGAGTAGTCGGGTTGACTCACTTTGACTTTGTCAGGAGCACTCGCTTCGCTTTGTCCGGGTAGACTCGCTTCGCTTCAATACACACTCAAGCGAGTGGTCTTCTCGCTTCGCTTGAAACCTGCAGTCTATACCTAAAACGACTAAAATGAAACAAGCTTTCCTAACATTATAAGCTTGAAAAATTCTAACCTATCAAGCAAATCAAATATGGTCGCTTGGGAATAGGATTTACATGGAGGGTTTTGGGATCTAATCAAAATACATAATAAATTTTATTAAAGCGTCGCAGTAGGTTCCCCCTTAACTAATGAATCCTTAACAATTCCCCACAATTTCCCCCTTTTTGATGATGCCAAAACCCAACACTTAACCACTGTAAGAACCTTCAAGCGACTGAATCCTTCTCAGTCTTATCCAATTTTTTTAAAGTTCTTATGGTTTGTGCAGGCTTGTTGCATAAGGATAAAATTCACATAAAGCTTATAAATAAATAGGAACACGACTCTTGACAAAAAGTAAATATCATAGATGAGTTCAAGCAGACCACAGAATGAGATTGAGAGGACATATTATTCCTCAACAAGGTATGCGGACATCACTCTAGGCTTCATCGATTTGTAGGTCTCTGTGCTCGGCTTGTGGAATCTGTCAAGATGCAAGGCATGTCTGATTTCTCCGTCAATGATTTTACGATCAAGTATTTTTGAGCCTGGAAATCTTGGCCTGGGAAACAGCTCCTTCTCGGGAATCTTCAAGATAAGCTTGGGTTCTGCTGTCTCCACCATGATCAGAATACATCTCCACATCTCATTGTAATATACGACCATGAAATTGTTCAAAGCGTCAAGCTTCGAGCAGGTCGCTTGATCATAGATCACTTGCCAAAAGTAATAGGCTTTGATAAATTTATCTCTGCAATCCAACCACCTATCCTTCAAGTTATTAGATGGGATATCCTCGATTTCTCTGGCATCAGGATGGTTGGCTCTTGTCTCTTCGATTTCATCAAGCGGCCTCTCTGTAAGCTCCTTCATGATCGCATTGAATCGAGTGCTCAGCTCTATGTTGAAGAGGGACTTTCTGCAGTTGATGAGGTCCTTAATGTACTCGAGTTCTTCCTTGGAGAAGTCCTTCATCCTCTCCACGTATTGTGAGACTTCTTGCACGCTTGCACAACAGCCTCCAGTTCGCACATTTCAGACTCATCAGGAGTGAAGGGAATGTATCCGCTTCGAATGAGATTATGCTGGACCAACAGGTTCTCTTCAACCAACTGAATGGTTTGGTCCTTGATCTTCTCTGCTCTAGCGAGTTTCCTCGCTTTGCTCTCCTCCTTCTTCTTCTTTTCGAGCTCATGACGGCTCGCTTTGACCACAAGATCTTCCTTCACTTTTTGGCGCTTGGCCGCGGGGTCCGCTTCTCCGGCAGTTGGAGCGGGTCGCTTAGTAATGGTTTTAGACGGGGCCGCTTTGGAAGGGGCCGCTTTGACAGTCGGGGCAGGAAAAGTTTGAGCAGCAGGAGCAGCTTCAGTAATGGCGACTTCACTCGGCACAAACTGGATAGGCTTCACTTGATGTAGCTCTACAAATCCTTCCTCCATTAACTGGAAAGACTGCATCGCCTCAAAAGTAGTGTCCAAAGGAAGAGATACTCTTTCGGATGCTCTGTGAAAAGCAGATGTCGAGGAAGCGAGCAGCTTGGAAGAATCAGTAGCAGCAGCTTTCTTCGGTTTGTCCTGGTGAACAACAATTTGCTTGCCCTTGTCGGCTCTGCTTGAAGGGGTCTGATCTTCCCCCTTTTTGGCATCATCGCCAACGAGTGTCAGAGCTACAACCTTCTCATTAATGGCCCGGCGCAGGCTTGCGAATTCCGCAGTGATGGCCTTCAGGACGCCTTCTGTTCGCTCTGTGAAAGAGCCTTCCTTCGCCAGTATTAGCTCCGACGGCCTTTGAGATATTTGCTCCATAGGATAAAAGATTGTCTATCTCTCTCGGCAACTGCCCTCACTCGCTGGACAACCTCTTGCATCAGGTTCTCAAGCGGCTCCACATCTTTGAAGCGAGCGTCTAGCTCCGCTTCGATCTCCGCTCGAAGCTCCTTCATTTTTTCCTGCACAACAAGATCAAAAAAATCTTGTGAAGCAACAATCCCCGCTTCATGCATTTTCAATTCGGCATGTGAAGTGGCAATTGCTCTTTCACGCTTGGTGAGCTCGCTTGACCGATCATCCAGTTCTGTCTCTCTTATGTCCAGGTCAAGAAATTTCATGGTAAAGGCGGTCGCTTCCCTTCGCCTGCTCTCGAGCTCGCTCAAATTTTCATCAAATTTATTTTGGAGAGTGGCCTTCTCGCTCTCCAGGGTTAGCTTGGCAGAAGAGAATCGATTGCGTTCTCTAAGAACTCTCATTAATTCCTCCACCTTCTCTTCCACTATCTTCTCATGACTTTCCTTTTCTGCCTTCAATTCCTCCTTGTGCTTCTCCACAAGCGAGGCCATTTCCTCTTCCTTTTCTTTAATTCCTCCTCTTTCTTGGCAAGCTTGGAAGTCATAACTTCCAACTTTTTCACTTCTTCATCAAGCTTATGCTTGGCCTACTCCGCCTTCTTCTGTTCACTCTTGATCTGTGCAGACATATCACTTTCCCTTGTAGTGAGGTTGCGCTTTTGGCTGGCAACCTCCTCGCTTAGTTGGAATCTCTCCTCTTCTCTCTCCTTATCACTCCTTGTAAGAGAAGTGATTCAGCTTCAGTTCATGCTCGAAAAGCTTCCTCTCCGGCAGTTCTGCGTCGGGGTACGCTCGCTTGACCACAGCGTCTAGCAGCTCAAGATACTTTGGCTTATTGATGAGGGCTTTGAAGCCATTGACGCTAATGAATTGGAGCTGTTTAGCTTCCTGCTCCGCTACGGTTTGCTCGGTGAAGGCTTTGATGATGCTGAATATCTTGAAATATTCCGGGCCTCTGTAAGCTACGTAAGTAAGGAAGTCAGCAGCTTCCTTCACAAATTTGTCCGACATATGGACAGAGGGATATCTCTTCTTGATCTTCTTCACGGACCGCTCCCAGTCCTCATGGTTGATTTCAAGAGCTTGGGCTTGAGGAGTGATGGTGGGAATTTTATAGGCTTTTTGTTGGGTGAAGGGTTGTTGTATGTTGGTGGTTTCTTGGGCTATTTGAGGAATGGATAGTTTTGTTGGGTGAGGAAAGGAAGAAATATCTGGGATGTGGGAATCTATGGATTGTGTGGGGGAAGGTTCGAAAATTTCGTATGCAGCAGTTTCTTTTGGGTCTAGGAAGGGAATATTTGGGATTGGGGGAGTGCTTGTAGACTCCTCATCATCATGGACGACTTGTCTGTGCACGCGGATTCCTTGGGCCGCTTGGGGTGGGGTGGCTTGGGTTTGGTCTTGAGTTTTGGTTTGATCCACCTCCTCCCCTTCCTGTGAAGCGTCCTCCTTCTCCTCTGTTGATTTGAGCTCCGAGACACTCATTAATGTTCCAGAGGGCGAGGCCGCCTCCTCGCTTGGCTTCACAAGAAAAGTGACTCACTTGGTTTTCTTTGCGGCCGCTTTCTTCTTCTTCGCTGACGAAGGAGAAGCGGCTTGCTTCTTCCCCTTCCCATCCTTCTTCTTCACGATGGCCACAGCCGGCCTAACATCCACATCTAATAGACCAACATCCACGAGTGACCTATCCTTCTTGATCAGGTCTGAGAAGACACTGACCTTCTTGTCGGGGAGCGTATCCTTCCACACTCGATCATGATACATATTCTCTAGAGCATAGGAAAGCTTCCCTAGAAGGTGAAGCTTCCCTCTTCTTTCAATCTTATGAGGGTTTTTCGCCTCCCTTTAGAAATCCTTGGCTGCTTCCTGGAGCAGTGAGATGAACCATTTGCTCCAATTGAATGTGAAGCCTAACAAGCTGTCCACGATTGCGGAAATCGCGAATACTTTGGAGTCGGTGAGTTGTCCCAGTCCACCGATGTAGCAAGCTATGGATTTGGTGTATAGCTCGCAGATATAGTTGAAAGGACTCCTCAAATCCTCTCGCATGTTGGTTCCTCGCTTGGCCCATACAGCGTTCTCTTTCACTGCATAGCGCCGGTACTCAGCCTCAACTCCTTATTGGCTGACTCTGGACAGGATCTCCTCTCCTTCCATGGGAAGATCGAAACCTTCGACCACTTTGATTAAATTGATGTACATGGGTTCACCAGTGTTTGGATCTGTAATCATGGTGGTGAGTTCCTTTTCTCGTAGATTAAACAGGAACTCGGCTCCGGCTCTGGTGTAGATTTTGGATGGCTTGGTAGTGACCAACTTCCACAAGCCAGCAGACATCACTGCCCTTTGGAAAAATCCGGCAGGCTCGACGAGAGATCCGTCGAGATGGGGTTCGATATTTGTGAGGTTTTTGGCGTTCTCCAGGAAAAGCTCCATGGTTGTGGTTTCCTTCTTCTTTCCCATGGTGAATATGAGAAAAGCTTTTGGTGAGGGTTTTAAAGGATTGTGAAAGCAAAAGGTGTTTGACAATTTTGCAGAGAGAATGCAGAAAACTTTCACGAGAATGGCAAATTTGGGGGTGACGGTTTCTGCAGAGCACACAATGCCCCTTATATAGTTTTAGGATTTGACGCCGACGTGGCAAGAGAGAGTCAGTAAAACACGACGTGGCTGCAAGCGAGTGGCGAGGTGGCTGATGTGTCGCAGTTAAATGCGGCGTCACCATGGTTAAAGATGAACCACATAGGTGATTAAGCGTAGCACGTGCCATGCTGTGGTTCGCTCGCTTTCTTGCCCATGATCTGACGGTTGAGATCAAAAGACTGTTCTAATTCAACGGCTGGATCGCTTCACGTTTTGGCGCTTCAATTTGGAGGTGAGATGCACGCGCCCGGTTATTTGAACCCTAGTACTGTGCGCATTAAAAGCAAAGTGAAAAGTGAGATAGGCACTCGAGTGTACCCAGCTCGTACGTCTCGCTTGGTAGTTGCTAGCTTAGCGAAGTAGCCGCTTGGCTATCTTACTCGCTTGCGAAGCACTCGCTTGACGTGACTGAAGCACACTCGCTTGCGATGGTGAGTTCGAGTGACGTGGCACTCACTTGAACATTTTTAAAGCGAATAAGTTATGAACTTAACTTTTCTTACTTAATTTAAAAATGTTTATGACTTACATACTTTGAGAATAAACAATAATGTTTACCTCTTTGTATTTGTGTCAGATTACATTTATATTTTCCACTTAGCAAGCGAGGGTTTTAGCACGCTTCGCTTTGCTTAGTGTACTTAAAAGTTGAAACACTTACCAGTCAGTCTAGCTTCGTAGTAGACTGATACCTCATTGTAGACTTTTAGTATGCATCTTCATGGCATTCATCTCTACCATCTTCCTCCTCGATTGGAGAGTCCTCCATCGAAAGAATGAATAAGCATTTTGAATCGCTCGACCCTTATGGGGAGTATACGGCAATGCTTACTCAAAGAGGGGGAAAAATGAATAACCACTCAGCAGCTCGACCCAGAAAGGGTGAGTATGTAGTTAGTGTTTATCCACGACGAATGGGAGATGAGAGACGTGCTCCTCTTCAGCGGATCATGGGAAGAGGATGCAAGGGTCATAGTGGGTGTCCTGCCAAACAGTCACGATTTTACGTAGGATGATGACGCTTGTCCTACAACCTTTTCTAGTAAAGGTACATGCAATTCTACCCACTTGCGGGAATCCTAAGCTAGGTAGTAGCTTTCCTAGCTCGCTTTGGAAGTAGGCCATTCCTAGAATGACCAATAGTTCCCCCTTAACCATAGACTTAACAATTCTGTTAGTTGGTAGGGAACATCTTCCAATACTCCACCTAACTCCACCTTATGACATCTCAAGCGAGTGAGGACAAAGTGACTCGCTTGATTTGGTGAAGATCCAAAGCGAGGGTTCCACCTAGCTTTGTGCATTCCTGAACTAGCACTCTTCACCAATGTCTAGTAACCCTAATTCCATGCATAGCTGATTGAAGCGGGTTTCAGCTAGAGGTTTATTGAGAATATCAGCTTGCTGGAGATCGGTATGAATCTTCTCGAGATTGATGTCCTTCTTCTCAACATGATCACGAATGAAGTGATGCCTTATCTCCACATGCTTGCACCTGGTGTGAAGCACTAGATTCTGTGAGATGCAGATAACACTATTATTGTCAAAGAAAACTGGAATCTCCTTCGCTTCAACTCTGTAGTCCTTCAACTGCTGACGAAGCCATAGAATTTGAGAACAGCAGCTTCTGGCAGCCATATACTCAGCTTCAGTCGTTGAAGTCGCTACGCTTGTCTGCTTCTTCGAGAAACACGAGACAAGTTTGCTTCCCAAGAACTGACATGTGCCCGAAGTTGATTTCCTATCAATTCGGCACCCTCCATAATCAGCATCTGAATATCCAGTAAGCTCCAAGTTTTCCTCGCTTGGGTACCAGAGACCCATATTGATTGTGCCTTTGAGATAACGAAGAATTCGCTTGGCAGCTTCATAATGACTTAGCTTGGGATTGCTTTGGAAGCAAGCGCATACTCCAACAACGAATGCAATATCTGGCCTACTCGCTGTGAGATAAAGAAGGGACCCAATCAAGGCTCTATAGTCCGTAGCATCCACAGGCTTCCCTTCAAGATCTGGCCCCGTCTTCCAGTTGGTGTTCATGGGGATCTTCACAGCTTTTGCACTTTGAACCCCAAACTTTGCAGGCATATCTCGAGTATACTTTGCTTGGTTGATGAAAATTCCATCATCTTGCTGCTTCACTTGAAGACCTAGAAAGCAGCTCATCAACCCTATCATGGACATCTCATACTTGGTCTTCATAAGCTCTCCAAACTTCTCGCTAAGCGACTAGTTTGGTGACCCAAATATGATGTCATCAACATAGATCTGAACCCATAGCATATCTTCAAGATCATTGATTGTGAAGAGGGTTCTATCTATCTTCCCTTTGCGGAATCCAGTTAAAGCGACTTGGGAAGTAAGCTTGTTCCTCACAACACACTTGTTGGAGACGAATTCCACACTGTATCCTTTATCACAGAATTGTGAGATGGATAACAAAATTGTGTTTGAGTCCTTCGACGTAGGAAACATTCTCAATGCTTAGTTTCCCAATCTTCAGCACGCCGTAGCCTTTGGTAGTTCCCCTAGAGTTATCACCAAAGGTTACTTGTGGACCCTTCTTCTCTATGTAGTCTTGTAGTAGAGACTTCATGCCCGTCATATGCCTCGAACATCCACTGTCCAAGTACCATATAGCTTGACCTTCATTGGGCATGGGATCCATGGCGCTCACCAGCAATTAAAACAATTTTGGTACCCAAATCAGCTTGGGTCCTTGCAGGTTAGTATTTTTGGGTACCCACACTTGCTTAACTCTCCTTTGAGCATTTGCTTATGTCTTGGGTCCCTCCACCTTTCCAAATCGTGGATTCTGCTCAATCACAGCTCCACATGTGCATTTGTGTGTGCATGGCGGGAAGGTACGAGATGAGCTCACTTGAGACACACGCATGCTCTTTATCTTTTGCTTATATCTTAAAGCTGGTTGCTTCAGATTAGCCATGAGCTTAGAGACTGACTCGGGATTTCTAGTCTCTGCAAGCTTCTCGCTTGGCTTCCTCTACGAGGTCAAATTTGGCTTTGGGCCTTGACTCTCTTTGGAAACACTTGGGTTATGAAGCTTCCTTTTGGGAAATTCAATTCCTTCCCCCTCAACGTAAGTACGCTTGGACCATCTCCAATCGGACTCACTTGACACATGAACATTAACTTTCTTTGGCAAGAAAACGTCCTTTGTTCTTGTTGTCTTAGATTGAGAGCTTGAAGCCTCAACTGCTTTCCTTTCACCCTTTGAATGGTGAGGTTTAGCATGATTAGTGCTAGGAGTTGTTGTCATTGGCTTTCCCTTAGATGTTTCCTTTAAAGATATAGACATCTTCATAGATCCTTTCTTAGGGATCTCAATCTTTCCCTTATCCTTGTTGGTGGTCGCTTTGGAGGCAGTGGGCTTATCCAAAGTGACTGATGGTGATGTGTTAGATGATGCACCAAGAAAGATAGTGGGCTTGGAAGGTCCACCCTCATATCCAAGGCCTCCCTTTCTACCAAAAGGTAGAAGTGAGCTTTTTAGTACCTGCCTTGCGTATGACGCTTTGTTCAAATTGGCAACTAGAGTGGATTGGGTTTCATACCTTTCCTCCAAGCTTTTGTGTCTTGCGAAGAGGTCCTCAAACTTACTAGTCATAGCCCTTAGATTAAGTTTGACTTCATCAAGCTTAGCGGCTAGCTTTCGGTTCTCGCTCTTCCTGTCAGACAGAGCTTGTTGTAACACTTTGTGATTACTTAACAAATCCTAATGTTCGTTAAGTAGCTCACTCCATTTAGAGGAATAAACTTCCTCATTGTGCTTGTGTGCGTGTGTAATTGAAATGAGTGAGGGATAGTAAAATACCTCTCTAGTATCCACATCGGTGAGCGCCATCAATCCTAGATCCTCTCCATCGCTTGAGTTGGGATCTGTGAAGGCATCTGAGTCGCTTCTGTTGGGAATTGTTAAGGACAAACATGTTAAGGGGGAACCAATAAGGAACATGAAGTGTTGTTTTGATTTGATCCCAAAACCCCCAAGTGTCCTATTCTCAAACGACCCTTTTTTGATGTAGATAATAGGTTAGAAATTTTTCTAAGCCTACATTGTTAGGATGGCTCAAATTTTGCTTAGGTTTTTAGACTACAGAAATCCCAAGTGAAGTCCACTCACTTGAGTGTGTTTTTCAAGCAAAGCAAGTCTACCGAGCCAAAGTGAAGCGTGCCGAAGAATAGCGAAGCGAAGCGAGCGCTACAGTGGATTCAAAGCGAGTCTGCCAAAGCAAAGCAAAGCGAGCGCTACAGTGGATTCAAAGCGAGTCTGCCAAAGCGAAGCGAAGCGAGCGCTACAGTGAAAAGTCAAAGCGAGTCATCGCGGGTCAACATTTTCTAAAGCAGTCACTTGGGAACTTCACCTCCCAAACGACTCGCTACAGAATGACCTTGAAGCGACTCAACTCAAAGCGGACGCTACAACTTCAAAGCGAAGCGAGCCACTACCTACCAGAAAGTGACAACCCAATTCCCGCTCCTATTTCAAACTCCAGTCAACTTGAGATCGCCGCATTAATTGCGAGATCTCCACGTGTCAAATGCGGAGTGGAGCAGTGGAGTGACTGCCAGGCCGACAAGGGCGCCGCTACAATACTGGCTCACTCCAGTTACTGTTAGGTTTGTAACTTAGCCATTTTCGGCAAAGTGCCAAATCTGCACGCCTGAAAAGCTGACCGCCTCTGCAAGTACTGTCGAGAGGAGGAGAGACAAGGTCACCTACCAAACAACGGATCTCGGCCATCTCTCCGCCTATAAATAGTGAAGGATCAAGACGTGAAGAAGTAGAACACTACTTGAGCATTCGAGCACCTACAGCAAACAAATACTCCCAGCTTTTCAAGCATTCATGGAGTCTTTGTTTCCAAGTGTTCTCCGAATTCCAGTTGCATCGGAATTCGTCTTCACAACCTTCACACCTAGATTCTAAGCCCATTCCAAATCTCAGCTTAGAAGAAGAGCACTAGCCCACTTTACACTCACTGTAAGGAGCTCTTCATAGTGTGTTCGTCAAAAACTCTAACCCTAAGTTCTGTTCGTTAGGTTTTTGTTCGTCGTTAGGTTGTTTCGATCCAAGGCTCTACTTTTATCGATAGTAGAAGCCTCGATCATAGAGTTTAGATCCAAGCCTGCACTTACCTCGTTTGTGTAAAGCTCGATCGAAGCTAGGCTGTAAGGAGAGCCCGTAATCTCCCTATCGTCGGACTGAAGCGAGTGAAGCTTCTAGTCCAGTTTAGGTTTTAGTAGTGAACCCGCAATCACTGCAGTTGTTGTCGGATCCAAGCAAGTGAAGCTCGATCTCGACTAGGTTTTTGAAGGAGCCGTAACCTTCAAGTTCTTGAGTGAAGAGAACAGTTGCTTTGTGCAACAAGTGGACGTAGGTGCTTTGCCACCGAACCACTATAACTCTTGGTGTCGTATCTCTCTAAACCCTAAACTCTTTATTTCCTTTGTTTGATTATTCATTGCACTTGCATCTAAACAAACATAACTTGGAACTTTCAAATACTTAGGAAAGATTTAGCTCACCGAATTTCCGCATATACGAGTAAAGACTCACTCTTGATCAAGTGCTCACTTCGGTTAAGCAGTCAAGCTACGTACTGTAGATCTAGCTTCAGCTAGGTCTTAGGTGTGAAAGCGAGATCTTTACTTGTTACTCTGTGTTAAGGAAAAGAAGTTGAAAAACTTCAAAATACGTATTCACCCCCCCCTCTACGTATTTTTCCTATAACAAACCGGGACCAACAAGTGGTATCAGAGCAGCGGTTCTTTCGAGCCTCTGCTTTGCATATCCGAAGCGAGTCCTCTCTCGTTTTTGTTGTCTCACTGAACCGGATCCTATTTTCCTAAGTGCATCAAAATCTCACCCACGCATACTGCATTTGCTACTAACGGTTTGCTATGTCTACATACAATGCATCTAGTCTTCCACAGTTCTCCATAGAAGGCTATGAGATCTGGAGCTTTCACGTTGAGAGCTTTCTATGCTCCATCCACGACCGCATGTGGGAGGTCATAGAAGATGGGCCGATCGAAATCAAGAAAGCCGTAGCTGTGGATGTTCCAGCCGCTGAAGGCCGTCCAGCCCACATCAGACAAACATTTGTGGAGAAGAACAAAGATGAATACAACCCTACTGACTTCAAAATTGCCAACCTCGACAAGATCGCACGCCACACTATGCAGAGCACTGTGTCAGATGACTATCTACCACAGATAAGGAAGTGTGCGACGGCGAAGGAAATGTGGGAAACCCTAGCCCTCATTTCTCAAGGCACAGACAAGATCAAGGAAAACAAGCTCGCCGTACAGATGCGGGAGTTTGAAAACCTTGTAATGAAGTCGGGAGAATCCATTGACGCCTTCGAGCTGAGAGTCACCAACATCACTGCAACTCTCAACTCACTTGGGAAGGAACTAACAGACAAAGAGGTGAACCTCAAGATAGTCCGTGCTCTCACGAGGAAGTGGCAGACTATGAAGGAGCTCTACCTAGCTACCAAGGATCTGACAAAGCTCACGCCAGAGGTACTGTTCTCCGAGCTCAAAGCTCATGAATTCAATCTGAATCGAATGAGCCTCGACGATGAGGATTAAGCTCCCACGACATCAAAGGGAGTGGCTTTTAAAGCTGCCGAAGGGCCAAGCGACCAGACGCTAGCCAAAATGTCAAGGGAAGAGCTGGAAGAGCATGTTGCATTCTTGTCAAAGAACTTCAACAAGATGAACTCGCGTGTGGGCAAGTACAAAAGATTCTACGAGCAGTACAAGGGGAAGAGCACTGATGCTCGAGAAGGAAAAGGGAAAAGAGAAGAGACGACCAAGCCGATCCCGCGAGACTTGATGGATGTGGAGTGCTATCACTGCCACAAAATGGGCTTCTACAAATCAGACTGCCAAAAGCTCAGTGCCAAGGAGCGTGAGGAACTAAAGGCTAAGAGAGATGCTCCCAGGCGAGCGAGTGAAATGCCGGTCGCTTCAACTGAAGATCTATCAAGCGACTCTGACGCATTCACAGATCCCAACTCAAGTGAGGGAGAGGATCTAGGACTCATGGCACTCACTGACGAAGACACTGGGGAGGTATTTTTCTACCCTTCAATCACTTCAATTACACTGGCACACACTCACCAAGAGGAAGTCCATTCCTCGACATGGAATGAGTTGCTTGACAAGCACCAGAAATTGTCAAGCGACCACGAAGTGTTAAAACAAGCTATGTCTCAAAGCGAGAAGGAGAACCAAAAGCTAGCCACTGAGCTTGACGAAATCAAACTTAATCTAAGGGCTATGACTAGTAAGTTCGAGGATCTCTTTGCTAGACATCAAAGCTTGGAGGGAAGGTATGAAACCCAGTCCGCTCTAGTTGCCAACTTGACCAAAGCTTCATATGCTAGGCAGGCACTAGAGAGCTCGCTTCTACCCTTTGGTAGAAAAGTAGGCCTTGGATATGAGGGTGGACCTTCCAAGCCCACTGTCTTTGTTGGTGCTTCAAACACCACACCATCAGTCCCTTTGGATGTGCCCACTGTCTCCAAAGTGACCACCAACAAGGACAAAGGCAAAGTGGCTGAGAACCCTAAAAGGAAGCCAATGAGGATGTATATATCTTTAAGGGCAGATCCTAAGGGCAAGCAAAATTCAACAGTCCCTAGCACTCAAAATGCTAAAACTTACCAATCCAAGGGTAATGGGAAAAATGTTGAAGCTTCTAAGTCTTAAGCCGAGACACGAGAGACAAAGGATCTACCTCCTAAAAAGAGGAGTAATGTCTATGTGTTACGTTATCCGGACTGGAGATGGTCCAATCGGACTAACGTTGAGGGGGAAGAACTTGAAGCACCATAGAGGTCGCTTCAGATTCCAAAGGTTTCTCAAGCGAATCAGGGTCAAAACCCTAGATTGACCGCTTCGAAGAAACGAAGCGAGCCGCTTCGAAAGACTAGAAACCCTAAGTCAGTCTCTAAGCCTATAGCTAATCCGAAGCGAGTCGCTTCAGGATATTAGCCAAAGGGCAAGAGCATAGGTATGCCTCAAGCGAGCCGCTACCCCTCTTGCACACACTGCTGCACATGTGAAGCTGCTTCAAAGCAGAAATCACAGTTTTCAAACGTCGAGAAGCCCAAGACACAAGCTACCTCTCAAAAGAGAGTGAAGCAAGTGTGGGTACCTAAGGGAACTAACCTGCAAGGACCCAAACTGATTTGGGTACCAAAATCTGTCTAATTGCAGGTGGGCGCCGTGGATCCCATGCCAAGTGAGGTTCATCAAATCTGGTACTTGGACAGCGGCTGTTCAAGGCACATGACCGGCATGAAAGCTCTACTTCATGACTACATAGAGAAGAAGGGTCCACACATTACCTTTGGTGATAACTCTCGAGGAAGAACCAAGGGATACGGCGCACTGAAGTTTGGGAAGCTCACAATTGAAGAAGTCTCCTACGTGGAAGGACTTAAGAACAACTTGCTATCCATTTCACAATTCAGTGATAAAGGATACAAGGTGGAATTTATTTCCAACAAGTGCATTGTGAAGAGCAAACTCACGTCCCAGGTTGCACTGACTGGAATTAGACAAAGGAATGTCTATATTGCACAATGGGACAGCTGCAAAGAGGAGACGTGCTTGGTTGCAAAGAGTGCTACAGAAATAGGATGGCTATGGCACAGACGCTTGACTCATCTCAACTTCAAGACTATCAATCGCATAGCTCGCAAAGGCTTGGTGCAAGGCATACCCAACGAAGTCTTTGTCAATGACCATCCATGCTCACCATGCCAACGAGGGAAGCAGGCGAAGAAGCACTTCGCCAGTCTTGAAGAAGCTTCATCCAAGCGAGTGCTCGAGCTGCTTCATATGGATCTGTTTGGTCCAGTCACTCCAGTTAGTGTAAATGGAAGAAAATACACTCTAGTTGTAGTCGACGACTTCTCTCGCTACACTTGGGTCGTATTTCTCTTTAGCAAGAAGGAGACACTGGCCAAACTTCCACAACTACTCAAGCGACTAGCTGTGGAAAAGAACCAAGCGATTGCCACCATCCGCTCCGACAAAGGCACTGAGTTTCTGAACTCAACCATTGAAGCATACTGCACGGAGCATGGCATAGCACACCAGACTTCCTCAGCACAAATGCCTCAACAAAATGGAGTTGCAGAAAGATGAAACAGAATCATCAAAGAAGCCGTTCGAACCATGATTGCTGACTCGAAGCTTCCGATGAAGTATTTGGCTGAAGCTGCCAATACAGCATGCTACACACAGAATCGGACACTTCTCAATAAACGGCACGACAAGACACCATATGAAATATGGACAGGGAGAATTCCTAACGTATCTTATTTCCATATCTTTGGTTTTAGGGTCTTCATCCATGACAATGGGAAGTCACTGTTGGGAACCCCTTGCAGTTTGATTTTGATAATGTTTATCGAAACCACACTTAGGCATATTTTACTTGTTTAGGGTCAAGGCCGATAGATCGACCTGCTACCTGTTAGTGCAGGTCGATGCTCTCTATAGTTTAAATACAAGTTCGATCCACTCTGTAAGAGAAAGGTTGTTTTATCGACATGCCTCATTCGGATCGAGCTGGTATATCTTCCTGTCTATCGACCTTCCTTATCAAGCTTCCAGCCTGCTTTGACTTAGAAGATTTCAAGAGCTGGATTATCTTATCAAGGTCGATGCTCCACCTTCATGGAGCAACACGACCTGATCCTTGCCACGTGGTGTGCCAGCAAGGACGAACTTTCCCAACGGCTAGAAGTGAGTCATCCTCCAACGGCTAGTGCCACGTCATCCTGACTCCAACGGTTAATTTTTCAAAACTGCCTATATATACTTCAAGCCATTATCGGTTTCAAGCACGGGAAACTCAAGCTATCAACGCAAATACTCTACCGAAATCTCTCTCAAATTCATATCTTTTTCAAGTGTTCGAAATCCCATTAGTTTCCCAAACACTTGACGAAGAGAGATTTCCGACTCCAATAAAAGCCACAACGACGAAGCATTCACTGCTGCTTGTCATTGATTCAAACATCTTCTTCTCCGACTCGTTCGAAGTTAGAAAGATTGTTTTGTGTTCTTCGTCATTATAGAGTTAGTCAAGCTCTGTAATTTGTGAAAGGTTGTTTGTATATTTTCTGTACGAAAGGTTGTAAGGGTCACGACCCAAAACTCGTGTCTAGATATATTCAAGTTAGAGTGTATTTAGAACTGATACTCAGTCAGTATAAATAAGAGAGTAGTTGGATCCAAAGGTAAAGGAATTCTCAGGTCGAGTCGACCTGACGTGGACGTAGGAGGGTTTCTCCGAACCACGCTTAATTGTGGTGTCTCTCTCTCTCTCTCTCTCTCTCTCTCTCTCTCTCTCTCTCTCTCTCTCTCTATTTATTGCTCTTTCAATATTTTATCTATCTGACGAGCATCAACCTGCATTTCATGAAACAACCTGCATTGGCCTAACGACTTAGATTTTTCAAAGAGTAATCAACCTCCACCAACTTCCACATTAGCAGTTTGATAAATCAAGCTTGTTTTCAAACGAGCTTGATAGATCAATTTGCCTCTGATAGGATCGACCTTGACAGTCGACCTTCTTATCGACCTGATTTTCAAAACGTAAAAAACGGTTGGTATTGGTGTATTCCCCCTCCCCCCCCCCCCCATACACCAATTACTCTTTCCCGGGACCAACAAGTGGTATCAGAGCAGTGGTTCTTTTGACCGCTGCTTTGCATACTAAAGGTTTTATCAAACTTTTGGTCATTTTGAACCGATCCTTTTGAAAAATCTTTTCATTCATATCATATCATTCTATTTGCAATGGAGGCTTCTCTTCTCTGGGTTTGCAAAGATTTCTCCATTCAAGGCTATGAAGACTGGAGCTTTAGAATCAAGATGTGTCTCAAGGCACATCACGTCCTTATGTGGGAGATCATCGAAAATGGCCCCTCTCCCATCTATGCAGCGAAGATCATCGTTGATGGAACATCCCCCGGGGAGGCCACATATGAGAAGGTCCTCAAGAATCCTCGCGACTACACCACCGAGGAAAGGAAGGAGGCCAGCCTCGATGATTACGCAAAGGGACTCATCTCTTGCACTGTGAAGGCGTCTATCTTGCCAAGATCCGAAATCTTGAGACTGCCAAAGAGATGTGGGACACCCTCCGGTCCATCAGCCTGGGTTCGGAAGAAATGAAGGAGAACAAGCTGTCCATGGCGTGCAGCAAGTTCGATGACTTCAAGATGGTTTCGGGTGAAACTATAGAAGCAATGAAAATTCGCTTCACTGAAATAATTCTCGAAGTCGCTGCAATCAACCCTCACAAATATACGCAGCGCGAGAAGAATCTTAAAGTGATGCGTGCCCTACCTGCAAATTGGCACGTATACGCCGCCATGCATCCAGCCCGTTCGGACTTCAACTTCCTCACCACCGAAGATCTTTTCGACATCCTTGTCGGAAATGAATATGAGATGATCCGCATCCACGGATCAGCACAGCCTTCCACCAGCAAGAAGGCCAATGAAAAGAATGACAAGGAGGTAGCCTTCAAGGCCGACTCAGCCTCCGTTGCTACCCCAAGCACGATTGACGAATCTATCGTCAAAAAGTTCGAGAAAATGACTCACGATTATGCACTCGCTGCTAGGAGAAATGAGAAGCTCCTAGGAAAGGTTGTCAAATACAAGAAATTCTACCGTGACAACAAGCGAAATTTCTCAAACCGCAACCACGACCGCCCTGACAAAAGGGAGAAGGTAAACCCTAGACCTTCAATTCTTCTAACACACCCGAGGGTGGCTGTTTTGGTTGTGGCAGGCCGGGTCACTATAAGACCGATTGTCCGGATCTGACAAAGGCTGAGAGAGACGAGCTCTGTGCAAAGCGCGATAAGAAGCTCAAGGATCAACGAGCTGCCATGCTTGCTGAAGAATCAAAGGAGGCTCATCTCTCAGACAGCTCGTCAAGTGATGACGAGGGTTACATCGCTTTCGACGAAAGTGATGATGAAGAATGTTTCGTTGGAGAGCACCAACAAAACGAGGGATCTTCAAAGGTAGTCCCTCAACCTATTTCACTTTCTATCTCTGACGATGAATGTGCAGAAGAAGGTGAAGAACTATCCTAGGCTGTGTCTTGGGAAGATATCAAGAAACAGCTCGATGATTATGCCAATCTCGTGGATACACTCAAAGAGGTCGTTGAAGATAATGCTGAGCTGATGAATAAGAATGAAAAATACAAGCTAGCATTGGAAGAAAAATTCACTCCCTATGATGAAGAAAAAGAAAGGGAGATCGAAGCCCTAAAGTCAAAAGTTGAAGAATTGACTTTCCGGGTTAAGGAGTTCGATACCAGGGCGCTCGAGAAGGACGAGTCCCTCAAGATCAAAGATGCCGAAATACACAGCCTTACATCAAAGTTGGCTGATTTGGTTATTTGACACGAACTCCTCGTGAAAAAGGAAGAAAAACTTCAACTCACCTTGAGCCAGTTGAAGAAAAGTGGAAAGAGATTGGAAGAGGTCCAATCCATGCAACGCAATCCGCGCGATCATTCTGGAATTGGATTCAACGGAGAATCCAAAGAATGCAAGGATAAAGACTGCGAGATCAAGTTCGTGAAGGCGCAGTCTAAATCAAAGAATATCAGGAAAGCCCATCAAGCTCTGCCTGATAAGATGGTCAAGCTGAAAAATCCAGTTCGACAGCCCCAAGCCATCCTCTTAAAGCAACAGAAGAAGGAACAGCCCGTTCCTCAAAAGAAAGTGAGTCAACCTGCCCAGCATCGTCGACCTGCCCCCACTCATCAAAAGCAGGCTGTTCAACAAGGGCGATACCAAGGCCAGTACTATCAAAGGCCATATCACCCTCAGTTTTTCTACCCTGCTCATCAAGGTTGTCACTGCCACTATCCTCAACAGTCAAACTCTCAAGACTGGCAGTACCAACCTGGCTTTTATGAAAAGCAGTATTATCAGCCTCGCCGCTCTCGCTAAAAGAAATCCAAGGCTCCCAAGCCCAAGACCGCCATTGCCTCGTCCTCAGCCTCGGATAGAAGCAGACCGGCGAAACAAATCTGGGTCCCAAAGGCCGTTCCCGCAACCGATGTAGCACCCAATCTCAAATGGGTTGCTAAGTTGAATTAATTGCAGGTTGGGAAGGCTCAAAGAAGGAGCCAAGCAGCTCGTGGAGCTGTATGGATCATTGATAGTGGATGCTCAAAGCACATGACGTGTGACAAAACGCTACTATCAAATTATCAAGAACAAGACGGGCCACTTGTAACCTTTGGAGGAAGTTCGAAGGGTCACACAAGAGGCCAGGGCGATCTAAAAGTTGGAAAAACAACTATTTCTAACGTCTCGTATGTTGAAGGTTTTAATCATAATTTATTCTCTGTGTCGCAATTCTGCTCGAATGGTAAACGAGTAGAATTCACTACTAACAAATGTCTCGTGAGAAATGAGGAAGGAGAAATACTTCTTACCGGAATCTTGTAGGATAGACTCTACATAGTCCAATGGACTGATGGGATAGAGACCTGCCTGATCACAAAGGCCGATACCGAGACAAGCTGGTTATGGCACAAGAGGCTGAGTCACTTGAACTTCAAGGCCATCAACAAGCTCACACGCAACAAACTGGTGATCGATCTGCCAGATCAAGCCTTCGATCGTGATCACATTTGCAAAGCCTGTCAAGCTGGAAAGCAAACAAGATCATCCTTTCCAAGTGTGACGGCTCAAGCTTCGAATCGAATTCTTGAGCTTCTCCATCTCGACCTTTTCGGTCCAGTCACTCCCTTGAGTATAAACGGTAGAAAATACGCTCTCGTTATTATAGATGATTATTCTAGATTTACGTGGGTTATTTTCATGTATAAAAAGAAGGAGACTTTGGAGAAGCTCCCCACATTGCTGAGCAAATTGTGCAATCAAAAGGAGAAATCCATCATCTCCATTCGATCCGATCGAGGCACCGAATTTATCAATGCAATGATCGAAGAATATTGCACAAAGAGTGGAATTCATCATCAAACCTCAGCAGCTCGTACACCTCACAAAACGGCGTAGTGGAACGCCGTAACAGGTCGCTGAAGGAAGCAGCTCGTACCATGTTGGATGAAACCAACCTACCAAAGAAGTTTTGGGCGGAGGCCGTTAACACAGCCTGCTATACCCAAAACAGGTCGATTATCACTACCCGACATGGAAAGACTCCTTACGAGCTGTGGAACAACAAGCTCCCCAGGTTAAAGTATTTTAAATCTTTTGGATGCTTGTGTTACATTCATAACAATGGGAAATCCCAATTAAAAACTTTTGATAGCAAGGCCGATCCAAGAGTATTTCTAGGATACTCAGAGGTTAGCAAAGCTTATAGAGTTTTTAATAAGAAAACCCTAGTTGTGGAGGTAACACCTCATGTTGTGTTTGATGAATCTACTTGTCTGTACAGAGAGATAAGTACAGGTCCAGATCAGTCCGCTACTAACAGGCCGTCTAACTCCCCCATCGACGACCTGCTAGTGTGGAATCCAACTGATCTAGAGGAAGAGGATCAATCTGATCCTAAGGTCACACAGCAAGGGGGAAATGATGCAAGTAATATTCCAACATCAGGCCGTAATACATCAGCCGGACTTAACCAGGCTGATCCCCCATTCTCAGTTCCCCAGACTGATGCTGTTCACAACCTTACAACACAAATCGAGCAGCTCGATAACTCAATGGAGCAGCTCGACATTCAGTCCGATCAGCGGCCTGATCAACAGCCCGAGCAACAGCACGTTCCCAATGATCAACCTTCAACTCACCCGGAGTTTGACGAACCTATTAATGAGCCCGATCCAGTCATTTCAAACGAAGAAAGATCTCGACGCAGACGATGGATCGATGATCATCCAAAGGAGATCATTGTTGGGAACCCAAACCAAGGAGTGCGGACAAGAAGAACGATTGGTGAAAGTGCGCTACTAAGCTGCTATCTCTCTCGTATAGAACCCAAAGATGCCATTGAAGCTCTTCAAGATGCTGACTGGATTCAAGCCATGCAAGAAGAACTCAATGAATTCAAAAGAAATGAAGTATGGTCTCTAGTTGATCGTCCCTATCATCAGGGCGTCATAGGAGTCAAATGGGTCTACAAAAACAAGAGAGACGAATCTGGAGAAGTTGTCAGAAATAAAGCCCGATTGGTAGCAAAGGGTTACTGTCAACAAGAAGGAATCGATTATGATGAGAAGTTTGCCCCCGTCGCAAGATTAGAAGCTATAAGGCTGTTTCTAGCTTATGCCGCTCATCAACTATTCAAAGTCTACCCAATGGATGTAAAGAGCGCGTTCCTCAATGGCGTTCTCGAAGAAGAAGTCTATGTGGAACAGCCTCCAGGATTCGAAGAGGGTGATTCGAGCAAAGTCTATAAACTTCACAAGGCCGTCTACGGTCTTAAGCAAGCTCCTCGAGCTTGGTATGAGACGCTATCATCCTTTCTCATCGAATCTGGGTTCAAGCGTGGATCAGTCGACAAAACACTATTCACTATCAAAGTGAATGAACATATCCTTTTAGTACAAATTTATGTTGATGACATTATTTTTTGATCTAAATCTCCCATATTATGCGAAAAATTTGGTAACCTCATGACAAAAAAATATAAAATGTCTATGATGGGGGAAATGAATTTCTTTCTAGGGTTGCAGGTCAAGCAGTCTGATGAAGGAATCTTCATTAGCCAAACAAAGTACGCATACGAGCTGGTTGATAAGTTTGGTGTCAAAGACAGCAAGCCCGTCAAAATACCGATACTCTCTGGTGGGAAGATCCACCCGAATCCCGAAGGAACACCTGCCAACATAACACAGTACAGGGGTATTATTGGTTTATTACTTTATCTAACTGCGAGTCGACCTGATATCACTTTTGCAGTTGGAGTGTGTGCTCGATATCAAGCTAATCCAAAGGAATCTCACTTGGAAGCGGCAAAGAAAATTCTTCGATACATCAAAGGAACCGTAAACTTAGGTCTTTGGTATCCTTGTGATGATAATTTGCAGCTTACAGGTTATTCAGATTCTGATCATGCCGGGTGCAAGCTCGATAGGAAATCAACCTCGGGTACTTGCCACTTTCTCGGAAACAAGCTAATATCATGGTTTTCAAAGAAACAAACTTCAGTAGCCACCTCCACCACAGAGGCCGAGTACATGGCCGCAGGGAGTTGTTGCGCACAAATCTTGTGGATCAAACAACAACTCAAAGATTATGAAGTTGAAGTCAGTGAAGTGCCTATATTCTGCGACAGCTCGAGTGCTATCGCCATTACTCAAAATCCAGTTCTTCATTCAAGATGCAAACACGTGGATATTCGACATCACTTTATTCGTGATCACGTGGAAAAGAAGAACGTGGTTATTGAGAAGATACACACTGATATTCAACGGGCTGATATCCTAACCAAACCACTAGCCGAAGAAAGATTCAAAATGCTGTGTGGAAAGCTAGGGTTATTAAATGTTGAGTCATCAGGCCGTTCATAAGTCAATAGGCCGTTTCTGTCAACAGGCCGTTTCTCTCAACAGGCTATTTTTCTCAACAGGCCGTTTCTGTCAACAAGCCGGTTCTGTCAACAGGCCGTTTCTTTCAACAGGCCGATAGCCAAATGACAGACCGTTCCCTATCAACAGGCCGTCGTGTATTCAACAGATCGACATGTGTTCCTCAAATTGAGGGGGAACACTTGCCCAAATGATCCATCATTTGAGGGGGAACAAAGGCCGATGTCTGCCACCAGGCCGTTCATTTCGCCAGGCCGATATCACAAGTCCAGGCCATTCTCACTTCATCAGGCCGATATCAACCTGAATGCTACCCGTAGTAATGAAGGGAGAATCAAAAGGGCAGTATCACCCTTTTGTCTTTCATTTAACTTCTTTAATACGCATTGAATTCTTTATTAATTATTGATATTTATTTCTCAATGTGTTACATTGTTTAAGGCTCTGTTAGGTTGCAGAAAATAAGGAAAAAGGGAATAATGATTGCTATTTTTGCAACACATCTAGTCAAGTGTCAAATATTGACACATTGACCAATGTCGCATTTAATTCCCTGCCACCTTTTCTGAAAAAGTGCTAGTTTACGCACGTTTCTCATATCTCACGCGCGAATGTGAACCGTTTCACATTCCACGTGCTTTGATCGTGCGGACGTGATTTAAAGGGCGAACTTTAACCCTTTCAAATTCAAACGATCTCAACCGCTCAATATGTCTATATATATCATGTTGATTTCATTTGAAACATTACCTTCTTCATCATCTGCAACCCTGATTTTTCAGTTTCTGCCAGAAACCACCAGCCGCAGTTGTGCCTTTTCACTATTTCTCTTCCATTTTCTGTCAAAACACTCATACACATCTACTCTAAATGGCAGGAAAATCAACATCCGGCCCCAAGGAAATGCAGTGGGAGGAGATCGAAGCGTATTTAAAGTCTCGCATCAAATACGAGCCCTACATGGTTCGTGAAACCTTCGGGTTTCGGGATTTAGATCGATGTATGCTCTGGTGGAGACCTGCCTTCCGTTCCACCGGATTATCTCCGCCCATCCGCCGAAGCAACTCAGAAAGATCGTGAGTGCCTTTTTCTATAACTGGAATAAGGGCGACTCTGTTTCTTCCCACACCGTCTCCCTCGGAACACAGAAGGCCGTCCATACCATCAACGTCCTCGACGCTGTGAAGGCCGCTTTCAGTATTGGGGAGGGTGGGACGATGCAACTCTCCGAGATCACGCGTGAACAGTTGCAGCAGGTTTCCGACCGTGTTCTCATGGAGCAAAGGCCGTACTTGGCAAGCACGTTCAAGAGGAACGAGCTCCGCCCCAAGTATCGCGTTTTGATGGATTTCGTGCAGAAGTGCTTCCTAGGGCACATTTGGAATCACGACCAGGTCAGGCTGTTAAAATTCCAGATCATGACGACCGTGATTCTCGACCTGCCAATAAGCTGGGCCAAGCTGGTGGTCTCCCTGCTGTGGGAAGAGGCCAGGCAGATCGAATGCACGATGGAGGGAGAGGCCGTGGTGGGAGTTCGTCTCCACAACGAAAAGAGGCCGCTTCGTCTTGGGACGAAGGCGACCTGCATCATCACTTCCTTCTTCAAAAATAGGAAGTGGACTGATGAGCCGTCCTTCCCCCACCTCTTTATTCCGAAAGATCTCAATCAAATGGAGATGGCGTTGGGGGTCGCGCCACAAATTTTCTACGGGTCGCCTGACCATGTAAGGGCACACCTCGTCAAGACCGGTGAGTCAAAGGTTGGTTGGAGGATTCCGGCTCGCCCTGTGCAAAAGAAGAGAAAGGCCGATGACGAGCCGGTGCCCTCTCGCCCTGTAAAGAGGACTCCCCCTGCCAAGAAGACTCCTCCTAGAAGGACACAATCGGCCTCCACTGATCCGGTCAGACCGTTCCACCGGCTTCTCCCCATGGAGGACGAAGAGCCAGTTCCCCGCAGGCAGCCATCGCCCTCCCCTTCGCCCTCGCCCTCGCCGGAACGGACTCCCTCTCCAGTCCGTTCCGCCATTGAGCCATCCGCCTCACAGCATCGACCTGCATCCCCTCAGGCTGATGTCGTTCGTGCTGGCTCTGTGGAGATCGAGGATCTCACGGAGGACGATCCCCAACCTTCCCCCTTCCGGCATGTGGCCGTGGAGGAAGACGTCATCCTGCCACTCCAGCCGATCACCGAGCAGCCCGTGTCTGCTGCTCACTCCCAGGTGGCTTCCTTGAAGGCCGAAGCCAGGCTGAAGGTGATCGACCTGATGCCGGGGATTGAGCAACTCCCCAAGTCCCTCGACCTCGCAGCTCGCCTCCAGTTCTATCTGGTTTGTAAGTCGAGCTATTATTATGTTTTTGAGGCATTACTGCAGGTTGTTTCCCTCGACGACCTGAAGGTCGAGGAGTTGGAGTTGGAGGAAGAGTTCAACTTCTTCAGTGTGGAGGATGCGGCCGCCAATTTTCAATCTCTCGTGCTGCGGCGCATGAAGGTCGAGGCCAAAGTTCTGGGCATCGACCTTCGCCCCCTCTACACTCACTCTCGCGCCCTCTACAACTCTGCCTCGATTATTGGAGACGAGTTTGATGTTATTCAAACTCCGGAGCAATCGCCACCAAGGAATGAAGGTGGTGATCAAGCTCTGACCGCTGCTGATGCTGCTCCATCCCCACAACTCTCAAAGTTCGATGTGGAGACCGAGCTCAATTCTTTATCTGCAAAGCTCGAGTCTCTCACTCTCAGCATACCGGAGCAGATCAAGCAAGCCATTGCGGAGGCCCGGGTCGATATCTTGAAGGAAGCCAAGACCCAGGCCGATGATGCAGCCAGGGAGCGGGTGACTAAGTTTGCAGTGGATCACTTGAAGGAATATACCGACAAACTTCTGCCAGCCCAGCTCGAGGCACTGAACATGGCGTCCCGTGATCTGATCGAGGAAGTGATGGAGGACGTGGCCAAGGTCGATCAGCGTGTGACCGACCTAACTACTTCAGTCACAAATTCGGCATCGACCTCCAACACCCAGATCAACGGCATCCTCGACACCCTTACCAGCCTGCTCAACGGGCACTAGCAGCTGCGAGAGGCCGTTGGCAAGCTGCAACAGGAGGACGCTTCTCTTCTTACCCTTATTAACACCCTTTCTGATGATGTCGAAAAGGGGGAAGAAGCAAGAGCCGCCGTTGCCAAGAAGAAGAGGACCAGCAAATCCAAATCTCCTTCATCTTCTTTGTCTCCTCCTCCTCCGCCTCCGCCGCCAAGGAAGACCGCCTCCCAGGCCGCTGGCTCCAAGCCCGTCTCCGAGGCCGCCGCCTCCCAGGCCGATTCCGAGGCCGCCGCTGCCAAAGCTCGCTTGGCCAAAGAGGCCGAGCTAATTGCTGCCATGCATCTGGCCGGAGCGACTCTGGAGCAGGCCTTAAATCCAAGTGAGCAACGGCGGTTCATTGTAGAGCGCCGGGCTGCCGAAGCGAGGAAGAAGGCCGAAGTGGACTGGATCAGCCAGTCGGCCTCTGAACTCATTTTGGAAGCTGGAGTCCAGCAGCAGGCCGTTGAGTGGCTAGATGAGAGCCAGAACGCCCTGTTGAGGGAACTCAACAGTTGCTTCATCCTCCTCTTCTACTAGATTCAAGATCCCTCCCTTCCTGAAGATGCTGATGACACCTATGCGGCCTATATGCTCAAATTTCCTCACCAAGACTTTGTTGGTGAACTGCGAAAGAAGGCTGCAGAGGCCGGTGCGATAATAAGGGCTCCCTGCAAGCAATATTTCACGCCATTGACGATCGGTGATTCGGGCTTTTTGGATTACTCCCGAATCGACCGGTACATCGCACTGACCGCCATCGGCATGAACGTGAACGTCTCAAATTCTGATCCCGCCTACTGCCGCATCAGGGATGGAATTTACGCAAGCATGTAGGCTAAGTCCAGGGAGCAGATCCAGGAAGAGCGAGTGGCAGCCCGTGCCCAGCAGAAGAAGTAGCATATTTAGATGATTTTGTATCTTTTTGTTATTCATTTAAGTTCGTAGTATGGTTTGTAAATTCCCAATGTAAGTACGCCATCGAGCTGAATGAAGCAAAAATCATCTATTCGACCTGACGACAATATCTCTTTGTCCAGGCAATCTGCCTTTACTGCTTTATTTTAATTTATGTCTCTATCTGCCTTACTTATAATTCCGCATCAACCTTCATGGTTAATCGATCTTTCATCGTTTTATAGCTTAGGAATTATTTGTAAAGTGTATGGTTTCGACATCATCAAAAAGGGGGAAATTGTTGGGAACCCCTCGCAGTTTGATTTTGATGATGTTTATCGAAACCACACTTAGGCATATTTTACTTGTTTAGGGTCAAGGCCGATAGATCGACCTGCTACCTGTTAGTGCAGGTCGATGCTCTCTATAGTTTAAATACAAGTTCGATCTACTCTGTAAGAGAAAGGTTGTTTTATCGACCTGCCTCATTCGGATCGAGCTGGTATATCTTCCTGTCTATCGACCTTCCTTATCAAGCTTCCAGCCTGCTTTGACTTAGAAGATTTCAAGAGTTGGATTATCTTATCAAGGTCGATGCTCCGCCTTCATGGAGCAACACGACCTGATCCTTGCCACGTG
Source organism: Thymus mandschuricus (assembly GCA_029379335.1). Classification (NCBI taxonomy): domain Eukaryota; kingdom Viridiplantae; phylum Streptophyta; class Magnoliopsida; order Lamiales; family Lamiaceae; genus Thymus; species Thymus mandschuricus. The sequence continues at coordinate 20,468,071 of CM057079.1, forward strand.
GTGTGCCAGCAAGGACGAACTTTCCCAACGGCTAGAAGTGAGTCATCCTCCAACGGCTAGTGCCACGTCATCCTGACTCCAACGGCTAATTTTTCAAAACTGCCTATATATACTTCAAGCCATTATCGGTTTCAAGCACGGGAAACTCAAGCTATCAACGCAAATACTCTACCGAAATCTCTCTCAAATTCATATCTTTTTCAAGTGTTCGAAATCCCATTAGTTTACCAAACACTTGACGAAGAGAGATTTCCGACTCCGATAAAAGCCACAACGACGATGCATTCACTGCTGCTTGTCGTTGATTCAAACATCTTCTTCTCCGACTCGTTCGAAGTTAGAAAGATTGTTTTGTGTTCTTCGTCATTATAGAGTTAGTCAAGCTCTGTAATTTGTGAAAAGTTGTTTGTACATTTTCTGTACGAAAGGTTGTAAGGGTCACGACCCAAAACTCGTGTCTAGATATATTCAAGTTAGAGTGTATTTAGAACTGATACTCAGTCAGTATAAATAAGAGAGAAGTTGGATCCAAAGGTAAAGGGATTCTCAGGTCGAGTCGACCTGACGTGGACGTAGGAGGGTTTCTCCGAACCACGCTAAATTGTGGTCTCTCTCTCTCTCTCTCTCTCTCTCTCTCTCTCTCTCTCTCTCTCTCTCTCTCTCTCTATCTCTCTCTCTATTTATCGCTCTTTCAATATTTTATCTATCTGACGAGCATCAACCTGCATTTCATGAAACAACCTGCATTGGCCTAACGACTTAGATTTTTCAAAGAGTAATCAACCTCCACCAACTTCCGCATTAACAGTTTGATAAATCAAGCTTGTTTTCAAACGAGCTTGATAGATCAATTTGCCTCTGATAGGATCGACCTTGACAGTCGACCTTCTTATCGACCTGATTTTCAAAACGTCAAAAACGGTTGGTATTGGTGTATTCCCCCCCCCCCCCCCCCCCCCCATACACCAATTACTCTTTCCCGGGACCAACAGTCACAATTGAAAGCCTTTGAAAGCAAAGCTGATGAAGGAATATTCTTAGGATATTCTACATCAAGCAAAGCTTACAGGGTGTTCAATTGTAAAACCCTAGTTGTGGAGGAATCACCCCATGTCATATTTGATGAATCTTCTTTGAGTCTTCCACAGGAACAGGTTCAATCAAAGAGAGAAGATGATGACGAAGCTGGAGAAGCAAGCGATCAGAGAGAAGATGATGACGAAGCTGGTAGATCCAAGCGTGCATGGCTCAAGGATCACTCACCAAATCAAATCACTGGAGATCTATCCAAGGGTGTAGTGACCAAAAGTCAAGTGTTTGGAGAAAGTGCCATGTTTAGTTGCTTTCTCTCAAGCAATGAGCCAACATGCGTTGAGGAAGCCCTAGCTGACTCTAATTGGGTGATCTCCATGCAAGAAGAACTGAACCAGTTCACAAGGAACGATGTATGGTACCTCGTGGATCGTCCCAAATTCTAGCATTTTATTGGCACCAAGTGGGTGTTTAAAAACAAGACGGACGAGGACCACAACGTTGTGAGGAACAAGGCGCGACTCGTCGCTAAGGGCTACTGCCAAGAGGAAGGAATCGACTTTGATGAGAACTTCGCTCCAGTGGCACGACTTGAAGCGATCAGACTATTTCTTGCCTATGCAGCGGCCAAGAAATTCAAGGTCTACCAGATGGATGTCAAGAGCGCGTTTCTCAATGGCGAGATCAAAGAAGAAGTGTATGTGGAGCAGCCATCGGGTTTCGAGCAAGGAGATAAGGTGTATCGATTAAAGAAAGCCCTATACGGGTTGAAGCAAGCTCCCAGAGCTTGGTATGATACCCTATCCTAATTCCTAGTGGATAATGGATTCCATAAAGGGAAGATAGATCGAACCCTATTCACCATCAACCATGGAGAGGATATGCTATGGGTTCAGATCTACGTGGACGACATCATATTTGGATCACCAAACCAGTCGCTTAGCGAGAAGTTTGGAGAGCTTATGAAGACCAAATATGAAATGTCAATGATTGGCTTGATGAGCTGCTTTCTAGGTCTTCAAGTGAAGCAGCAGGATGATGGAATCTTTATCAATCAAGCTAAGTACACTAGAGATATGCTTGCCAAGTTCGGTGTTCAGCATGCCAAAGCTGTAAAAATCCCAATGAATACCAACTGGAAGATAGAGCCAGACCTAGATGGGAAGTCTGTGGATGCTACAGAGTACCGAGATTTGATAGGATCCCTTCTATATCTCACTGCTAGTAGGCCGGATATTGCTTTCGCAGTTGGAGCCTGTGCTCGCTTCCAAAGCAATCCCAAGCACAGCCATCTTGAAGCTGCCAAAAGAATTCTTCGATACTTGAAGGGCACTGTCAACATGGGTCTGTGGTATCCAACGGAGGACAATTTGGAGCTCACTGGATACTCAGATGCTGATTATGGAGGATGCCGAATTGATAGGAAATCAACTTCGGGCACTTGACAGTTCTTGGGAAGCAAGCTGATCTCATGGTTCTCAAAGAAGCAGACAAGTGTAGCTACTTCAACAACTGAAGCCGAATATATGGCCGCCAGAAGCTACTGTTCACAAATCCTATGGCTTCGTCAACAGTTGAAGGACTAAAGAGTTGAAGCGAATGAGATTCCGATTTTCTGCGACAACAACAGCGCTATATGCATCTCACAGAATCCAGTGCTTCACACCAGATGCAAGCACGTAGAAATCCGACATCATTTCATTCGTGATCATGTCGAGAAGAAGGATATCAAGCTCGAGAAAATTCATACCGATCTCCAACGAGCAGATATCCTCAACAAGCCTCTAGCAGAGTCTCGATTCAACCAGCTATGCATGGAATTAGGGTTGCTAGACCCTGGTGAAGAGTGCTAGATCCAGGATGCACGAAGGAGTGGTCGCTTGTTCTTTAAGCGTCACTCGCTTCGGATTTTCACCAACTCAAGCGAGTCACTTCAATTCCACTCGCTTGAAGAAAATGAAGTACGATGGAGAAAGATGGAGTATTGGAAGACGTTCCCTACCAACTTACAGGAATTGTTAAGTATTTGGTTAAGGGGGAACTATTGTTTGCTCTCGGAACAAACTACTTCCAAAGCAAGCATGGAAAGCTGCTACTTTGAATTTTGCATCGCTTCAATTTACCCTATCTGGGTAAAGCGAGTCGATTGCAAATTCATTCTCTAGTTTGTAGGAGAAAGCTTGAAGAGCTACCTTTTGCCTAAAAAGGTTGCAGGGCTGGTGACATGCTTCTGCATAAAAACGAGATTGTCTTGTCAGAGCATTCTCATTGTCATCCTGTCCTATTCTTCTATGAGATAAGGACTTGTACTCATCTCCCATTCATCGTGAATATGTACATTTACGTGAAGCTCCCTTCGGGTTGTAGAAAGCTTGTGTACTATATTCATTTTCTCCCCCATTCACTTCTATTGAGGACTCTCTAATTCGTAGAGAAAGATGAATGCCATAAAGATCTAGCCCAACATGCAGTACTCAACAGGTGGTATGAACAATCTTCAAGCAATACTATCAAGTAATGACAAAGGAGCTGAATGAAGTCCAAGCTCGAAGTCTGATTCATCAAGTGGATTCAACAAGTGGTGTCCAAATCCACAAAGTGACTTCAATAAGTGCTATCAATCTCCTACGAAGTGAGATTGACTGGTAAATGTTTCAATTTTCAGTACACTAAGTGAGCTGATGAAGGAACCATATCTGATCGGTGAAGATCGTTCGCCCGAGGATCTATTTCAGATATCTAACTATCGAATTAAACCTATCATGCTCCTATGAATTAAGTGCGGAATCATAGGGGGTTTATAGATCGATTACCTGAAGAAGTAGAGAACTCGCGAATAGATCTTCTGATCTGTATCCCTGCTCGATTCTGACGATGGATGTACAACGATCTTCGGAATCAGCCACGGAAAACGGGATCTCCACCGAACTGCACTCGCCCGGCCGCGCGTCTCTCTCTCTCTAACCCTAGCCTCCCTTTCTTGTTAAGAATATTTGAGTGCACTCGATTATTCTGACTGTTAGATCAAAACAAGACCTTGAGGGGGTATATATAGAGGAGGCCAAGTGAGACTTGGGCTTAAGTTATAGGCCAGGCCTGCAACACATGGACTAGCCGTCCAACAGCAGTATTGGCGCCCTCACTGGGCCCAATTAAGTGGTGGCCCACTTATTCCTTATACTGTGGCCTGTTGAGCTTTTTGGGCCAGATCAGGGATCTACTAGCTGGTAAAACCGAGGCCTCCCAATGGCTAAATTCTCCATACTCAGCCCAGAGTATAATTTAGTCCATAAGTACTAAAACATTCCACTAGAGTAATAGTACTGAATTACCTGTTTTACCCCTGTTGAGTTCAGGGCTAGTATTAGACTTAGCGACCCCCATATTTAAGATATCCCACATCCGTTGATTAACTTAGAGCTTCTGACTGCTCGTGTTATTCAACTTCTTTATTCCTAAGTAGTACCATTCATTCCTTATTCATCATACCAGAATTTAATCCACCTGCAGGGTTTGGTATGATAATCCTTAATGAATTCCTCAGGGGATGTGATCAACATGTTCTACCAGGATATGGTGCTCTGTTGCAGTTGCACTAAGAGTCGTACTAGTTATAGTTGCTTCCCAAGATGCGGAGCATATTGAGTTACAGATACTCTGAACTCTCACCCATGGTAAATCAAAGAAGCAGACTACAACTATACACCCTTAGGACTCAACTAGAGTTAAGGTTCATCTTAAGTCACTGAGGTCTTGATTCTTTCTACATTCGGTCAGAATAGAAGAATACACCTCACCGTGATCCTATCAGTACACGCACGTACTAGTATAGACAAGTAGCCAAGACAAGCTACTTATGCAGCCTATACTACAGCCTAAACCGAAAGTTATATCCAGAACTGTCTCAACTGTGATACCCTTTTATATCTCGTGAGGAACCGGCAACTATGGTCTTCTGTGATCTACAACACACCATAAAGGCTACAACTTTGAGATAATGGATAGATGTTTGATGCATAGAAAACAATTCATACTTAATCAGATAGAAGATTGTAAGTGGCTATGGAAACACATGCATACAAGCTAAAAGGCCTGCTTTCTAGTATACAAATCCATCAATCTCCCACTTATACTAAAGCAAACTTTTAGTATATCATGTGACAAATAGGCAAAGTGTCTACAATCTAGCATCTATTACACATCTTCTCCCACTTACACTCAAAGTTTACTAGTGTGGGAGGCGCCCCATCCCTTCGACATGCTTGTCGAACACCTTGACTGGTAAGCTCTTTGTGAACGGATCCGCCAGATTATCCGCTGAAGGGATTTTCTTCACTTCTACTTCTCCTCTTTCGACGATTGCTCGTACGAGATGGTACTTTCTCTCTATGTGTTTGCTCGCCTTGTGAGCCCTAGGTTCCTTGCAGTTTGCAACTGCTCCAGCATTATCACAATATAATGTGATACCTCTGGGCAAACTGGGAACTAGTTCTAGCTCATTAAGGAAGTTCAGGAGCCACACGGCCTCTTTAGCAGCCACACGGCCTCCAGCATTATGCACTTCTGCTTCACACTCTTCCAAGTGATAGCTCCACCTCCCAAGGTAAACACATAGCCTGAGGTAGATTTCCTCTCATCTCGATCAGCCTGGAAGTCTGAGTCCGTATACCCTATCAGGATCATCTCATTGGACTGATAAACAAGCACATGATCTCTTGTCCTCTTGAGATACTTCAATATGTGCTTAACAGCCGTCCAATGTCCCTGACCAGGGTTAGACTGATATCTCGCCACCATGCCAACCGCATAGCAGATATCTGGTCTAGTACACAGCATTGCATACATGAGACTCCCAACCGCGGAAGCATACGGTATAGTCTTCATGCCCTCTATCTCCTCTTGTGTCTTCGGACACATGTCCTTAGATAGAGGTATGCCATGTCTGAAGGGAAGAAAACCCTTCTTGGCATTTTGCATGCTGAAACGGGCGATCACAGTATCTATATATGAAGCTTGGCTTAAGCCTAACATCCTCTTACGGCGATCTCTGATCACCTTGATCCCTAGGATGTAACCTGCTTCTCCCAAGTCTTTCATTTGAAACTGTTCAGACAACCAATCCTTTATGCCTGATAGCACGTTCACATTGTTGCCAATGAGAAGTATGTCATCTACGTACAGTACTAAGAATACCACGCTTCCGTCCGAACTGAGCCTGTAAACACGGCTTTCGTTTATGCACTGGACAAATCCTAAGGATTTTATCACTCCATCAAAACGAATGTTCCAGGACCTGGACGCTTGCTTAAGTCCGTATAAGGACTTCTTAAGCTTCCATACGGGATGCTCCTGGCCCTCTCTCACATAACCTTCTGGTTGGCGCATATAAATGTCCCTACCTTTTTCAAGGTACCCGTTCAAGAACGCAGTCTTGACGTCCATCTGCCAAACCTCTAGGTCTAAATGTGCCGCCATGGACAAGAGTATTCTGACGGACTTAAGCATGGCAACCGGCGAAAAAGTCTCATCATAGTCGATTCCCTCTTTCTGAGTGAATCCTTTCGCCACCAATCTAGCTTTGAAGGCTAAAACCTTCCCGTCAGGTCCTCTTTTTCTCTTGTACACCCACTTGCAACCGATGGATTTTACCGCATCCGGCAGCTCCGCGAGGTCGTACACGTCCATGTTAACTATGGATTCTATCTCCGAATCCATAGAAACTTACCAGGAATCTGCATCCTCGTCCTCCATCGCTTCCTTGTAAGTCCAGGGGTCGATCTCATCATGTTCGATACCCGAGAGTAGTTCAGTGGATTCTCCCACGAACATGAAACGGTCTGGTTGATGAACAACCCTCCCACTGCGACGAAGCGATGGTGGAGATACAGTATCGGATAAGGGTGCAGTTAGTGGTATAACCTCTTGTACACTCGGCTGTTCTGGAATACTGGCTACTGCTGATGCTCGCAACTCATCGAGCATTATTTCACTCCTTGACCGATGGTTACTAATAAAGTCCTCCTCTAGGAATCGGGCATTAGTGCTCACAATGACCTTCTGATCCTGGGGACTATAGAAATAACCTCCTTTCGTTCCCTTTGGATATCCTACAAACAGCCTAACCTCAGTCTTAGACCTCAATTTGTCGGCCTCCTTAGTCAGCACGTGTGCTGGACATCCCTAAACCCGAATATGACCCAAGCTGGGCTTACGCCCTGTCCATAATTCGGAAGGAGTTTTAACTGTCGACTTTGTAGGTACTAGATTGAGGAGATAACCTGCTGTTTCCAAGGCATATCCCCAGAACGAAATTGGCAAGGATGCATAGCTCATCATCGATCTCACTGTGTCCAAAAGAGTACGATTCCGTCTCTCAGCTACACCGTTCTGTTGGGGAGTACCGAGCGTAGTTAACTGAGATAAAATCCCATTTTCTGACAGGAAAGTTCGAAACTCAGTTCCGAGGTACTCGCCACCTCTATCAGAGCGAAGTGACTTGATACTTCTACCCGTTCTCTTCTCCACTTCTGCTTTGAATTCCTTGAATTTGTCAAAGCACTCGGATTTCTTGTGGAGTAGGTAGATGAAACCGTATCTCGAGTAGTCATCGATAAACGTGACAAAATACTCGTAACCTCCTCGAGCTTGAACGGACATCGGTCCACACAAGTCAGAATGAACCAACTCTAAGAGCTCTTGAGCTCGATATCCTATGGACTTGAAAGGTCTGGTCACTATCTTTCCTTCCAATCACGATTCACACGTTGATAAAGGTTCTACTTGGAAATCCAAAACACCTTCTTTTTATCAACCTTCACTACAAGAATTTCGCTAATAGACAACAGCTAAAACCTGTTGTCTATAATGGATTTTGGTGTTGTCTATGGCTGTGTTGTCTATTAGGGGCGGTTATAGACAACAGCTATTTACCTGTTGTCTATAAACATATAGACAACGGCCAAAACGTGTGGTCTATTAGCGTGACCCTCTTGTTGTCTATAAAGCTAATAGACAACAGGTATTTTGTATTGTCTTTTAGCATAAATTTCATGTGGTCTATTTATATTATAGATGACACAAATATAAGCCGTTGTCTATATAGTTATAGACAACAACAACTTAAACCGTTGTCTTTTTTTTTTTTCTTTTTTTTTTCTTTTTATTTTTTCCTGTAAATTTGCTGTATTTTATAAATATCAATATTAATTTTAACCAAATATTAAAAGGTAAATAAACTATTGAATTCCATAAATAATATCTCACTATTTAACAATAAAAAAGATAACAATATGTCATAATGTTGTAAGTATCCATGACATATATGTTCAAACCAAATACTAAAGTAATTCTAAACAATGCTAGCATAATTATCCGCACCATACTTGTCGACTAACTATTTTTGCAATCTCTTAAGTCATCGAACAAACTTTCACCTACACAACAAAAAAAAATACAACATACTCAAATCAATAAACGTATAAGTATTTTAAAATACTAAGAAAATATCATATTAGTAAATTAACTCACCATAGCTTTTCCCACGGGCTTGAATTCCAAATCGCTGCGAAGGTTACAAACAAGTACTATCAACCATGTGAGCACATAGAGGCTCAAAACAGAGAGAAATTTGAATTCATTAACTTCTAAATACGTTGAAATGCAAATTGGCTTGTATCCATTCTTCGCAAGCAATTTACATAAATCAAGCAGACGGTAAAAAGGCTCCTCTCCACACTCTCTTAAAGGAAATACGAGATCAAACCAGAGAGGAAAAAAAAGAAGAAGATTAAAGAATAGAGAACGTTGCTAGAATGTATATAGCAATGAAAAATCATACGGACAGGGGATGGGAGAGAAGCAATAACTAAAAGAAATGAAAGGAAAGGAAAATGAAACTGATTTCTACTTTCGTCATCAACATCTCATGAATAAAGGTTGACGATCGAAACACATAACAATGTGACACCATGAATACATAAATTCTTGTTACCTGAAGAACTGGAGTTTCAACTTCAATAAAACCAGTTGATTCCACTGTCTTCCGTATTTATGATATTATCTACTTGAAGAAGATAAAAATTAGCACATCACCAGGTGGAATAAGAAAAGTATGCAAGGAAAGAAGGAAGAGAGCATAAAAAGAAAAGATAACCTTAGCTCTTTTCCTAAATACATCAGAAACCTCAGGATTGGCAATCTTATCTACATACCTACAGAAAAGAAAGCAGAAGGGAGTGTCCATAAGTAAAAGTTGAGCAACTATCACTAGTGCTTGACAACCACAACTTATAATGTACTGGCTAAAAACTATAAATATGAAAAGGAGGTGACAACATCCAGCAGAACAAACACTGGAGTTACCTTCACAAAGTAAAGGTATTATACCTTTACTTTGTAGAAACATAAATAAAGGAAAACAGTCTATCAGATTAGAGAAAACAAATATTAAGAAAAATAAAACTACCCACGGTATGTGAACAACAAAAGTATTGGATAATAAATGAAATTGCATGAACGAAAAGGAGATAAAATAGTTTCACCTTTGGCGGTAGCGCTTATCTATGTCTGTCAAGCCATGGTATTTATCAGGCAACGGAAGCAAAGATTTTGTAAGGACTAAAAAGGAGCTCACACAAACAGACAATTCCCCTGCCATAGGAGAGACAAAATTAAGTATCAAGGATGGAGGAGCTAATGAAATCACAAAAAAAATCCTTCTCCTTTTATACTAAATCCCTCTAAGTGGGGTTTGCTATAGGCATCATATCTCTCTATCATGTTCTGCACCCAAAATATCACCTATATCTACTAACGTCTTCAGATGTTCGAACTGATCACTTAGTAGCCTTTCCTTCTCGCAGTAGAGCTAAAAGCCAAAAGAGATTTTTACTGAACTGCATTCAGAAAATTCTACAGACTAACCAATGACCTTATGCAAAGCAACTTGAACAGCAAACAGTAAATAAATGATAACTAGCATAATAGTTGCATCAGAGAAATTCTACCAGCAGCTATCTTGTATCTTACATATTAGTACTATACTCTGTGTATACCTGGATTGTTCCTGAGTCATCCCTCAATATTAAAAATGCAAGCTTTCCGAAAGCTCTGCGAGCCACAATTCTTCCAGCAATAGATACACGATCACTTTGAGTGGTAGCCTCTTCACCATTTCCCAGGTCCCTGTAAATCTCTTGAAGCTGATTTGTGGCATGAGTGCGTTGCCAATTATAAGCATAAGCATCTAAGCCCTTGATCTTCAGCTCTTGCACCTACAGATAGAATCAAAAGCCTGCTACTTGTAGTAAAAATAGATAGCACGGAGAAGAAAATGAGTAGAGCAATGAAAGCATGAACATTATCATAGATTTGTACTAGCATTCACTATGTTCTTTACTAGTTATGAAAACCCATATTCACCAATCACCATAAGCCGAATAGAAGAATATGAAAGGTGCATTTCTCCAAACCAAAATGAATCAAAATAATATCTTCAAGTTTGATATTACATATGAAAATTGCTTGCGAAGAATGCGATAATTAAAATAATAATTTTTAATTGGCTTGTATCCATTCTTCGCAAGCAATTTACATATGAAAATGAATCAAAATAATAATTTATATTCACATAATTAAGCATCTATAATTGTAAAAGGCTCAACAATAAGTTCTGCTAGTTAAATTCTGGATAGTATGAAGAATGCGTCACATGGAAGATAATTTTATAACGTGTCAACAAAGATGTAACCTTCAATTTTAGGAGCCACAGTTCCCAGGGACAATCTGATAATCATAAATATGAAATCTCAACTAGGATTTCAACTTGTAACAGTATTCCTTTGCTCAAGGAACAAATATTGTCACGCCCCAATTCCCGAGGGAAGGCACGTGTGCCGGGACGTGGCAAGGGGTTGGAGTTAAGAAGCGGGGATAGAAGGGGGATCACAGCTTAAGAAATTTTAACCATACTATTATCATTTAATTAACTACGGGATCGGGACGTACAGCACGAACTACGGGGTAGGAAAACCATACTGCCCGTACCGGCCGCCATGTCTGAATACCCGTAAAAGAAAGTAAAATATTTAAATACGGGATCGGGACATATACAGCTCAAACTATGGGGTTGGTTAATCCGAACTTCCCATGTTGGCCGCTGTCTGAGTACCCGTAAGAGAAATGTAGAAGTAGGAGAAACGTAGAGATTTTATTAACTTATCATAATATACATGAGGGGTGGACTTTATTTTAAAACGTAGCGGAAGCGCTTTATTCTTTTTAAACCGCAGCAACAACAACAGTCCTCCCTAGCTCCTGCTGCTCCACCAGATTCCTTTACCTTAATCTGCAAAACATTTGGAAAGGAATTGCAGGGTTGAGTACTAATGCACTCAGTGGAGTTATGCCGAAAACATTTATAATAAAAAGAATATCCATGATAATAAAGCATGCATAAAAGGGTTTAGAAATCATATAACTTCCATGCACACGAAAACCCATTTTCGTTGATTGCGCGCAAATGCGTATTACCATGTTACCCTTATATTGATCCCGGGACGTACCACTGTCGGATCCCTTTCTGATGGAGCCTATAGTTTGGAGACAATGGAGTATTTCATCCACTAGTTCTCCCCTCGAAGTTAGAACCAATTGGTGATCAACCCAATGATATCTAACAGTGCGCACAGCCCCTCGATTAGTGTGTTAGACCAACCGAAAGACCCGATCGTAAACATAAGAGCCTTAAACATGTAATCACGCATCAAAACATTTTTCATGGATAATCCCACATTTTAGAGCTTATTAACTCAAATAATAATATTGGAAAAAGAAACCCCACCTTATAACCGAAATACCGAAATAACTTGATCTACAGGATCCTCTTCTTCTCTCTAACCGGGATGCTTTCTTTGAAACTAATTCCTATAAACTTCGCCAAAGATTTAAGGAATTGATGCCATTTGAGGGGAATGAAGTGAATGTCTTGGGGCGGCTATTTATAAGCACTGTTAAGCTGCTCAATCACCTAACATAGCTTAGAGGAGTCACCTAGCTAGGTTATGTACGTGTAGGATTTTGGAGGAAATGATAATCCACTAATACATGTGGCATGCATATATATTTTTTTATATAATACTATTTATTGCATGAACAATTTACGTACTATATATATGCATGCATGTTATATGCCTAAAAGTGGTTCATTATTTTATTATTTTAGTATCTAACTAAAAATGTAATAAAATATTTGAATTAACATTCATACATACGTATATATATATATTTATTGATAAATTATTTTATTGTAATCATCTCAAAATTTCTTATATATTAGAAACATATAATATTTATTTAATAAAATTATTCAAACAAAGTATATTATTAAGTGTAAATTCTTTAATAGGTATATAAACTTTTAAAATTTTCAAAAACTTATTAAAAATTATGGGATATTACATCCCTCCCTCCTTATAAAAATTTCGTCCTCGAAATTTCACATACCTGGATATTCTAGGTCAGGATATTGAGCTCTTATCTTTTCTTCTAATTCCCACGTGGCTTCTTCGATGCCGTGGTGATTCCAAAGAACTTTGACTTGCGAAATTTCTTTATTTCTCAAAATTCTAACCTTACGATCGAGTATCCGGACCGGTTTCTCTTCGTACTGTAGATCCTGGCTTAGAACTACCTCGTCGTATTTGATCACGTGTTTCGGATCAAACACGTATTTTCGTAACATAGAAATATGAAAAACATTATGAATACCTTCTAAGTTAGGCGGTAGAGCTAACTTATACGCGACGGGACCTATCCTCTCGAGAATTTCAAACGGCCCGATATACCTAGGACGTAACTTACCTCGCTTCCCGAACCGTATAACTCCCTTCGTAGGAGAAACCTTAAGAAATACGTGATCTCCGACCTCGAACTGAAGATCAGTGCGCCTCTTGTCAGCATAAGCCTTTTGCCTATCTTGTGCTTCCTTTATCCTTTGTCGAATTAAATTGACGACTTCGACCATGTCTTGGACTAAGTCTGGGCCTAATAATCTTCTTTCACCAACCTCGTCCCAATAGAGCGGCGATCTGCACTTACGTCCGTATAAAGCTTCGTACGGCGCCATTCCTATAGTTGCTTGATAACTGTTGTTATAAGCAAACTCTACGAGTGGTAGAATTTCTTCCCAGTTGTCCCCTCGGTCCGCAACGATAGCTCGGAGCATATCTTCTAACACTTGTATCGTTCTTTCGGATTGTCCGTCCGTTTGAGGATGAAATGAAGTGCTGAAGTTCAACTGAGTTCCCATTGCTTCTTGTAGGCTCCTCCAGAATTTTGACGTGAACCTTGTATCTCGATCTGACGTAATCGAAACAGGGATCCCGTGTAGTCTCACTATTTCCTTGACATAGAGTTGAGCTAACTTATCTAATCCTAAAGTCATCTTGATTGGCAGAAAATGGGCTGACTTCGTGAGCCGGTCAACTATAACCCATATAGCTGTATTTCCTCGCGTTGACTTTGGAAAACTCACCACGAAATCCATGTTGATATGTTCCCATTTCCACTCCGGAATAGGCAATGGTTGTAACGCTCCATATGGTCTTTGGTGTAGCGCCTTCACTTGTTGACATGCAAGACATCGTTCTACGAATGATGCAATATCTTTCTTCATGGCCTCCCACCAGAACTTTTGACGTAGATCCATATACATCTTCGTACTACCGGGATGGGCAGTGTATGGCGTATCGTGAGCTTCACTCATAATTTCGTTCTTTGACTCATCATTTCTTGGAACACACAATCTCCCATTATAAGCTAGAGCTCCGTCACTTATAATGGCAAATCCCTCTTTAGCTTCTCCGGTTTCAACCTTCGATCTCATTTTCTCCAAAAATTCATCTTTCCTCTGAGCTTCGATGATTCTTTCTCGTAAATCAGGTTTAGCTATCATCGCTGCTATGCATCCTGATACGGTTTCGGGCGGACATACGACTTCTAGCTCTAGAGCAGCGAATTCTCGAATAAGCATTTCTTGTTCCGTAACCAGACATCCTAATTTCCCTCTACTCTTTCGACTAAGAGCATCTGCTACTACATTAGCTTTTCCGGGGTGATAGCTGATGACGCAGTCGTAATCTTTGACCAACTCCAACCATCTTCTCTGTCTCATGTTCAACTCCTTTTGTTCGAAGAAATACTTCAGACTTTTGTGGTCAGTAAATATTTCGCACTTAGCTCCATATAGATAATGCCTCCAGATTTTCAATGCATGAACTACTGCTGCTAGCTCCAAGTCATGAGTCGGATAGTTCAACTCATGAGGTTTCAACTGTCGTGATGCATACGCAATAACTTTATGCTTCTGCATCAGCACACATCCCAAGCCTTGTTTTGATGCATCAGTGAATACAACAAAATCTTCGTTGCTCTCCGGAATTGCTAAAACTGGGGCAGAGGTCAGTCTCTTCTTCAGTTCTTCAAAACTTTGTTCGCAGTCCTTGGTCCACGTATACTTTACTCCCTTTTTTAGTAATTGCGTCATGGGTCTGGCCAATTTTGAAAATCCTTCAATGAACCTCCTGTAATATCCTGCTAGACCTAGGAAACTCCGTATTTCATTTGCATTTGTTGGAGTTTTCCATCCACTGACTGCCTCGACCTTTGCAGGGTCCACTTTGATACCTTCGGCTGAGACGATATGGCCTAGAAACATAACTTCTTTCAACCAAAATTCGCATTTGCTAAATTTGGCATAGAGTTTCTCCTTCCGTAACGTTTCTAGTATGATGCGTAAGTGTTCTTCATGCTCATTCTCGCCTTTTGAATATATAAGAATATCATCGATGAAGACAAGGACAAAGCCATCCAGATATTGATGAAAAATCCGATTCATCAAATCCATGAATACCGTTGGGGCGTTAGTGAGACCGAATGGCATGACTGTGAACTCATAGTGTCCGTACCTGGTTCGAAATGCTGTCTTCGGAATGTCTTCCTTTTTCACTTTAAGTTGATGATACCCTGACCGAAGATCGATCTTTGAAAACACGGATGCTCCCTTCAGTTGGTCAAAGAGATCGTCTATCCTTGGTAGCGGGTACCTGTTTTTGATAGTTAGTTTATTCAACTCTCTATAATCGATGCACATCCTCATACTTCCATCCTTCTTCTTTACAAAAAGAACTGGCGCTCCCCATGGTGACACACTAGGTTGTATGAAACCTCGATCCAATAACTCCTGCAGTTGTACCTTCAACTCGTGTAACTCTTTTGGGGCCATCCGGTAGGGTGCTTTGGATACTGATGCCGCTCCTGGTTCCAGATCAATTGAAAATTCGACACGTCGATCTGGGGGTAATCCTGGTAGCTCTGTAGGAAAGACATCTTCATACTCTTTAACAACAGGTACTTCACCGATCTCTATTGCCTTCTCCGATTGCTCTTTCAAGGTTACCCAGAAAGCTCGGCAATTTCTCTTTCGTAGAATTGATGTTGCCTTCATTGCTGACATAATTGGTATTCTCTCACCTACTCTTATGCCATACAAACTAACTCTCTCCTCCTTATTCTTGAAATAGACTTCTCTGTCTTGACAGTTAATGGTCGCTCCATTTAATTCTAGCCAATCCATCCCTAGTATCACGTCAAATTCTATAATGGAAATGACGTACAAGTTCGCCACAAAGATTTGTTCACCGATCTTAAGCTCCTGATTTATGCAAGCTTCTTCTGACAACATGGTTCTTCCGGATGGGATACTTATTTGTAAAGGTAGATCTATTCTCCCAGGTATTATATTTAATTTATGACACGCGATTTGCGAAATGAAAGAATGGGATGCTCCCGTATCAAATAAGGCTAGAATAGGTATGTTGTTGAGGTAGATCATACCTGCAAGATTTCCGGGTGCTTTCGCTGCTTGCTCCTGATTTAGAGCGTAGGCTCTGGCTTGCTGAAGTGGCCTGGGCATCGGTCTCTGATTTCCTTGGTTCATTCGTGGAGGTGGAGGTGGCATAGGCTGAAATCTTGCACCTTGGTTCCCGTTGAAAGCTGGACAGTCGCGAGAATAGTGTCCTGGCCTTTTACACCGAAAACAAAGTGTAGTTCCGAGCTTGCATTCCCCAAAATGATATTTCTGACAAGTGCGACAAAGTGGCTTCTCTCTATTCTGCATTGGTTGTTGAGTCTGCTGAAAGTTTCCTCTCCATGGCTGTTTTCCCCTGAAATTTCCGGTATTCCCTTCCTCCCACTTTCTTTTCCCCTTGGCGTGGTCTGGTACATTATTGGGTCCCCTTTCCTTTGGAAGCATGGATTCTATATCCATCGCTCTACTGAGTGTCTGGGCATAAGTAAGTGTTCCTTGACTGGCTAAGGAAACACCTATCTCGTGACGTAAACCCCGCCTAAATTTGTCGGCACGAGCTGCATCTGTATTCACCAAATGGGGAGCGTAGCGTGACAGCTGATTGAACAGTCGGTCATACTCCATGACAGTCATCTTTCCTTGCTTGAGATTCCAAAACTCGTTCTGCTTTTGCTGTCGATAACACCCTGGTATGTATTTTTCATATAATTCACTTTTAAAATCTTCCCAAGTGTACTCCACCCATTGCTCTTGAGTCATGGTGCGTCGAACGGATTCCCACCAAAAGTCAGCTTCGTCGACAAGCTGGTACGTTGCTAAAGTCAACCGGTTTCGATTTCCACAATCGACATAGTCAAAGATCCTCTCCATTGATCGAATCCATCTTTCGGCATCAGTTGGATCACCGAGCCCATTGAAGGTAGGTGGATTTTGTCTACGAAAACACTCATCGATCCTAGCAATAGGTTGGGGCTCTACTCGATCGTTACATTCTGGGTTTGCCTCAAGGTTTCCGTTTCTCCTTTGCTCCATTTCTGTAACAGAATTTTGGTTAAGAAGGTTTGTAGAACAATAATAATTTCCAAGGCATGTTGTGGTTAATCTTAAACAACACACATCTATGCATCATATATAACATTATCAATACATGTCTTGTTGAAAGGACTTTCTATACATAGATATTATATATATATTAGTCGAAACACGAAATGTCAGGTTGGCTCGTAAAATGCCCACACCAAAAATCCTGACCCTCCTGCAAAACAAATTAGTAGACATATTTATATTCGATGATCGTTCCTTCCTAATAAGAGCTGCCATGATACGAGCCCTGGTCCTCCTCTTCTGAATCAGAATCATCACTGGCATCGTCATTAATATTAATTCTGACCCGAGTTGGTTCCATCGTCCTCATTCTCGGTTTTCGACTAGGCCCACCATTCTCTACGTGTGAGGTGGTTGTTGGAACCGTTTCCCGGTGCTCAGGACTCGTTGGTGGCATCTCCGGCTGAACTCTTGCTCTGGACAGGCCTGTCTCGGCTTCATTTGTACCTCCTGCATTGTGAGATGAGGGTGGTGCGGATTGAGTAGCATCATTTTGTGGTGGTGCTCCCATCATAATCCATCTAGTGATGGTCATGTGAGCAAACGTCAGAAAGTCAATGATCTCCGCATCAGTAATTGCGTCTCTGACACACATCTCCCATCGGAGATGCTCTGCCCATTCATTCCATTGCGGGGGTAGTTGTCGAATCAACCTACGAACCGCTTCGACCTCGGTTAATCCTCCCTGCACCGCGTTGTTATATAGTGCGGCTAAACGTGCAACGAATTCACCTACTGACTCATTCGGAATTCTTTCACAATTCCTGAACTGGTAAATATAATCTTCGAGTATATAACGGTTAATTTGTCGTCTTCGTGGATCCATAGTAAAACCTGTGACTCAATATATTATACATTTTTCAATAAAATTCTTAACCATTCCTCGTAATCATTTCAATAATAACCATGTATCCCTGATATATCCTTGGAAATAAAACTTAGCGCCCTTTATCATTTCACATGAGTTATATGGGTTCGATTGTCCCAAACATAACTAAATCATGAATCATAACCATGCATGTACACATAATAATATCATTTACCTCTTACCCTTGGAGTCTGGTGTAGCAGCAAGCTTGAGAGTTGTTGTTGTTGTGCTTTCCAATTCCAATTTTAAATCATTCCAAGTTACGATTTCAGAGCAGAGAATTGCTCTGATACCATTATGTCACGCCCCAATTCCCGAGGGAAGGCACGTGTGCCGGGACGTGGCAAGGGGTTGGAGTTAAGAAGCGGGGATAGAAGGGGGATCACAGCTTAAGACATTTTAACCATACTATTATCATTTAATTAACTACGGGATCGGGACGTACAACACGAACTACGGGGTAGGAAAACCATACTGCCCGTACCGGCCGCCATGTCTGAATACCCGTAAAAGAAAGTAAAATATTTAAATACGGGATCGGGACATATACAGCTCAAACTATGGGGTTGGTTAATCCGAACTTCCCATGTTGGCCACTGTCTGAGTACCCGTAAGAGAAATGTAGAAGTAGGAGAAACGTAGAGATTTTATTAACTTATCATAATATACATGAGGGGTGGACTTTATTTTAAAACGTAGCGGAAGCGCTTTATTCTTTTTACACCGCAGCAACAACAACAGTCCTCCCTAGCTCCTGCTGCTCCACCAGATTCCTTTACCTTAATTTGCAAAACATTTGGAAAGGAATTGCAGGGCTGAGTACTAATGCACTCAGTGGAGTTATGCCGAAAACATTTATAATAAAAAGAATATCCATGATAATAAAGCATGCATAAAAGGGTTTAGTATAACTTCCATGCACACAAAAACCCATTTTCGTTGATTGCGCGCAAATGCGTATTACCATGTTACCCTTATATTGATCCCGGGACGTACCACTGTCGGATCCCTTTCTGATGGAGCCTATAGTTTGGAGACAATGGAGTATTTCATCCACTAGTTCTCCCCTCGAAGTTAGAACCAATTGGTGATCAACCCAATGATATCTAACAGTGCGCATAGCCCCTCGATTAGTGTGTTAGACCAACCGAAAGACCCGATCGTAAACATAAGAGCCTTAAACATGTAATCACGCATCAAAACATTTTTCATGGATAATCCCACATTTTAGAGCTTATTAACTCAAATAATAATATTGGAAAAAGAAACCCCACCTTATAACCGAAATACCGAAATAACTTGATCTACAGGATCCTCTTCTTCTCTCTAACCGGGATGCTTTCTTTGAAACTAATTCCTATAAACTTCGCCAAAGATTTAAGGAATTGATGCCATTTGAGGGGAATGAAGTGAATGTCTTGGGGCGGCTATTTATAAGCACTGTTAAGCTGCTCAATCACCTAACATAGCTTAGAGGAGTCACCTAGCTAGGTTATGTACGTGTAGGATTTTGGAGGAAATGATAATCCACTAATACATGTGGCATGCATATATATTTTTTTATATAATACTATTTATTGCATGAACAATTTACGTACTATATATATGCATGCATGTTATATGCCTAAAAGTGGTTCATTATTTTATTATTTTAGTATCTAACTAAAAATGTAATAAAATATTTGAATTAACATTCATACATACGTATATATATATATTTATTGATAAATTATTTTATTGTAATCATCTCAAAATTTCTTATATATTAGAATCATATAATATTTATTTAATAAAATTATTCAAACAAAGTATATTATTAAGTGTAAATTCTTTAATAGGTATATAAACTTTTAAAATTTTCAAAAACTTATTAAAAATTATGGGATATTACAAATATACTTGCAATGATATACCATATAGGTTTCAGAGGTTAGATATGAACAAATATACTTATCTGATAATGACTTTTGGTATGTTCTGTCTTTCGTTGCTGCAATTGCTTATATATGAACATTCTTATCTACCGTGGTTAGTCATCTCATGATTGCAGCTCCTAATATATGTTGCATTCTTTTGTTAGTTATAACTTATAACTGATGTTAGTTTTATTCGCTAAGAGGTTCTTGATACACTAAACGTTAAGAATGCAAATTTCCTCCTATAATAAATACATACATACTCCTAGCTAGTCTGAATTCCCTCCTAATAACAAATGCTAACTGAATGTATAATGTCCATAATCAACACTACATAACTGAATGCATAACGAGAACAAAAGAACCAAAAAAAAAGAAAGGCAACCAGCTACTGCAAACACAGAACCAAGAATCACGGAATACAGAACCAAAATCACGTTTCATGCCCCTTCATTAACGAACAAATCGCAAACGATAAAAAAAACTTCTTCGAACAGATCGTACCTTTGAATCGAAAGAAGCAGAATATGCCGGAGAGAACTCTTTGCAAAATTACGACGCAGTGGCGCCGTTGGTCCGTAACGGAGGTAGCTAATGCAGGCGAGGAGGCTGAGCCGAAGTTCAAGAAAGAAGGCGAAGGCGAAGAATCGGGGAAAGAAGAGTAGAATCAGTCACACAGAATGTTTCTGTGCTTCAATGCGGCGGCGGCACCTTCTGTGAAAATTCGAATTAAATCAAAAAATTAGAGTTCAATCACTAAATAAATTTTCGATTTAAGTATAGAAATTGGAGAAATATTTACCATAATCGAAGGTGGAAGCACCATAATCTCTGCAGCGCTGGAGGTGGAATCTGTATTTGAAGATTGAACAACTTTTTCTCTTTCTTCTGGTAGCAAAGCTATTGGAAAATCAATTCCAAATCAGATCGAATTCTATCGGAAGAAGATAATCCAAAGGGAATGAAAAAACAAAAGCAAAATTCAAGCGAATTCACCTGCTGTTTTTTTCAGAGATTCAGAGGGAGATGCGGCGCGCTACGGCGAAGAGATGGAACTGAATCTCCGAGGAGGTCTCGATATGGTGCGTGCCGCTGCTTAAAGACGACCGGAGCAACGTCGTTTTGCTGAAATTCCTCCGAGGAGGTCTCGATGCTGAAGAACGAACACGCTGAAAGACGAACATGCGGCGCGCTACGGCGAAAGGATTTCGGCGTCGATGACCTGCTCAAGGAAGATTGGGCAGATGTTTGTCCAATCCTACGCCGGAATCGTCCACCATATTCATGCCCGGAAACCTGCTGTCGCGATTACTAGGTTTCCGGTGTCGAGGAGGAAGATTGGGTAGTCAAAGCTCTTCCATATATCGGTGGAGGCGGAGAACTGGGGTGCTCGATGCGGCTATGGAGAAATTGG
Source organism: Thymus mandschuricus (assembly GCA_029379335.1). Lineage (NCBI taxonomy): Eukaryota > Viridiplantae > Streptophyta > Magnoliopsida > Lamiales > Lamiaceae > Thymus > Thymus mandschuricus. Next base: position 20,489,271 of record CM057079.1, read on the forward strand.
AAGACCGAGGGAGGGAGGGGCACTCAGTGAAGCTTCAACAATGGCGGAAATCGAAAGAGGGGTTTTTCAAAATTTTAGGGATTTAAACGGACAACGGTGGAGGAACCCGTTGTCTTCAAGAGTTTGCCCGTTGTCAAATAATAAAAAAACACGCTAATAGACAACAGCCAGAAATCCGTTGTCTATATAAAACTATAGCGGTGATAGACAACGGCCTATTTAACCTGTTGTCTACAACGATATAGACAACACGTTTTCTGCTGTTGTCAATAAAAACAACACAAAATTAAAATTAGAGACAACAGTTTCGATTATAGCCGTTGTCTATAGCAATATAGACAATACAACTACTAAATCTGTTGTCTATATCATGTTGTCTATAACCTATTTTCTTGTATTGCTTTGAATCCTCTTTTGGTTGATGTGACCCAATCGTAAGTGCCATAATAGAGTTTGGTTCGTTAGAGACGGATTCTTCCTCTTTTTAGTATTCAATGATGAGGAAGCATTATAAGAAGAAGAATCATTCATAGGACAAGTAATGGTATAGAGAGACCGGGACAATGTGCCAGAAACAATAACTTCATTGTCTTTCATGATAGAAACGCCTCTATCAAAAACAACTGAATATCCGTAAATAAATAGTTTCGAAATAGAAATCAAGTTTCGCCTAAAAGCAGGCACATATAAAACGTCTCTCAAAACCAAAACAATACTATCAAATGATAATTGAATATCTCCAACTGCGACAACTGCAACCTCGATGCATCGCCCATGGAGATGGTAATCTCGTCATCACTCAGCTCCCTTGTCTGCAGAAACCCCTGCAAGGAGTAACATACATGGTCAGTTGCTCCCGTATCTACTACCCAAGTCTGGGTAGAACTTGCAGCTAAGCATGTTTCAGTTACATATGTGAATGACGTACCAGAATTCTTCTTCTTTAGAGGGCAGTCAGCCTTCCAGTGTCCTGTCTTGTTGCACTTGAAGCACTTGCCCTTCCCCTTAGGCTTATCACCGCCTTTGGTAGGCTTACTACCTTTGCTCCCACTGGTGCTAGCCGCTTTCTTTCGCAACCATGGATTCTTCTTGACCCCACCTTTCGGTGCATAAGAAGGAGCCCTCACAGATGATAGTGCGGTGGCACCCTCGTCATCATGGCTTCGGCAGTCACCAAGTCATTAAGGAGTTCGTTATGAGTGTACTCCTTCTTATTCATGACTACATTTAGACGAAAATTCTCAAAGGACTTTGGAAGAGTATGGAGTATCATATCGATCTTGGCTTCACCATCGATACCTCCACCGAGCTCCTCCAACTCATTCTGTGCGTTCATTAAACTCAGAACATGATCACGCATAGAAGTGCCTTCCGCCATCTTTGTGGTCATGAGTTTCCTCATGGCCTCAAAACGGGCAGCTCTGTCCTTCTCTCCAAAGAGTTCCTTGAGATTGAACATAATGTCAGATGCTTTCACAAAATTCTTGTGTTCCAACTGCATCTGACTTGACATGGAAGTCATGATGAAGCACCTTGCCAAATCATTGGCCTTGTGCCATCTCTTATGTTCTTCCCTCTCAACATCAGTGGATTCCTCCGTTGAGGGAGCAGGTTCAGGAGTTGTGAGTACAAAGTTGTACTCTTCCGCAACCAAGACATACTCAAGATTTCGTTTCCATTCCAAATAATTGGAACCAACGAGAGGCTTTGAAGTGAGAACATTTATCAACGGGCCTAAAGTCATATCTGAAAAAGCAATAAACACGTAGACACAAGTAAGAATAGATCATGCATCAATTCGTAACGAAAATTATTGTAACCTTTTGATAAACCAATAATTTCGAAACCTTCAACAACCCAAACAATGTGGATCGCAAGCCACGTTCGTGTGGATGTTTACGCTCCCACTGTTCGACCAGATACTCGGATCTTTAACTCTACTTATCTTGCCAACCTATCCTTATGGCAAATAGAGCTAATAGTTGAACCTTACTAGACCATATTAGATTAGAAAAGGGACTCCGTTGGGGAGTTGTATTCTAACTAATATCTAAGCTTTTAACCACAATCTTAGCCTAACTCGGAAAAAACCCTATTTTCCTTAAGCTATCTTTGTTCAAAGACCAACTCCAGAGAAAACCGCAGTTACTATTCCGAGCAAGCCACGTTAGTGTGGACGTTTACTCAGAAAGCTCCCACTTCTCATTTTGGTTAGAACATTTTTGTTAAGAAACCCTAAGTCTGGCGAACTCGTTCAATACGATGTGCAAGCCACGTTCGTGTGGACGTTTACACACTCGCACTAAACTTCACCTTAAGGTCAGTTGTGGAGGTCTTAACAATTTTCTATACCGAAAAATGTTTTTATCTGCTTAGTATTTTTCTTTCAAAAGGTTGTCGACATGCTCGATCACGTTGTCACATAATCCTAAGCATAATTTTCTAAACGCAGCAAATAAACCATGCTCGCAGAAAATTAAAACCATGCTTATATTGACAATCCTAAAACATGCTCGACTAAGCGCAATTTAATTCACCTCGACAGGCAAGACATGCTATAATAATATAAATTGCATCCATAGCATGTTTAAGAAAAATGAGATAAAAACAAAAATAAAACTCGCTTTTCGTGGTGTGACGACCCGTCTAATCTATTACATGAAATAATAAAATCCGAAACACGCTTCGGTCTTGAATAAGTCCTCCGAGTTGATCTCCCGTTTCTCCCCGAAAATAAATAAATTAATTAAATAATTTATTATCTAATTTTCGTTGCCATTGGGCTTTTCTAACCGAGATTGGGCCCACACCACATGGCCCAATTCTCTCGAATAAGCCCAAACCGCGCTCGTTTCACTCTCATGGGCCCACGAACTCGAAACCGGACCTAAAACGGCCCGAGTTCGTGACTGGGCCCGAGCCCGAACGCAGGAGGCAGCTCGTAAACGCGAACGGGCCGGGTTGGAAACCCTAGGCCCGATCGCGGGCTAGGGCACGGGCGCGCAAGGCTGCCCGCGCCGCGACCGACCGCGTGAGGCGCTGCCTCCGGCCGCCTCCACCTCCCTGGCGCCGCTGCTGCTGCTGGTGGTCGCCTCCCGCCGGCAGCTCGGCCGGCTGCCCTCTCCGGCGCTGTCCGCGGCGTAGATCCCTTCCTAGGGTTCCGCCGCGGAACCCTCGCACCTGCTGCCGCCGTCTCAGCCGCCGGTGACGTCCGCCGCGGCTCCTGCTGCTGGTGTTGATGTCGCCGGTGTGCTCCGCCTCCCTAGACGCTGCCTCCGCCGCCCTCGCCGTCGCCTTCAGCCGCGTTTCCCGCGGCAGAAAACTCTCGCGGGTTCTGCCGCCGCTGCTGCCTGCTCCGGTGCCGCCCGCACCTGCCGTCGACGATGGCGACCACGTGGAGTCCGTCACCGGACTTCGTGGTCGTCGTCTCCGGCTCCCATGCTGGCCACAGAGGCTGCCGCGGTGTCGAGCCCTAACTAGGGTTCCGCCGCGGCTCTCCTTCGAGCTGCCGTGCCTCTCCGCCACCGTTCCCGACCTGCTCCGCCTCTCTCCGACGACGTGCAGGCTCCAGCAGCCTGCTGGAGCCCCGTCGATCACCGGAGAAGAGGGAGACCCGCCGTTGGGCGGCTGCACGCGCGCGTGCGCTGGCGCGTGTCTTTCACGCGCCGCCGCATGCGGCGGTCGTCCATCGGTGTTCGTCTCCTCGTTCTTCGCATTCTTCGTCTCGATGCAGCAGATACAAACGAAAAACAAAAGAAAAAAAAATCTATCTAATCCTATTCTAGATCGCACCTTATTATCTCGCGATCAAAAATTACATAGATTGCCATATCGGCCCCGAAAAACGACAAACACCACGAAAAGCGACATCCTAATCGATCTAACATGCATAATAATCGATAATTACTCAGATAGAGCCGAAAAACTGATCCTTGGCTCTGATACCAACTGAAGGAACCATATCTGATCGGTGAAGATCGGTTCGCCCGAGGATCTATTTCGGATATCTAACTATCGAATTAAACCTAACATGCTCCTATGAATTAAGTGCGGAATCATAGGGGGTTTATAGATCGATTACCTGAAGAAGTAGAGAACTCGCGAATAGATCTTCTGATCTGTATCCATGCTCGATTCTGACGTTGGATGGACAACGATCTTCGGAATCAGCCACGGAAAACGGGATCTCCACCGAACTGCACTCGCCCGGCCGCGCGTCTCTCTCTCTCTAACCCTAGCCTCCCTTTCTTGTTCAGAATATTTGAGTGCACTCGATTATTCTGACTGTTAGGTCAAAACAAGACCTTGAGGGGGTATATATAGAGGAGACCAAGTGAGACTTGGGCTTAAGTTGCAGGCCAGGCCTGCAACACATGGACTAGCCGTCCAACAGCAGTATTGGCGCCCTCACTGGGCCCAATTAAGTGGTGGCCCACTTATTCCTTATACTGTGGCCTGTTGAGCTTTTTGGGCCAAATCAGGGATCTACTAGCTGGTAAAACCGAGGCCTCCCAATGGCTAAATTCTCCATACTCAGCCCAGAGTATAATTTAGTCCATAAGTACTAAAACATTCCACTAGAGTAATAGTACTGAATTACCTATTTTACCCCTGTTGAGTTCAGGGCTAGTATTAGACTTAGCGACCCCCATATTTAAGATATCCCACATCCGTTGATTAACTTAGAGCTTCTGACTGCTCTTGTTATTCAACTTCTTTATTCCTGAGTAGTACCATTCATTCCTTATTCATCATACCGGAATTTAATCCACCTGCAGGGTTTGGTATGATAATCCTTAATGAATTTCTCAGGGGATGTGATCAACCTGTTCTACCAGGATATGGTGCTCTGTTGCAGTTGCACTAATAGTCGTACTAGTTATAGTTGCTTCCAGAGATACAGAGCATATTGAGTTACAGATACTCTGAACTCTCACCCATGGTAAATCAAAGAAGCAGACTACAACTATACACCCTTAGGACTCAACTAGAGTTAAGGTTCATCTTAAGTCACCGAGGTCTTAATTCTTTCTACATTCGGTCAGAATAGAAGAATACACCTCACCGTGATCCTATCAGTACACGCACGTACTAGTATAGACAAGTAGCCAAGACAAGCTACTTATGCAGCCTATACTACAGCCTAAACTGACAGTTATATCCAGAACTGTCTCAACTGTGATACCCTTTTATATCTCGTGAGGAACCGGCAACTATGGTCTTCTGTGATCTACAACACACCATAAAGCCTACAACTTTGAGATAATGGATAGATGTTTGATGCATAGAAAACAATTCATACTTAATCAGATAGAAGATTGTTAGTGGCTATGGACAACACATGCATACAAGCTAAAAGGCCTTCTTTCTAGTATACAAATCCATCATATGGTAAATGCAGCAGTGGGGTCTGTGCTGAGTAGTGGCATTCGTGGTAGTTGGAAAGAAGAAGCGGATTCTTCTTCATGTGGAGATTGAGGGGATTTCTGGATTTGAGGTTGCGCTGTGGCTGAGGCTTGGGGTTCTGGTGGTGGCTGGGTTTGTGTTTGAGTCTGAATAGGAGAAGTTTGGGATGTCTGGTCTTTGGGTGGTGATGGCTGGGGTGGTAGTTCTTTTGTTGGTGAGGGCTGGGGTTGATCCTCTTCCATTTCCTTTTCTCTTACGAGCGACTGCACCTCAGCCTCGCTCTCTTGAATGATTGCAGCTACACGCCGCACTTTCACAGATCGCTTCGATCTAGCCTTCTTGGGTGTGGCTCGCTTCCCTGATGAAGCAGCTTCCCTTCCTTCTTCCGCCTCGCCATAAACTTCAGCGACTGGAGCGGGTGAAGGAACTCTCACATCAATGAGTCCTCGGTCGATCGGGAGCTTCTCCGACTTCCATGAATCGAAGTAGATGGTATTCTTCTTGTATTCGGCTGTGCCGGTCCATTCCCTGTTCTCGAACAGGTTCTCCAGAGCGTAGGAAATTCTGGAAAAGAACTTGAGTCTTCCCCTGCGAAGGATCTTGTCATTACTCCCCTTCTCGAACTCGAAATCCTTCGCGACTTCATGAATCTGGTTGGTGAACCAGCGGTGCCAGTTGAAGCTTGTCCCTGTCAAGCTGTCAACTATGACAGAGGTGGCGAAGATCTTGGTGTCGGAAAGTTGGCTCAGCGAACCAACACCGCACAGCACGGATTTTGTGTATAATTCGCAGATGAAGTTGAACGGAGCCATCAAGTCCATTCTGATGTTGCTTTGCTTCGGATTGTCGAACATCTCGCCTTTCCTTTTGGCAAAACGTGCATACTCCACTTGAACAAACAGTTCGAGTTCTGAAAAGGAAACTGGTCCAGTCTTTGGCAGGTCGAAGACACCGGCGATGGCGCTCAACTCGATCTCCACAAGCTTCCCTTCATGTGGATCGGTGAATTGATGTTTCTTCTCCCTCCTTCAGATTTAGTAAAATCTCGGCGACGGCTTTGGCCAGAATCTGCTGTGGCTTCGCCGTTACGAACTTCCACAGACCGGCTGTGGTCACGGCCCTGCGGAAAAGTCCATTCTCCTCCACCACAATCTCATCAAGATGTGGTTCGACGTTGATGTTGGCATCAATGGAGGCCAGGATCTGCTCCATTGTTTGTGACTTTTCTTTCTTTCCCATGGTTGAGTATTTAGAGAGAGATATGAGAAAGATTCAAGATTTTGGGGTTTTGAGACTCGTGAGTTGCAGAGGCGCAGATCTTGCACGAGAATGGCAATTTTAGAGAGTTGTCAAAATTTCTGCAGATCTGCTTCGTCCCATATATATAGCATTAGGGTTGGGTTGACGTGGCAGGGGCAAGACAGTAATATCCTCGAGAATCCTGTGCGTAGGCGGCTGACCCTCGGTGATGGATCTGATGTGTCCGGCGTCATCACAGTAAAAGTGAACCGCCATCTAGACTTGGCGTTCCACGTGGCCTTCTATGATTCGTTTCTCCAATCGGCGTTGATCCAACGGTTAGGATTTTGGAACTGTTCAGATTCGACGGCTGGATCGAGGGCGATTTTCCCGCTTCTCTCTGAATTGAAACGCACGCGCCCGTCTTTTCTCTGTCTACACGCCGCTGCATTAAATGCTAAAGTAAAAAGTGAAATTTTGCACTCGAGTGCAGACAGTTCATACTCGCTTCGTACCCGCTCGCTTCGAGTTTGGCCGCTTTGGCTTTTACTCGCTTGGAGTGACTGTTCCGCACTCGCTTGCGATGGTTTGCTTTAGTGACGTGGCACTAGCTTCGCCATCTGTAGCGACTAGAATAAGAAATGGAATTTCTTTGCTTAATTTAAAATGTTTCTGGCTAACATACTTCGAGGATAAACAAGAATGTTTTCCTCTTTGTATTTGTGTCAGATTCATTTCATATTTTCCACATAGTAAATGAAGGTTTCTAACACGCTTCACATTACTTAGTGTACTTGAATTGAAACACTTACCAGTCAATCTCACTTCGTAGGAGATTGATACCACTTATTGAAGTTGCTTGACATTATTTGTTGGTTTCTTCTTGATGGATCCTACTTCAAGCTTCGACTTCATGGCATTCATCTCTTCCATCTTCCTCTACGAGTTAGAGACTCCTCCAACGATGGAATGGGGGGGGGGGGGGGGGAATGAATAATGTACACAAGCTTACTTCAACCCAGAGGGGAGCATCACGTAAGTGTACTTATTCACGACGATTGGGAGATGAGTACAAGTCCTTATCTCAGATCAGAATAGGACAGGATGACAATGAGAATGCTCTGACAAGACAATCCCGTTTTTAGGCAGAGACATGTCACTAGTCCTGCAACCTTTTTTTTAAGCAAAAGGTAGCTCTTTAAGCTTTCTCTTACAATCTAAGGAATGAATTTGCAATCGTCTCGCTTGACCCAAAATAGGGTAAGTTTAAGCGATGCAAAATTCAAGATAGCTGAATTCCTTTCTTGCTATGGAAGTAGCTTGCTCCGAGAGTCAACAATAGTTCCCCCTTAACCAATAACTTAACAATTCCTGTAAGCGGGTAGGGAACTTCTTCCAACACTCCACCTTTCTCCACCTTATTTCTCCTTCTTCAAGCGAGTGGAATTATGAAGTGACTCACTTGAGTTGGTGAAGATCCGAAGCGAGTGATGCTAAAAGACAAGCAATCACTCCTTTGTGCATCCTGGATCTAGCATTCTTCACCAGGGTCTAGCAACCCTAATTCCATGCATAGCTGATTGAAACGAGACTCAGCTAGAGGCTTGGTGAGGATATCTGCTCGCTGGAGATCGGTATGAATTTTCTCGAGCTTAATATACTTCTTTTTGACGTGATCACGAATGAAGTGATGTCGAATTTCCACGTGCTTGCATCTGGTGTGAAGCACTGGATTCTGCGAGATACATATAGCACTGTTGTTGTCGCAGAATATTGGAATTTCATTCGCTTCAATTCTGTAGTCCTTCAACTGTTGACGAAGCCATAGAATTTGAGAACAGCAGCTTCCGGCGGCCATATATTAGGCTTCAGTTGTTGAAGTAGCTACACTAGTTTGCTTCTTCGAGAACCATGAGATCAGCTTGCTTCCCAAGAACTGACAAGTGCCCGAAGTTGAATTCCTATCAATTCGGCACCCTCCATAGTCAGCATCTGAATATCCAGTGAGCTCCAAATTGTCCTCCGCTGGATACCACAGCCCCATGTTGACAGTGCCCTTCAAATATCGAAGAATTCTTTTGGCAGCTTCAAGATGGCTATGCTTGGGATTGCTTTGGAAGTGAGCACAAACTCCAACTGCAAAGGCTATATCCGGCCTACTTGCAGTGAGATATAGAAGGGATCCGATCAAGGCTCGGTAGTCTGTAGCATCCACAGACTTCCCATCTAGGTCTGGCTCCATCTTCCAATTGGTGTTCATTGGGATCTTCACAGCTTTGGCATGATGAACACCGAACTTGGCAAGCATATCTCTAGTGTACTTGGCTTGATTGATGAAGATTCCATCATCTTTGATGGAGTCCAAGGTTCGTCAAATCAAGATCCTGTTCGTGTTCCCAAAGGGCCGGTGACGAGAGCTCGAGCTAAGAAGTTCAAGGAAGGTTTGCAAGGATTGATCCAAGAAGTTTGGGCTCAAGAATTGATGAAGAAGCCCATTGGAGAAGGCGAACCGGACAGCCCGCGAGTCATCAACTTTATCGAGTGCGTTCGGGCTGAAAAATGAAGACTTTATTTTTATTTCGTGTGTTTTGAGTCAGGCCACGTTTTTGGGCCTTAAAAGACTTGTTTTTGGGTTTTTATCATGTTGGTTAATGGGTTGGGCCATGCCAATGACTTTGGGTCAGTTATTTCCTAGTTAGATTAGGTTTAGATGGTTTTATTTGCCTCTCTATATAAGGGGGTCTTTGTGGACGAAAATTGATTAGCTTTTTGATCATTAATATTATTGTGAGTTTATTCTCTCTTGAGAGTTTTCGAATTCCTCTTGATTATTCCAAGACGAATTCATTATCCGGCGAATCAGCGAGTAAATCAAACCTCGTTGTGTGTCATTCATCGTCCCCGTGTGGCTAGGCGACCGTTTCTTTAGGTTATAGAGACTTCGGTTTATCTATAGTACGTAGGAGGGTTTAGTCCTTTGACGTATTGGGATTTCCATTCGTTAGTTAGTTTCGTTTCTTCCGCATGCGTCTACCATTCGGTCATCAAGGATCGTATCATTTGGCACCAGAGCCAGGCTTACGTCATCCAGGTTCTATCATCCTTTTCGTCTTGAATTTCGTATCTTTTGTTGCTTTCCGTTCGTGTCTTTTTTTCGTGTCGTCTCTTCGTGTCGTGTTCTGTTCTTCGTTCGTTCGAGTCGTTCTGTGTCAAAAAAAAAAAAATAGTCAGATTCGTTTTTCATACACTCAGATTTGTTCCTTGGTAATTAAGGAGTAGAAGATTTCTTTCCTTATAAGAAAAGGAAACATACTCAGAATATAAATCCCATACTTTATATTATATAACACGTCTTAGGTGAGTCTTCTACACGTTGTCGTGACATATTAGGGGCAAAAGTTTCGATAAAAAAAAAAAAAAAAAAAAAAAAAAGTTTCAAAAAAAAAAAAAGTTTCAAAAAAAAAAAAGTTTCAAAAAAAAAAAAAAAAAAAAAGGATATATTCGAAGCCATAGTGTGTCACTGTGTTTTCTGAGTTGGTTATTACGTGTTTCTTCATTGGGATATCAGTTATATATTCGTTTCGGTGTGTTTTCGTCTTTTTCTCGTGTTTTTCGTCGGCCAGCACTAAAACGGCCATAACTTTTGCATACGAACTCCGATTTTGCTCCATAATAACTTTTCGGAAAGCTCTCGAAAAGATCTATACAGTGGTTCCGACTACGTCGGAATCGGTCCATTATTTTTGCAAAAAAAGGTCGTTTAAAGGGTCAAATCGTCCGCCGAAGTTTTCGGTAAAATTTTCGTGTCTTTTTTCGTGTCTCGGTTTAGGGTTTTCTTAGTCCGATCATCCTTCCTTCCTAATTTCAGTACTCTTGATTCATTAATAGTGATTTCTGTGGTAGATTAAGGGAATTTGAGCTTCTTAAGAGAGAATTGAGTGGAAAAAGGCAAGAGAGGTGAGATTATTAGAGGGTAAAAGCCATTACTATTGAGCGATACACGAGTGCTGAGTGTAAACCGTATTGAGGGATACACGAGTGATTGTGAGGTAGTGAGGATTCTGTTTTTACTAACTTTCGTTTGTTTCTTTTGAAAAAAAAAAAAAAAAAAAAAAAAAAAAAAATTGCAGGTATGGCCGGAGAAGAGGCGTTGGATCCCAAGATGAAGTTCATGTTTGAGGCATTGAAATCCGAGTTGGGAAAGGTTATGGAATCCAAATTGGAAGGAGTTTATGATAGAATCGGTGAAGTAGAGTCCGTTTCCAAACAGCTTCAGCATCATCGAGGTGGAAGAGGAGGACGAGGTGGCAGAGGAGGTTATCATAACCATCGAGATTATGGGCCGTTTGAGGAGGAGTTTGATGCCGAAGGAGAAGTGGAATGGGAGGAGCCAATGAACAGGGCTGACAATAATTTGGGCAACATCAAGCTGAACATTCCGTCATTCCAAGGGAGGAACGATCCAGATGCGTATATTGAGTGGGAGAGGAAGCTTGACCTCATGTTCGACTGTCACAATTACTCCGAGCTGAAGAAGGTGAAGTTGGCAGCGATAGAGTTCTCCGATTACGCTCTAGTTTGGTGGGATCAATTGGAGAAGAGTAGGAGAAGGAATGAGGAGCCTCCAGTTCAGACTTGGAACGAGATGAAGGGAATCATGAGGAAACGATTTATTCCAGCTCACTACTATAGAGAACTGCACAACAAACTTCAAAGCTTGAGACAGGGATCTAAGAGCGTGGATGAGTACTACAAGGAGATGGAGGTAGCCATGATTCGAGCTAATGTTGTGGAGGACAGTGAGGCGACGATGGCGAGATTCTTGGCTGGTCTGAATTGGGAGATTCGGAATGGAGTGGAGTTGCAGCATTATGTTGAGATCGAGGACATGGTACACATGGCTGTGAAGATAGAGAATAAGCTCAAGAGGAGGGGTAACATTGGTTACAATAAGCAGAATCAGTCCAATTGGAAGCAATCTCAGCCTACTGCTAGTGGTTCCTTTTCGAGAGGGAATCAATGGAAGAAGGAGGAGTCGCCGAAAGATGAGAGGAAACCGTTCGTAAAGGCGCGATCAGATTTTACGAGCTCTAACAACCAAGGCAAACTAGCAGTGCCTGAGGGTCGTAATCGTGATCGTAAGTGCTTCAAGTGTCAAGGATTCGGACATATCATGAGTGATTGTCCAAATAGGAGAGTGATGATCATGAGAGATGATGGAGAGGTCGTGACTGATGATGAAGTTGACCCGGAGATGCCTGGTTTGGAGGAGTCTGAGGAAGAAGAAGAAGAGATTCAGCCACCTGTAGGACGCATTTGTGTGGCCAGAAGAGCACTAAGCGTCCAGAATCATGTCGACGAATTGGTGCAACGCGAAAACATCTTTCACACGAGATGTCAGGTGAAGGATCAGCTGTGCAGCGTGATTATTGACGGAGGGAGCTGCACCAACGTTGCTAGCGTGGCCATGGTTCAAAAATTAGGGCTTCCAGTTTCGCCGCACCCCAAACCATACCGGCTGCAATGGTTGAGCGATGCTGGCGTGGTGAAGGTTAATAAGCAAGTGAGAGTGCCGTTTTGCATTGGGAAGTATGAGGATGAGGTTTTGTGTGATGTAGTTCCGATGCAAGCGAGTCACATCTTGTTGGGGAGGCCGTGGCAGTTTGATCGACGAGTGACACATGATGGCTTCACCAACAAATATTCGTTCGAGTATAGGCAGAAGAAGGTGTCGCTTGTTCCTCTTACTCCCAAACAAGTGTATGAGGATCAAGTGTTGCTGCAAAAGGAGGCTGAGCGGCTGAAGTTGGAGGAGCAGAAGGTGGAGGCTAGGGAGAAGGGAGATAAGGAGAAGGGTGTAGTACACAAATCGTGTTTTGCAAAGGCGAGTGATCTGAAGTTGGCGGTGTAGGAGGAGAGGACTTTGATCGTACTTCTGTAGAAGGGGAACTTTTTATCTACTAACGATCTCGATTCTCTACCCCCTTCTATCTCCTCTGTTTTGCAGGAATTTGATGATGTCTTTCCCGAGGATACACCAGCTGGCTTACCACCAATTAGGGGGATAGAACATCAAATCGACTTTGTGCCTGGAGCAACACTTCCAAATAGGCCAGCCTATCGCACCAATCCCGAGGAGACGAAGGAGTTGGAGAGGCAGATTGGAGAGTTGTTGGCGAAAGGGCATGTGAGGGAGAGTTTGAGTCCTTGTGCAGTTCCGGTGTTACTCGTACCCAAGAAGGACTCAACGATGAGGATGTGTTGCGATTGTCGAGCCATAAACAACATCACGGTAAAGTATCGACATCCTATCCCTCGTTTAGATGATATGCTTGATGAACTGCATGGCTCTTGTGTGTTTTCGAAAATTGATTTGCGTAGTGGATACCATCAGATTAGGATTAAGGAAGGGGATGAATGGAAAACTGCTTTTAAGACTAAACTTGGTTTGTATGAGTGGCTAGTTATGCCTTTCGGTTTGACTAATGCACCTAGTACATTTATGCGTCTTATGAACCATGTTTTACGAGCTTTTATTGGCAGATTTGTAGTTGTCTACTTTGATGATATCCTAGTGTATAGCAAGAGTCATGAAGAGCATGTTGATCATTTGAGGTCTGTTTTAGATGTACTTAGGAAGGAGAGGCTGTTTGCTAACTTAAAGAAGTGCATCTTTTGTACGGACAAGCTTGTGTTTCTTGGATTTGTTGTTAGTGCACAGGGTGTACAGGTTGACGATGAGAAAATACGAGCTATTCAAGAGTGGCCGAGTCCAAAGAGCATTGGAGAAGTTAGAAGTTTCCACGGACTTGCTAGCTTTTATAGGAGATTCGTGCCCCATTTCAGTAGTGTTGCAGCACCATTGACGGCAATCATCAAGAAGAATGTGGAGTTTAATTGGGGAGAAGATCAAGAGAAGGCGTTTCAGCTTCTGAAGTACAAACTGACACACGCCCCGGTACTATCTCTTCCTAATTTTTCTAAGTCTTTTGAGATTGAATGTGATGCTTCTGGTGTTGGAATTGGTGCAGTTTTGATGCAAGAAGGCCGGCCAGTGGCGTACTTCAGCGAGAAGCTAAACGGAGCAACGTTGAGCTATCCAACGTACGATAAGGAGCTGTATGCATTGGTGCGGGCTTTGAAAACGTGGCAGCACTACTTGTGGACAAAGGAATTCGTCATTCACACCGATCATGAGTCCTTGAAGCACTTGAAGGGGCAGCACAAGTTGAACAAGAGGCATGCTAGGTGGATGGAGTTCATAGAGACGTTTCCTTACGTGATCAAGTACAAGCAAGGTAAAGAGAATGTAGTGGCTGATGCACTTTCACGGAGGTATGCCTTGATCTCTACTTTAGATGCTAAGTTGCTTGGTTTCGAGTGTTTGAAGAGTTTGTATGTGAATGATGCTGATTTTGGTGAGATTTATCGAGCATGTGAGAAATCTGGTTTTGAAGAGTACTTTAGGCATGATGATTATTTGTTTAAGAGAAATCGATTGTGTGTTCCTAAGTGTTCTCTTCGTGAATGAATTATTGTTGCTTGAATCTCATGGTGGGGGTTTGATGGGACATTTTGGTGTTGCTAAGACTTTAGCTGTTTTGCATGAACACTTCTTTTGGCCTCATATGAAGAGAGATGTTGAACGAATTTGTGGTAGATGTGTTACTTGTAAACAAGCTAAGTCTAGAGTGAGTTCCCATGGTTTGTACACGCCATTGCCTATTCCTACTGCTCCTCGGATTGACATTTCTATGGATTTCGTGTTAGGGCTGCCTAGGACTAAGCATGGTAGTGATTCTGTGTTTGTGGTGGTTGATAGATTTTCTAAGATGGCGCATTTTATTCCATGTCATAAATCTGATAATGCATCGCATGTTGCTGATTTGTTCTTTCGAGAGATTGTTAGATTGCATGGAATGCCTAGGACTATTGTTTCGGATAGGGATGCGAAGTTCTTGAGTTACTTTTGGAAGACTTTGTGGGGTAAGTTAGGTACTAAACTGTTGTTTTCTACTACTTGTCATCCACAAACTGATGGTCAAACTGAAGTAGTCAATAGGACTTTGTCTACATTGCTTAGGGCTATAATTAAGAAGAACATTAAGTCTTGGGAAGAATGTTTGCCACATGTTGAGTTTGCATATAACCGGTCTGTTCATTCTGCTACTAAGTTTTCGCCTTTTGAGATTGTCTATGGGTTTAATCCTTTAACTCCTTTAGATTTATCTCCATTGCCTGAACATGAGCGTACTAACCTTGATGGCCAGAAAAAAGGCTGATTTTGTGAAACAGATTCATGAGAAGGCAAGGCTGAATATTGAGAGACGAACGGAGCAGTACGCAAAGCAAGCCAACAAGGGGAGGCGTCAAGTTGTGTTTAAGCCCGGAGATTGGGTATGGCTGCATATGCGCAAGGAGAGGTTTCCATTGCAAAGGCGTTCGAAGTTGCTACCTCGAGGCGATGGACCTTTTCAAGTGTTGGAGCGCATCAATGATAACGCCTACAAATTGGACTTACCTGGTGAGTATAATGTTAGTGCTACATTCAATGTTACTGACTTGAGTCCTTTTGATGTAGGTGACGACTTGGATTTGAGGACAAATCCTCTTCAAGAGGAGGGGAATGATGGAGTCCAAGGTTCGTCAAATCAAGATCCTGTTCGTGTTCCCAAAGGGCCGGTGACGAGAGCTCGAGCTAAGAAGTTCAAGGAAGGTTTGCAAGGATTGATCCAAGAAGTTTGGGCTCAAGAATTGATGAAGAAGCCCATTGGAGAAGGCGAACCGGACAGCCCGCGAGTCATCAACTTTATCGAGTGCGTTCGGGCTGAAAAATGAAGACTTTATTTTTATTTTCGTGTGTTTTGAGTCAGGCCACGTTTTTGGGCCTTAAAAGACTTGTTTTTGGGTTTTTATCATGTTGGTTAATGGGTTGGGCCATGCCAATGACTTTGGGTCAGTTATTTCCTAGTTAGATTAGGTTTAGATGGTTTTATTTGCCTCTCTATATAAGGGGGTCTTTGTGGACGAAAATTGATTAGCTTTTTGATCATTAATATTATTGTGAGTTTATTCTCTCTTGAGAGTTTTCGAATTCCTCTTGATTATTCCAAGACGAATTCATTATCCAGCGAATCAGCGAGTAAATCAAACCTCGTTGTGTGTCATTCATCGTCCCCGTGTGGCTAGGCGACCGTTTCTTTGGGTTATAGAGACTTCGGTTTATCTATAGTACTTAGGAGGGTTTAGTCCTTTGACGTATTGGGATTTCCATTCGTTAGTTAGTTTCGTTTCTTCCGCGTGCGTCTACCATTCGGTCATCAAGGATCGTATCAATCTTGTTGCTTCACTTGAAGACCTAGGAAGCAACTCATCAAACCAATCACGGACATCTCATATGTGGTCTTCATTAGCTCTCCAAACTTCTCGCTAAGCGACTGGTTCGGTGATCCAAATATGATGTCGTCCACGTAGATCTGAACCCATAGCATATCCTCTCCATGGTTGATGGTGAATAAGGTTCGATCTATCTTCCCTTTGTGGAATCCATTATCCACTAGGAACTGAGAAAGGGTATCATACATGCCCTAGGCGCTTGCTTCAATCCATATCGGGCCTTCTTCAATCGATACACCTTATTTCCTTGTTCGAAACCTGGTGGCTGCTCCACATACACCTCTTCTTTGAGCTCTCCATTGAGAAACGCGCTCTTCACGTCCATTTGGTAGACTTTGAATTTCTTTGCCGCTGCATAGGCTAGAAATAGTCTGATCGCTTCAAGCCGTGCCATAGGAGCGAAGGTTTCATCGAAGTCGATTCCTTCCTCTTGGCAGTATCCCTTAGCAACGAGTCACGCCTTGTTTCTCACAACGTTGTAGTCCTCGTCCGTCTTGTTCTTGAACACCCATTTGGTGCCAATAACATGCTGAAATTTGGGGCGATCCACGAGATACCATACGTCGTTCCTGGTGAACTGGTTTAGCTTCTCTTGCATGGCGATCACCCAATTTGAATCTGCTAGGGCTTCCTCCACGCTTGATGGCTCAATATTTGAGAGAAACAACTGAACATGGCACTTTCTCCAAACACTTGACTTCTGGTCACTACACCCTTTGATGGATCTCCGATGATCTGACTTGGTGAGTGATCCTTGAGCCACGCACGCTTGGATCTACCAGCTTCATCTTCATCTTCATTGGGCTCGCTTGCTTCTCCATCTGAAGCGACTGGAATGGGTGCTGGGCTTGCACTCGCTTCAGAAGTCTTAGGGGCAGCTTCAACTTTTCCTTGGACGATCTGCTCGCTTGAGTCTCTGATTTCTTCATCATCTTCAAGCATGTCCCAAGTCAGTGGATTTACGTGTTCCTCGCCTGAATTTTTCTTGTTCGCTTGAACCTATTCCTGTGGAAGACTCAAAGAAGATTCATCAAATACGACATGGGGTGATTCCTCCACAATTAGGGTTTTACAATTGAACACCCTGTAAGCTTTGCTAGATGTAGAATATCCTAAGAATATTCCTTCATCAGCTTTGCTTTCAAAGGCTTTCAACTGTGACTTCCCATTGTTGTGAATGAAGACCCTACAACCAAAAATATGAAAATAAGATATGTTAGGAATTCTCCCTGTCCATATTTCATATGGTGTTTTGTCGAGCCGTTTATTGAGAAGCGTCCGATTCTGTGTGTAGCATGCTGTGTTGGCAGCTTCAGCCCAGTACTTCATTGGAAGCTTCGAGTCAGCAATCATGGTTCGAACGGCTTCTTTGATGATTCTGTTCCTTCTTTCTGCAGCTCCGTTTTGTTGGGGTGTACGTGCTGAGGAAGTCTGGTGTACTATGCCATGCTCCGTTCAATATGCTTCAATGGTTGAGTTTAGAAACTCAGTGCCTTTGTCGGAGCGGATGGTGGCAATTGCTTGATTCTTCTCCATAGCTAGTCGCTTGAGCAGTTGTAGTAGTTTGGACAATGTCTCCTTTTTGCTGAAGAGAAATATTACCCAAGTGTAGCGAGAGAAGTCGTCGACTACAACGAGAGTGTATTTTCTTCCATTCACACTCACTGGAGTGACTGGTCAATAAATCCATGTGAAGCAGCTCGAGCACTCACTTGGATGAAGCTTCTTCAAGACTGGCGAAGTGCTTCTTCGTCTGCTTTCCTCGTTGGCATGGTGAGCATGGATGGTCTTTGACAAAGACTTCATTTGGTATGCCTTGCACCAAGCCTTTACGAGCTATGCGGTTGATAGTCTTGAAGTTGAGATGATTCAAGCGTCGGTGCCATAACCATCCCATTTCTGTAGCACTCCTTGCGACTAAGCACGTATCCACTTTGCAGCTTTCCCATTGTGCAATGTAGACGTTCCTTTGTCTAGTTCCAGTGAGCACAATCTGGGAAGTGAGTTTGTTCTTCACAATGCACTTGTTGGAGATAAACTCCACCTTTTATGATGTGATCACACTATGCGGAAGCTACGGAAACGAAAACACACGCCAACTAGCAACCGATTCAACCCAATCCACGAATGTGACAAACTCCCCGACTACGACTCTAGAATACACGAAATAGGTAAAAACAGAAACCTAAGCATAACAACTCGGATTAAGCTCATATTTTGACAATAAGTACAACCTAGGGTTAGGAACAAAATATCCAAAATTCAGCAAAATCGCACGGGTAGATTTCAATTTGGCTCGCTGGACAGTTTCGGGTCGTTTTAGGGTTCCAAAACGAATATGAAAATTAAACGAACGGGTTTCAGGCTTAGGGGAGGGGTACGGGATGGTGGGAATGATTTGTGATGATGTTTAGACGGTTTATGATGGCTGGAAACAAAATAAACGAAGTAAAGTGGTGAAAATTACCAGAAACGAACCTCGAATTTACAGGGATTCGAAACGCGTCTGCACAGCAATCTTCGTGGCTTGATTAACCCGTATACTACGAGATATCACGAATGAATCGATTGAATTCAAGTTTGAGGTCGCCAAACAACAAACCCTACCAAGAACTTTCAGTTTGCGAGACAAGAGAATTTAGCGTGAAAGCTGTTTTTCATTCAATCAAGTCTGTCTAATGTTAATTTTGAAAATCACATAAATACTACCCTAATTCTGAAAAAGCTAGGGCCGAAATTACTAAGTAATTGGGCCTGAATAATCTCGAAAATTCATAATAAATAAAATACAAAGTTTAAGCCCAAACAAATATAATAAATCTGAAATAACGGGCTTGTCTTCCTTTCATCCTTGATGGGCCTCCGAATCTCCGTCTTCAACGCTTGATAAGTTCACCATCTTGTATTGACAAAATCCGACTCCATCATCCTCCAATTTGTGTTGAAGGTAGCACTGCAAATATCCTTGAAGTTTTTGAGCTCTCGATCTTGTCATTGGTCCATTAAGCTGCAAATCCGGATTCAACTCGCCAATGCTAGCTTCAGTCTCATCATTGGATCCCTTATCACATAATTGTGAAATGGATAACAAGTTGTGCTTTAGTCCTTCCACATAGGATACTTCTTCAATCTTGATCTTCCCGATCTTCAATGCGCTGTATCCTTTAGTGCTTCCTCGAGAGTTGTCACCAAAGGTTACGTGTGAACCCTTCTTCTCAACATAATCTTGAAGTAGAGCTTTCATGCCAGTCATATGTCTTGAACATCCACTGTCCAAATACCAGATTTGTTGACCTTCAGTTGGCATGGGGTCCATGGCGCTCACCTGCAATTAGACAAGTTTTGGTACCCAAATCAGTTTTGGTCCTTGCAGGTTAGTCCCTTTTGGTACCCACACTTGCTTCACTTTCTTTTGAGAGTGAGCTTGTGTTTTGGGCTTCTCGACCTTCTTGAATTGTGACTTCTGCTTAGAGGCAGCTTCACAAGTGCAACTGTGTGTGCAAGAGGGGTAGCGGCTCGCTTGAGACATACCTATGCTCTTACCCTTTTGCTTATGTCCTGAAGCGACTCGCTTCGGATTAGCTATAAACTTAGAGACTAACATAGGGTTTACTGTCTTTCGAAGCGGCTCGCTTGGTTTCCTCGAAGTGGTCAAACTAGGGTTTTGACCCCGACTTGCTAGAGTAACCTTGGAAGTTTGAAGCGACCTCCTTGGTGCTTCGAATTCTTCCCCCTCAACATGAGTACGGTTGGACCATCTCCAATCTGGCTCACGTGACACATAGACATTACTCTTTTTCTTGAAAGGGAGATCATTTGTCTCTCGTGTCTTGGTCTGAGACTTAGAAGCTTCAACATGATTCCCTTTACCTTTGGATTGGTAAGATTTAGCATTGTGAGTGCTAGGGACTGTTGAACTTTTGTTTGCCCTTAGATTCTGCCCGTGATGATATAGACATCTTCATTGGCTTCTTCTTAGGGTTCTCAGCCATTTTGCCTTTGTCCTTGTTGGTGGTCGCTTTGGAGGCAGTGGGCACATCCAAAGAGACTGTTGGTGTCGTGATTGAAGCACCAACAAAGACTGTAGGCTTGGAAGGTCCACCCTCATATCCGAGTCCTCCCTTTCTTCCAAAAGGTAGAAGTGAACTCTCTAGTGCCTGCCTTGCATATGAGGCTTTGTTTAAGTTGGCCACTAGATTGGATTGGGTTTCATACCTTCCTTCCAAGCTTTGATGTCTAGCAAAGAGATCCTCGAACTTACTAGTCATAGCCTTTAGGTTAAGTTTAACTTGGTCAAGCTCAGTGGCTAGCTTTCAGTTCTCCTTCTCGCTTTGAGACAAAGCTTGTTTCAACATTTTGTGGTCGCTTGACAGTTTGAGGTGTTTGTCAAGCAACTCACTCCATGTCGAGGAATTAGCTTCCTCTTGGTGAGTGTGTGCGAGTGTAATTGTTGGGAATTGTTAAGGACTAAAATGTTAAGGGGGAACTATATGGGACATTTGTTAAATAAAGTCACTTGTTTTGATTAGATCCCAAAACCCCAAGCGTCCTTTTCCCAGCGACCCATTTTGGTGTAGTTAATAGGTTAGAATTTTTCTAAGCCTACACTGTTAGGATGGCTCTTTTATTTTGCTTAGATTAGGCTTCAAAAGTTCAAGTAAAGGCCACTCGCTTGAGTGTGTTTTCCAAAGCGAAGCAAGTCAAGCAAACTGAAGTGAAGCGTGCCGAAGAATAGCGAAGCGAAGCGATCGCTACAGTAGATTCTAAGTGAGTATGCCTAAGTAAAGCGAAGCGAGCGCTACAGTTCAAGGCAAGCGAAGCAAGTCTACCGAAGCGAAGCGAAGCAAAGCGAAGCGAATGCTGTAAAGCGAAGCGAAGCAAACGCTGCAAGCAAAGCAAAGCGACCCGCTATAATATGATCCTAAAGCGACTCACTTTGGAGCCGCCGCTACAACTTCAAAGCGAAGCGAGCCACTACCTACCAGAAAGCGACAGCACGAATTCCCGCTCCGAATTTGAATTTCAGTCAACTAGAGATCTTTGCATTAATTGCGAGATCTCCACGTGTCGAACGAGGAGAGGAGCAGCGGAGTTGACTGCCAGGCCGACAAAGACGCCGCTACAGTACTAGGTCGCTCCAGTTACTGTTAAACTTGGAAGTTAGCCAATTTTGGCAAAATGCCAAAACTGCGCGTCTGCAAAAGCTACTGCCTGCGCAAGTACTGTCGAGAGGAGGAGGGACAAGGCCACCAACCAAGCAACGGATCTTAGCCAACCCTCCGCCTATAAATAGTGAAGGATGAAGACGTGAAGAAGCAGAACACTACTTGCGCATTCGAGCCTACTGCAAACAAACACTCCCAAGCCTTCGAGCAAATCTTCGAGTCTTTGTTTCAAGTGTTCTCCGAGTTTCCAGTCCATCGGAACTCGTCTTCACAACCTTCACACTTAGATTCTAAGCCCACTTCATATATCCAAGCTTAGAAGAAGAACTCTAGCCAATCTTTGCATTCACTGTAAAGAGTTCTTCATTAGTGTGTTCGTCAACCAAAAACCCTAAACTGTTGTCTGTTAGGTTTTTGAGTCGTCGTTAGGTTGTTCAGATCTAAGGCCATTCTTTCATCGATTGAAGAAGCCTCGATCGTAGAGTTGAGATCCAAGCTTACACTTACATCGTTTGTGTAAAGCTCGATCGAAGCTAGGCTGTAAGGAGAGCCCGTAATCTCCCTGTCTGTCTGACTGAAGCCAGTGAAGCTTCCAGTCTTTGTTAGGTTTGTGTAGTGAACCCGCAATCACTACGTCTGTCGTTTGATCTAGGCAAGTGAAGCCCGATCCCGACCAGGTTTTTGAAGGACCCGTAACCTTCAAGTTCTTGAGTGAAAAGAACAGTTGCCGTCGTGCAACAAAGTGGACGTAGGAGCGTTATCTCCGAACCACTATAAATCTCTGTGTCGTATCTCTCTTACCTTAATCTTTTACAGTATTCGATTATCCATTGCACGTGCATATAAACAAACTTAACTTGGATTTTCAATTACTTAGGATAGATTTTAGCTCACCAAATTCCGCACAAAGAGTAAAGTCTCACTCTTGATCAAGCTCTAAGCTTAGGTCAAGAGATTCGTGATTGCTGTAGATCTAGCTCTCGGCTAGGTCTTAGTATTTTCAAGAGCACTTTACTTTATACTCTGAGTTAAGGAATTGAAGTTGAAAAACTTCAAAATACGTATTCACCCCCCCCCCTCTACGTATTTTTCCTATAGCAAACCGGGACCAACAAGTGGTATCAGAGCAGCGGTTCTTTCGAGCCTCTGCTTTGCATATCCGAAGTGAGTCCCCACTCACTTCACGTTGTCTCACTGAACCGGATCCTATTTCCTAAGTGCATCAAAACCTCACCCACGCATATTGCATTTACTGCTGATAGTTTGCTATGTCTACATACAGTGCATCAAATCTTCCACAGTTCTCGATCGAAGGATACGAGATATGGAGTTTCCGAGTCGAGAGCTTCCTATGCTCAATCCACGACCGGATGTGGGAAGTCATTGAAGACGGACCAATCGAAATTAAGAAAGCCATATCTGTGGAGGTTCCAGCCGCTGAAGGTCGTCCAGCCCATGTTCGACAACAGTACGTGGAGAAGGATAAGGACGAGTATACTCCAAATGACTTCAAAGTTGCCAACCTCGACAAGATTGCACGCCACACGATGCAGAGCACCGTGTCAGACGCATACCTTCCAAGGATTAGGAAGTGCGCAACAGCAAAGGAAATGTGGGAAACTCTAGCCCTCATTTCTCAAGGCACAGACAAAATCAAGGAGAACAAGCTCGCCGTTCAGATGCGGGAGTTTGAAAATTTGGTGATGAAGTCAGGAGAGTCCATCGACGCCTTCGAGCTGAGAGTTACCAACATTACTGCAACTCTCAACTCGCTTGGGAAGGAACTCACAGACAAGGAAGTAAATCTGAAAATAGTCCGTGCTCTCACAAGGAAGTGGCAGACTATGAAGGAGCTATATCTAGCTACCAAGGATCTAACGAAGCTCACGCCAGAAGTGCTGTTCTCTGAGCTCAAAGCCCACGAGTTTGATCTGAATCGAATGAGCCTCGACGACGAGGATGAAGCGCCCACTACGTCAAAAGGAGTAGCATTCAAAGCTGCCGAAGGGCCAAGCGAGCAGTCGCTTGCCAAAATGACAAGGGAAGAGTTGGAAGAACACATTGCGTTCTTATCAAAGAACTTCAACAAGATGAACTCTCGAGTGGGCAAGTATAAAAGATTCTACAAACAGTACAAAGGGAGGAGCACTGATGCTCGAGAAGGAAAAGGAAAGAGAGAAGAGACGACCAAGCCGATCCCGCGCGACATGATGGAAGTGGAGTGTTACCACTGCCACAAAATGGGCCACTACAAATCCGATTGCCCAAAGCTAAGTGCCAAAGAGCGCGAAGAATTGAAGGCCAAGAGGGATGCCCCAAGGCGAGCGCTCGTAGCGAGTGAAATGCCGGTCGCTTCAACTGAAGATCTCTCAAGCGACTCAGATGCATTCACAGATCCCAACTCAAGCGAGGGAGAGGATCTGGGACTCATGGCGCTCACCGATGAAGAAACTGGGGAGGTATTCTTCTATCCTTCAATCACTTCAATTACACTAGCACACACTGTCAATGAGGAAGAGCAATCCTCGACATGGAGTGAGTTGTTTGACAAACACCAGAAACTGTCAAGCGACCACGAAATGGTAAAACAAGCTCTGTCTCGAAGCGAGAAGGAGAACCGAAAGCTAGCCACTGAGCTTGACCAAGTCAAACTTAATCTAAGGGCTATGACTAGTAAGTTCGAGGATCTCTTCGCTAGACATCAAAGCTTGGAGGGAAGGTATGAAACCCAATCCACTCTAGTTGCCAACTTAAATAAAGCATCATACGCTAGACAGGCACTAGAGAGTTCTCTTCTACCTTTTGGTAGAAAGGGAGGACTTGGATATGAGGGTGGACCTCCCAAGCCGACTGTCTTTGTTGGTGCATCACACACTTTACCATCAGTCACTTTGGAACTGCCCACTGCATCCAAAGCGACCACCAACAAGGACAAAGGCAAAATGGCTGAGAACCCTAAGAAGAAGCCTATGAAGATGTCTATATCTTTAAGGGCAGACCCTAAGGGCAAGCAAAGTTCAACAGTCACTAGCACTCAACCTGCTAAGTCTTACCAATCCAAGGGTAAAGGAAGAACTGTTGAAGCCTCTAAGTCTCAAGCCAAGACACGAGAGACAAAGGATCTACCTCCTAAAAAGAGGAGTAATGTCTATGTGTCACGTTATCCGGACTGGAGATGGTCCAACCGGACTAACGTTGAGGGGGAAAAACTTGAAGCAACCAAGAGGCCGCTTCAAACTTCCAAGGTTACTCAAGCGAGTCGGGGTCAAAACCCTAGTTGGACCGCTTCGAGGAAACCAAGTGAGCCGCTTCAACAGACTAGAAACCCTAAGTCAGTCTCTAAACCCAAAGCTAATCCGAAGCGAGTCGCTTCAGGATATAAGCAAAATGGGAAGAGCGTAGGTAGGTCTGAAGCGAGCCGCTACCCCTCTTGCACACACTGTTGCACGTATGAAGCTGCCTATAGGCAGTACACCAAGTTTTCGAAGGTCGAGAAGCCCAAGACACAAGCTTCATCTCAAAAGAGAGTGAAGCAAGTGTGGGTACCTAAGGGAACTAACCTGCAAGGACCCAAACTGATTTGGGTACCAAAATCTGTCTAATTGCAGGTGAGCGCCGTGGATCCCATGCCAAGTGAGGGTCAACCAGTTTGGTACTTGGACAGTGGATGTTCAAGACACATGACCGGCATGAAAGCTCTACTTCACAACTACATAGAGAAGAAGGGTCCACACGTAACCTTTGGTGACAACTCTCGAGGAAGCACCAGGGGATACGGCGCACTGAAAGTTGGAAAGCTCAAAATTGAAGAAGTTTCCTACGTGGAAGGACTCAAGCACAACCTGTTATCTATTTCACAGTTTTGTGATAAAGGGTACAGGGTGGAGTTCATCTCCAACAAGTGCATTGTGAAGAGCAAACTCACATCCCAGATTGTACTCACTGGAGTTAGACAAAGGAATGTCTACATAGCACAATGGGACAGCTGCAAGGAGGAAACTTGTCTAGTTGCAAGAAGTGCTACAGAAATTGGATGGCTATGGCACAGACGCTTGAACCACCTCAATTTCAAAGCTATCAATCGCTTAGCTCGAAAAGGTTTGGTGCAAGGCATACCGAATGAAGTCTTCATCAAAGACCATCCATGCTCACCATGCCAACGAGGGAAGCAGACGAAGAAGCACTTCGCCAGTCTCGAAGAAGCCTCATCAAAGCGAGTGCTCGAGCTGCTTCACATGGATCTGTTTGGTCCAGTTACTCCAGTTAGTGTAAATGGAAGAAAGTACACTCTAGTTGTAGTCGACGATTTCTCTCGCTACACTTGGGTTGTATTTCTATTCAGCAAGAAGGAAACACTGACCAAACTGCCACAACTACTCAAGCGATTGGCGGTGGAAAAGAATCAAGCTATCGTGACCATTCGCTCCGACAAAGGCACAGAGTTCCTGAACTCTACAATTGAAGCATACTGCACGGAGCATGGCATAGCACATCAAACCTCTTCAGCACGCACTCCTCAGCAGAATGGAGTTGCTGAAAGAAGGAATCGAATCATCAAAGAAGCCGTTCGCACCATGATTGCTGACTCGAAGCTTCCGATGAAGTATTGGGCTGAAGCTGCCAACACAGCATGCTACACACAGAATCGGACGCTTCTCAACAAACGGCACGACAAAACACCATATGAAATATGGACAGGGAGAATTCCAAACATATCTTATTTCCATATTTTTGGTTGTAGGGTCTTCATTCACAACAATGGGAAGTCACAGTTGAAAGCCTTTGAAAGCAAAGCAGATGAAGGAGTATTCTTAGGATACTCTACATCTAGCAAAGCCTACAGAGTATTCAACTGTAAAACCCTAATTGTGGAAGAATCACCCCATGTCGTATTTGATGAATCTTCTTTAAGTCTTCCACAGGAACAGGCCAAAGCGAATGAAAAGGATCAAAGCAAGGAACCCTCAAATCAACTCACTTGGGACGTGCTTGATGAAGATGATGAGATCAAAGAATCAAGCGAGCAGGATCCCAAAGGAGAAGTCGAAGCTGCCCCCAAGATTCCTGAAGCTAGTGCTGGCCAAGCACCCAATCCTGTCGCTTCGGACGGTGAAGCGAGCAACAAGGAAGCCGATGAAGATGAAGCTGGCGGATCAAAGCGAGCGTGGCTCAAGGATCACTCACCTAGCCAAATCATTGGAGATCCATCCAAGGGTGTAGTGACCAGAAGTCAAGTGTTTGAAGAAAGTGCCATGTTCAGTTGCTTTCTCTCAAACATTGAGCCATCAAGCGTGGAGGAAGCTCTAGCCGATTCTAACTGGGTGATCGCCATGCAAGAAGAGCTGAATCAGTTCACCAGGAACGACGTATGGTACCTCGTGGATCGTCCCAAGTTTCAGCATGTTATTGGCACCAAGTGGGTGTTCAAGAACAAGACGGACGAGGACCACAACGTAGTGAGGAACAAGGCGCGACTAGTTGCCAAAGGCTACTGCCAAGAGGAAGGAATCGACTTTGACGAGACCTTCGCTCCAGTGGCACGTCTTGAAGCAATCCGTTTATTTCTAGCCTATGCAGCGGCCAAGAAATTCAAAGTGTACCAAATGGATGTAAAGAGCGCATTCCTCAACGGTGAACTCAAGGAAGAAGTGTATGTGGAGCAGCCACCGGGTTTCGAGCAGGGAGACAAAGTGTATCGCTTGAAGAAAGCTCTGTATGGGTTGAAACAAGCTCCCAGAGCTTGGTATGATACATTATCTCAATTCCTAGTGGAAAATGGATTCCAAAAGGGAAAGATAGATCGGACTCTCTTCACCATCAATCATGGAGATGATATGCTATGGGTCCAGATCTACGTGGACGACATCATATTTGGATCACCAAATCAGTCGCTTAGCGAGAAGTTTGGAGAGCTAATGAAGACCAAGTATGAGATGTCGATGATTGGCTTGATGAGCTGCTTTCTAGGTCTTCAAGTGAAGCAGCAGGATAATGGAATTTTCATCAACCAGGCCAAGTACACTCGAGATATGCTTGCGAAGTTTGGTGTTCAACATGCTAAAGCTGTGAAGATTCCTATGAATACCAACTGGAAGATGGAGCCAGACGAAGGAGGAAAATCTGTAGATCCTACAGATTATCGTGCCCTAATTGGGTCACTTCTCTATCTCACCGCAAGCAGGCCAGATATAGCTTTTGCAGTCGGTGTCTGCGCTCGCTTCCAAAGCAATCCCAAACACAGCCATCTTGAAGCTGCCAAAAGGATTCTTCGATATTTGAAGGGCACTGTCAACATGGGTCTGTGGTATCCAGCGGAGGACAATTTGGAGCTCACTGGATATTCCGATGCTGACTATGGAGGTTGCCGAGTTGATAGGAAATCAACGTCGGGCACATGTCAGTTCTTGGGGAGCAAGCTAATCTCGTGGTTCTCAAAGAAGCAAACAAGTGTAGCCACTTCAACAACGGAAGCTGAATATATGGCCGCAGGAAGCTGCTGTTCTCAAATCCTATGGCTTCGTCAACAGTTGAAGGACTACAAAGTTGAAGCGAATGAAATTCCGATCTTCTGCGACAACAACAGTGCCATATGTATCTCGCAGAATCCAGTGCTTCACACCAGATGCAAGCACGTGGAAATTCGACATCACTTCATTCGTGATCATGTCGAAAAGAAGGATATCAAGCTCGAGAAGATTCACACCGATCTCCAGCGAGCAGATATTCTCACCAAGCCTCTAGCTGAGTCTCGATTCAACCAGCTATGCATGGAATTAGGGTTATTAGACCCTGGTGAAGAATGCTAGTTCCAGGATGCACGAAGGAGTGTTCGCTTTTTCTCTTGAGCATCACTCGCTTCGGATCTTCACCAACTCAAGCGAGCCACTTCAAATCTCACTCGCTTGAAGAAACTGAAGTTAGGTGGAGAAAGGTGGAGTATTGGAAGGAGTTCCCTACCAACTTATTGGAATTGTTAAGTATATGGTTAAGGGGGAACTAATGCTTCTCTCGGAGCAAGCTACTTCCAAAGCGAGCTAAGAATGCTGCTATCTTGAATTCTGCGTTGCTTCAATTTGCCCTAACTTGGGTCAAAGCGAACCAACAGCAGATTCATTTTCTAGAATGTAGGAAAGCTTGAAGGTTTACCTTTTTATACAAAAGGTTGCAGGGCTGGTGACATGTTTCTGCGTAAAATACGAGATTGTCTTGTCAGAGCATTCTCATTGTCATCCTGTCCATTTCTGCTCTGAGATAAGGACTTGTACTCATCCCCCATTCGTCGTGAATAAGTACACTTACGTGATGCTCCCTTCGGGTTGCAGTAAGCTTGTGTACTTTATTCATTTTCTCCCTCATTCACTTCGATGGAGGACTCTCTAATTCGTAGAGGAAGATGAATGCCATGAAGATGAATGCCATGAAGATCTAACTCAACGTGTAGCATTCAACATGTGGTATCTAATTCAAATGAAGTCTTCAATTTGTGGTATCAATCTCCTACGAAGTGAGATTGACTGGTAAGTGTTTCAATTTTAAGTACACTAAGTGAGCCGAAGCGTGCTAGAAACCTTCACTCACTACGTGGAAAATATGAAATGAATCTGACACAAATACAAAGAGGAAAACACTCTTGTTTATCCTCGAAGTATGTAAGTCAGAAACATTTTAAATTAAGCAAAGAAATTCAATTTCTTATTCCAGTCGCTTCAGATGGCCAAGCGAGTGCTTCGTCACTCAAAGCTAGCCATCGCAAGCGAGTGCAGAACAGTCACTCAAGCGAATGCCTCTCAAGCGAGTCACGGCGTAGCGGCCCAACTCGAAGCGAGCGGGCATGAAGCGAGTATGAGCTGTCTGCACTCGAGTGCAATTTTACTTTCTGCTGTGCATTTAATGCAGGTGCAGGAACGACGGAAATAACGGGCGCGTGTTCACACGCTTGAATTTGAAGCGGGAAAAGGCGGAGAAGATCCAGCCGTCGAATCTCAACAGGCCCCAATCTGGAACCGTTCGATCAACGCCGTATACAACAAGCCAACCATAGAAGGCCACGTGGCGACGCCGAGCAAGTGGCGGTTCACTTTTACTGTGATGACGCCGGACACGTCAGAATCCATCACCGCACGTCCGCCGCCTACCTACATGATCCGGAGATAAGATGGCCGGATTCAGACATGGCTATATACAGCAAGAAGACAGTCTTCTATGAACAGTGGAAGTCAACAAAAATTCCAATGGATAAGGGACTTCTAGTTGTAGAAGTGTCCGCAGCTGAAGCTCCCCGAACGAAGCAAGCCGCTTCACCCTTGAAGCAAGCGGCTGCAAAGCAAGGGAAGAAGAAGAAATTGAAGCAAAGCACTCCATCTGTCCAAGAAAGCGAGGCGGTGGAGAAGCCGCTTGAGGACAAATCTCAATCCTCACCTACTGAAACTACCCATATCCCTGAGCACACCCCAACCATGCATGAGAAGAAGCCAATGAGGGATCATGCAGAAGAGATGGAGGTTAAGAATGCAGAGATCGCAAGTTTACAAGATGAGATCTCTAAACAGAAGATGGAGTTGATTGAGAAGGAGAAAGTGTTGGAGGCACAAGTAAATCTGGTGAATGATCTCAAGGACTCGCGTGACGCAGAACGGAGCCGCTTGAGAGTGGTAAATACCAATCTGGTCACAGTTGGTAAAGAGAAGGACACGTTGGAAAAGGAGGTGAAGGAGTTGAAAAAGAAACTGGAGAATAAGGAGGGAGAGTTGGTGGTGAAAGAAAGCGAACTCCTCAGCACCAAGAAGACCCTTGACTTGCTTCGAACCCAATTGAAGAAAGTCAAAGAGGAGAGTGCAATTGACAAGCGAGAGCTTGAAAATCTAAGGAAAAATGCTGGATTGTCGGAAAAGCAAGTGCTCGAGTCTCGAACGGAAGAGATGTTTCATACCGTACTTGACAAGATTGAGGTACTTCACAAGTCTCTTACTGGAAAAACAAGCGTCCCAACCCCTGGTTTTGATGATGCCAAAAAGGGGGAAGGGATGGTACAGAAAAATGTCAATCTCTTGGAGCCACAAGGTGGAGCAATTGGAGCTGTTGAAACAGAGAGATCGTTGAAGGAGAGTAGTGGTGCTGGAGAAGAGGAGAGAGAGGCGAAGTCTGCAAAGAAAGGCAAAGAAAAGCTCACTAAGCCTGAAGAACCCCGCAAGCCACTTGGAGATAAAGTGCTTGCCTCTTCCATTGCTCGACATCCTCCAGTTACTGTGCTAACAAAGGAGGAAAGGCGGAAGCTAGCAGAGGCGAGCGAGACTATGGCTTGGGAGAGCGAGCGCCAGTCTAATCTGAAAACTCTTGCAGGTACTTCAAGTTCTCAAGCGCCCACTTCAGACGAAGCACCCACTTCATCTGCCCCATCATCAATACTGAAGCGAACAGATCCAGATACTGAGAGAGATGAATCAGGGACCAAGCGCCAAAAAGTTGAGAAGGCAGTTGTTCCAAGGGCAGAAAAGGAGAAGAGGACAAGGATAAAACGACTGGAAGTCATTGACGAACGAATTGAGAAAAATTTCAATGAAATGAAAGTCATCCAGTCCGTTTTGGTCAGAAGCATCTTTGCTCCAATCACGCCAGAAGAATCCGATGCATGCATTGATCAGGCTACGATCGACACATGTCACAAAACTGCGAAAGAAATGATTGACTCTGGCCGCTACCCTCTCAGAGAAGAACGCAACTACATTCGCAAGCAACTCAACAAGAAGCTTCCTCTCTGGAGCAGCGAGTCAGGAAAGAAGTTCAAAACAATCATAGCTCAGATGTCCAGCTGGTCGGAGGAGGAGTTGGCTGTACGCAGAAATGAGCACCCTGATGCCCGTGAGATTGAGCAGTTCATTCCTGACGAACTACTCGAGCAATGGCTATACTACAAGGAGAAGTTTATCAAAGCTTACTACTATTGGGAGGTAGTGCCATTGCAGACTGAATGCTCAAGGGTCACTGCGCTCAACAACTTCCTTAGTATCTATGATGAGAAGTTTAGACAAGAAGTCTTCGCTCTTGCACAGTTTGCAGAGCCTGCACCGTTAATCATCAAGGTACCAGCCAAGGAAGAATTCATCATGCCATTCCTACCTGGCACCAGCATTCTCAATCGCAGCATCATCGACGCTGAGGTGGATGAAGCCTTCCAATTGGAAGAGACTTGGAGGAGGCCAAGTATCCACAGTGCTGAGTCGATGGAAGAAAGGATTTTCAGTGCATACATCATACCTGAAGACATGATTGAAAAGGATTTGGAGGCAGATGTAGAAGAAGAGAAGAAGGAGGAAGAGAAACAGGAGTAGGATAAAGCGGCAGGAAACCATTGAAATTACATGTTTCATTTTGTGTGAACATCTTGTTCATATATCCTATTTTTAAATTTCTGTCTCTTCTTGTGTCATTTACTCGCTTTGTGAATGACTTTACTTTTTGCTACAAACTCATTAATTTAACCGAAAAAAAGGGGAAGGAACTTAAAAGAAAATTACAAACGAAACTGCAAAGGAAGCAGCCGCTTGGAGTTCCCCTCACGGTTAGATAGACTAGATTTATTTTTATCTAAGTCGTATGGGTTTTGGCATCATCAAAAAGGGGGAAATTGTTGGGAATTGTTAAGGACTAAAATGTTAAGGGGGAACTATATGGGACATTTGTTAAATAAAGTCACTTGTTTTGATTAGATCCCAAAACCCCAAGCGTCCTTTTCCCAGCGACCCATTTTGGTGTAGTTAATAGGTTAGAATTTTTCTAAGCCTACACTGTTAGGATGGCTCTTTTATTTTGCTTAGATTAGGCTTCAAAAGTTCAAGTAAAGGCCACTCGCTTGAGTGTGTTTTCCAAAGCGAAGCAAGTCAAGCAAACTGAAGTGAAGCGTGCCGAAGAATAGCGAAGCGAAGCGATCGCTACAGTAGATTCTAAGTGAGTATGCCTAAGTAAAGCGAAGCGAGCGCTACAGTTCAAGGCAAGCGAAGCAAGTCTACCGAAGCGAAGCGAAGCAAAGCGAAGCGAATGCTGTAAAGCGAAGCGAAGCAAACGCTGCAAGCAAAGCAAAGCGACCCGCTATAATATGATCCTAAAGCGACTCACTTTGGAGCCGCCGCTACAACTTCAAAGCGAAGCGAGCCACTACCTACCAGAAAGCGACAGCACGAATTCCCGCTCCGAATTTGAATTTCAGTCAACTAGAGATCTTTGCATTAATTGCGAGATCTCCACGTGTCGAACGAGGAGAGGAGCAGCGGAGTTGACTGCCAGGCCGACAAAGACGCCGCTACAGTACTAGGTCGCTCCAGTTACTGTTAAACTTGGAAGTTAGCCAATTTTGGCAAAATGCCAAAACTGCGCGTCTGCAAAAGCTACTGCCTGCGCAAGTACTGTCGAGAGGAGGAGGGACAAGGCCACCAACCAAGCAACGGATCTTAGCCAACCCTCCGCCTATAAATAGTGAAGGATGAAGACGTGAAGAAGCAGAACACTACTTGCGCATTCGAGCCTACTGCAAACAAACACTCCCAAGCCTTCGAGCAAATCTTCGAGTCTTTGTTTCAAGTGTTCTCCGAGTTTCCAGTCCATCGGAACTCGTCTTCACAACCTTCACACTTAGATTCTAAGCCCACTTCATATATCCAAGCTTAGAAGAAGAACTCTAGCCAATCTTTGCATTCACTGTAAAGAGTTCTTCATTAGTGTGTTCGTCAACCAAAAACCCTAAACTGTTGTCTGTTAGGTTTTTGAGTCGTCGTTAGGTTGTTCAGATCTAAGGCCATTCTTTCATCGATTGAAGAAGCCTCGATCGTAGAGTTGAGATCCAAGCTTACACTTACATCGTTTGTGTAAAGCTCGATCGAAGCTAGGCTGTAAGGAGAGCCCGTAATCTCCCTGTCTGTCTGACTGAAGCCAGTGAAGCTTCCAGTCTTTGTTAGGTTTGTGTAGTGAACCCGCAATCACTACGTCTGTCGTTTGATCTAGGCAAGTGAAGCCCGATCCCGACCAGGTTTTTGAAGGACCCGTAACCTTCAAGTTCTTGAGTGAAAAGAACAGTTGCCGTCGTGCAACAAAGTGGACGTAGGAGCGTTATCTCCGAACCACTATAAATCTCTGTGTCGTATCTCTCTTACCTTAATCTTTTACAGTATTCGATTATCCATTGCACGTGCATATAAACAAACTTAACTTGGATTTTCAATTACTTAGGATAGATTTTAGCTCACCAAATTCCGCACAAAGAGTAAAGTCTCACTCTTGATCAAGCTCTAAGCTTAGGTCAAGAGATTCGTGATTGCTGTAGATCTAGCTCTCGGCTAGGTCTTAGTATTTTCAAGAGCACTTTACTTTATACTCTGAGTTAAGGAATTGAAGTTGAAAAACTTCAAAATACGTATTCACCCCCCCCCCCCTCTACGTATTTTTCCTATAGCAAACCGGGACCAACAGTAATTGAACTTGATGAGGGATAGATAAATACCTCTCCAGTCTCCTCGTCGGTGAGCGCCATGAGTCCAAGATCCTCTTCCTCACTGGAGTTGGGATCAGTAAATGCATCCGAGTCGCTTGAGACATCTTCCGTTGAAGCGACTGGCTGCTCACTTGCTACAAGCGCTCGCGTGGGAGCATCTCTCTTGGCCTTCAGTTCCTCTCGCTCTTTTGTACTCAGCTTCGGGCAGTCAGATTTGTAGTGGCCCATCTTGTGGCAGTGGTAGCATTCCACTTCCATCTTGTCCCTTGAGATCGGTTTGGTTGTCTCTTCTCTCTTTCCTTTGCCTTCACGAGCATCAGTGCTCCTTCCCTTGTACTGCTTGTAGAATCTCTTGTACTTGCCCACACGCGAGTTCATCTTGTTGAAGTTCTTGGATAAGAACGCAACATGCTCTTCCAGCTCTTCTCTTGACATCTTAGCGAGTGTTTGGTCGCTTGGTCCTTCGGCAGCCCTGAAGGCGACCCCTTTTGATGTCGTGGGAGCTTCATCCTCATCATCAAGGCTCATTCGATTCAGATCGAATTCATGGTCTTTGAGTTCGGAGAACAGAGTCTCCGGCGTGAACTTTGACAGATCCTTGGTAGCTAGATACAGCTCCTTCATTGTCTGCCACTTCCTTGTGAGAGCTCGAACAATCTTCAGATTCACCTCCTTATCTGTGAGTTCCTTCCCAAGTGGAGAGTAGCAATGATGTTGGTAACTCTCAGCTCGAAGGCATCGTTGGACTCTCCTGGCTTCATTATAAAACTTTCAAACTCCCGCATTTGTATGGCAAGCTTGTTCTCTTTGATCTTGTCTGTTCCTTGAGAAATGAGGCT
This sequence comes from Thymus mandschuricus, assembly GCA_029379335.1. NCBI lineage: Eukaryota > Viridiplantae > Streptophyta > Magnoliopsida > Lamiales > Lamiaceae > Thymus > Thymus mandschuricus. The sequence continues at coordinate 20,523,797 of CM057079.1, forward strand.
AGGGTTTCCCACATTTCTTTTGCCGTCGCACACTTCCTAATCCTTGGTAGATAGGCATCCGACACAGTGCTCTGCATAGTGTGGCGTGCGATTTTATCAAGGTTGGCGATCTTGAAGTCGTTAGGAGTGTACTCATCCTTGTCCTTCTCGACATACGTCTGCCTGACGTGGGCAGGATGGCCTTCTGCAGCTGGAACATCTACAGAGATAACTTTCTTTATCTCGATTGGTCCTTCCTCTATCACTTCCCACATCCGGTAGTGGATGGAGCAGAGGAAGCTCTCGACTCGAAAGCTCCATGTCTCGTATCCTTCGATAGAGAACTGTGGAAGATTTGATGCACTGTATGTAGACATAGCAAACTATCAGCAGTAATGCAGTATGCGTGAGTGAGGATTTTATGCACTTAGGAAAAAAAAAGGATCCGGTTCAGTGAGACAACGTGAAGCGAGCTCGCTTCGGATATGCAAAGCAGAGGCTCGAAAGAACCTGGCTCTGATACCACTTGTTGGTCCCGGTTTGTATGAGGAAAAACACGTAGAGGGGGGGGGGGGGTGAATACGTGTTTTGATGTTTTTCAACTTCAAATTCCTCAAACTCAGAGTATAAAGTAAAGTGCTCTTTTGAACAACTAAGACCTAGCCGAGAGCTAGATCTAGAGTATTCACAGTTCTCTTGACCTAAGCTTAGAGCTAGACCAAGAGTGAGACTTTACTCTATATGCGGAAATTCGGTGAGCTAAATATTTTCTAAGTAATTAAAATCTCAGTTTGTGTTTGTTTAGATGCTTGTGCAATGAATAACCAAATAAAAAGTAAAGAGAGATTAGAGTAAGAGATACGACACAGAGATTTATAGTGGTTCGGAGATGAAGCTCCTACGTCCACTTGTTGCACGAAGCAACTAGTTCTCTTTACTCAAGAACTTGAAGGTTACGCATCCTTCGAAAACCTAGATTGGGATCGAGCTTCACTCGCTTAGATCCAACAACAACTGCAGTGATTGCGGGTTCACTACTAAAACCTAAACTGGACTGGAAGCTTCACACGTTTCAGTCCGACGACAGGGAGATTGCGGGCTCTCCTTACAGCCTAGCTTCGATCGAGCTATACACGAACGAGGTAAGTGCAAGCTTGGATCTAAACTATATGATCGAGGCTTCTACTATCGAGGAAAGTAGAGCATTGGATCAAGACAACCTAACGACGAACAGACAAAGACCTAACTGAATTTTTAGGGTTAGGGTTTTCTGTATCGACAGAGACACACTATGAAGAGCTCTTTACAATAAGTGTAAAGTAGACTAGAGCTCTTCTTCTAAGCTTGGATTTGGAATGGGCTTAGAATCTAAGTGTGAAGGTTGTGAAGACAAGTTCCGATGAGACTGGAACTCGGAGAACACTTGAAACAAATACTCGTATGAATGCTTGAAGCTTGGAGTGTTTGTTTGCAGTAGGTGCTCGAATGCTCAAGTAGTGTTCTACCTCTTCACGTCTTCATCCTTCACTATTTATAGGCGGAGAGATGGCCGAGATCCGTTGCTTGGTAGGTGGCCTTGTCCCTCCTCCACTCGACAGTACTTGCACAGGCAAATTACTTTTCAGGCGCGTCAGTTTGTCCCTTTGCCAAAAATGGCTAAGTTACAATTTCAACAGTAACTGGAGCGAGCCAGTACTGTAGCGGCGCCCTGTCGGCCTGGCAGTCAACTCCGCTGCTCCTCTCTCCTTTCGACACATGGAGATCTCGCAATTAATGCGACGATCTCTAGTTGACTGGAGTTTGAAATACGAGCGGGAATTGTGCTGTCGCTTTTTGGTAGGTGGTGGCTCGCTTCGCTTTAGATGTTGTAGCGTCCGCTTCAAATCGAGTCGCTTCAAGGTCAAATTGTAGCGAGTACTTGGGAAGTGAGTTCTCCAAGTGACTGTTTTAGTAAGTGTTGACCTGTGTTGACTCGCTTTGGCTTTTCACTGTAGCGCTCGCTTCGCTTTGCTTTGGCAGACTCGCTTCGAATCCAATGTAGCGCTCGCTTCGCTTCGCTAACTTCGGCACGCTTCACTTCGGCTGAATATACTTGCTCCGATTTGAAAATACACTCAAGCGAGTGGCCTTCTCTTGAATTTTCTGCAGTCTAAAAATCTAAGCAAAATTAAGCCATCCTAACAGTATAGGCTAAGAAAATTTTCTAACCTATTTTCTACATCAAATTGGGTCGCTTGGGAATAGGACACTTGGGGTTTTGGGATCAAATCAAAACATATGTAACATTTCTAAAATGTCCCATATTGGTTCCCCCTTAACAAGTTGTCCTTAACAATTTCCCAACAATATTGAAAACCATAAATAAACGAGAAAGATATATAAAAACTCTTGAATCTTGAATAAATCTTCAATCTTCAATGGTCTTCATACATAAAATAAATCTAGATCTAAAGTATAAAAGTAGAGAAAAGAATATAAACTAATCTAAGGTATGGTTGAAATTAGAGAGATCTAAACTATCAAATCTTGGGTACAATGATGAGTTTTGGGGTATTTATAAGGTAGGGATTCGTAATGGTTACCTAACTGTACAAGGATTAGGTTAAAATAATAAAAAAAAAATGAAATTTGAGCATTCCTGTGTTTTGGCTCGACCGGGTTGACTCGGTCGAGCACGTTCATGCAGTTTGCGCGTCTGTCTTGTTTCGACCGTATCTATCTCGTCTGAACTCCGAATTGACCTCCGTTTTCGCCTATATGCTCCTATCAAACCCCTATTAAATGCTATCCTTCCATTATTCTAGAATAACTCTTCGATATCATCGTGAGAAGTCAGAACTTGGGATCAATACTTCATCATCTTCCTTAGTTTCGTCGTCTCTCGTCTTGTCTTGGGTTTTCTCGACTCAAGAGCCCTAAAAACACTCAAACAACCCAAAAGCGTAATCTAGCTTGAAATAACATAAACAATACAAACCATGAGCTAAACTAAAGACAAGAAAACGATTATTAAACACTTAGATAATAAGGTAAAAACTACACATTATCACTAGTCAGTCTCGCTTCGTAGGAGACTTATACCTCATTGTAGACTTTGAGTATACATCTTCATGGCATTCATATCTTCTATCTTCCTCTACGATTAGAGATTCCTCCATCGGAAGAATAAGTGAACATTTGACTCGCTTGACCCAAAGGGAAAAGCTGGACATTGCTTACTCTAGGAGGGGGATAAATGAATAAACACTCGGCAACTCAACTCAACAAAGAGTGAGTATTAAGTTAGTATTTATCCACGACAAATGGGAGATGAGAGACATGCTCCTCTTCAGCGGATCGAGGGAAGAGGATACAAGAATCATAGTGGTAGCTCTGCCTAAGCTCTAACGTTTTTACGTAGGAAGGCCTGATTCAAGACCCTACAACCTTTACTAGAAAAGGTACTTGCAAGCGTTTATACCCACTTGCAGGAATCTTAAGCTAGGTAGCAACTTTCCTTGCTCGCTTTGGAAGTAGATCACTCCTAGAGCAATCAATAGTTCCCCCTTAACCATAGACTTAACAATCCTGTTAGTTGGTAGGGAACATCTTCCAACACTCCACCTTTCTCCGCCTTATAGCTCCTTCAAGCGAGTATATTTAAATGGTTCGCTTGAGTTGGTGAAGATCCAAAGCGAGGGTTCCCCCCTTGCTTTGTGCATCCATGACTAGCACTCTTCACCAGGGTCTAGTAACCCTAATTCCATGCATAGCTGATTGAAGCGAGTTTCAGCTAGAGGCTTGGTGAGGATGTCTGCTCGCTGGAGATCGGTATGGATTTTCTCGAGCTTGACGTCCTTCTTCTCGACATGATCACGAATGAAGTGATGTCGAATCTCCACATGCTTGCACCTGGTGTGAGGTACTGGATTCTGTGAAATGCATATCGCACTATTATTATCACAGAATATTGGAATCTCCTTGGCTTCAACTCTATAATCCTTCAACTGCTGACGAAGCCATAGAATCTGAGAACAACAACTTCCGGCAGCCATATACTCAGCTTCAGTCGTTGAAGTAGCTACGCTTGTCTGCTTCTGTGAAAACCACGAGACAAGCTTGCTTCCCAAGAACTGACACGTGCCCAAAGTTGATTTCCTATCAATTCGGCACCCTCCATAGTCAGCATCTGAATAACCAGTAAGCTTCAAGTTGTCCTCGCTTGGGTACCAGAGACCTCTATTGACTGTGCCTTTGAGATAGCGAAGGATTCGCTTGGCAGCTTCATAGTGACTAAGCTTGGGATTAATTTGGAAGCGAGCATGATTGGTGTCTAGATGTTAGGATTTTCGTCATGTTTTCGTGTCCGTTTTCATTATGTTTTTGTGTCTTTTCGTGTGTCTTTGGCTATGAATGGGTTGTTTGGAGTTTTGGCTCTTGTAGGTTTGATAGGTGAAAGATTGGAAGAAAACGGGTCGAAAAAGATGAGAAATTGAAGAAGAATCGAGAGCGGGTCGTGTATGGAGTTGGACGACCGTCCAAAGCAGTTGGACTACCGTTTAGAGCACTTTGGCCGAGCTCGTCCAGCGTTGGACGAGCGTCCGAGGGAGAAATTGAAGAGGAGTGCAAGCGTTGAGTTGGACGAGCGTCCAACGTACGTTGGACGACCGTCCAACGTAGCGGCCAGCTGTTATTTCCTTGTTTAACTAGGTTTTCATACCTAGTATAAATACTACCCCTTGTACACGAATTCCACAACACATTTACCTTCGTTTAGCTTTAGTTTTCGCATTCAAATACCCTAGTTTAGTTTTCCTTTATTCGGATCCGGATTCTTCATTTCGTTTCGTTTTTAATTCAAGACTTCTTTCGTTTAATTCGCGTTCTTTGTTCTTCGTTTCAATTCCGTAAGTTATTTATTGCTTTTGTTTACTTGATTTATTTGCTATCTTTAGTTCTAGATTTAATTCGTAATTGCTTCGTTTACTTTTGTTTATTTAATTCCGTTCATTCGATTTCAAATTCGTAGATTAGATTCGTTTTTCTTAGTTTTTGATTCTTTCGTTTTCCAAGTTCTTGGAGTTAGAATTAATTGATTTAATTTCCAGATTTTATTAATATGTGATTGGTGTCTAGATGTTAGGTTTTTCGTTGTCTTTTCGTGTCCGTTTTCCCTTAGTTTTCGTGTGTTTTCGTTGTTTGTGGCTATGATTTGGTTGTTTTGGAGTCTTTGGTATTGTAGGATGAAAAGGGCGGAAACGAGAATAAAACGAGAAGAAAGAAGTGTTATATCGAAGAGGGGTCCGATAGGAGCATGTAGGCGAAAACGGGGGTCAATTTGGAGTTCGGACGAGGAAGTTACGGCCAAAACAAGAAAGACGCGCGCAGTCCCAGCGAACCAGCATTGGAGCTCTCGCTCCAAGGTGTTGGAGCGCTCGCTCCAAGTCAAATTAAGAAGGGAAAAAGCGCAGCTATCTTGGATCGCTCGCTCCAACCCTCTGGAGCGCTCGCTCCGTGTCTGACGGGTTTTATTTTAAGTTTCCTTGTAGGAATCGAACTCTTACCTTATGTTATATATATGCCATTAGGGCACGAATTAAAAAAAAAAAAACCTTTTACCTTAGTTTTAGCTCTAGTTTCGCATTAAAATACTCTAGTTTAGATTTCCTTTGTTCGATCCGGATCGTTGTTCGTTTAATTCAAGATTTCTTCGTTTAATTCAATTCCTCGTTCTTTGTTCAATCTCGTAAGTTCTTTATTGCTTTCTTTTATTTGATTTAATTGCTTTCCTTAGTTCTAGATTTACTTTCGTAATTGCTTTGTTTAGTTTCATTCGTTTAATTTAGTTCGTTTGATTTCAATTTCTTAGATTAGGTTTGTTTTTCTTAGTTTTCAATTCCTTCGCTTTCAAGTTTTCGTAGTTAGATTTATTTGCTTAGATTTTCAGATTAAGTTTAATTCATGTCTAGATTCGTTTTCGTTTCTTTCGTTGCTTTCTTTATAGCTTTCTTCTCGATTCTTGCCTAGTTAGTTTATTTGCTTTCATCTAGTTTAATTCTTTAGATTAATTAGTTCGATTTATTTCTTTGTTTTCTAGATTAGATTTATTTACTTGCTTTGATTTAATTGCTTTAATTTATTTTATTGCCTAGGATTTAAAAACCCAAAAATTCTATTTACTTGCTTTCTTAGTTTAGGTTGTTTTTACTACACAATTATTTGCCCTGTTAAGTTTTCCTTGAGATTCGACTTAGGTTTTTACTTACTAAGTGCTAGGATAGATTTCGTTCTATTGCGAACACTTTTTAGTGAAACAATATGTCTAGATTTGTTTTCTCCTTTGCTTTCGTTATTGCTTTCTTTTCGATTTTTGCCTAGGTAGTTTAATTGTTTTCTTCTAGTTTAATTCTTTAGATTAATTAGTTCGATTATTTTCTATGCTCTCTAGATTAGTTTATTTACTTGCTTTGATTTAATTGCTTTGATTTATTTTATTGCCTAGAATTTAAACCAAAAACCCAAAAATATTCTTTACTTGCTTTCTTAGTTTAGGTTGTTTTTACTACACGATTATTAGCCCTGTTAAGTTTTCCTTGAGACTCGACTTAGGTTTTTACTTGCTAGTGCTATGTTAGATTTCGTCTATTGCGAATAGTACTTTTTGGTGAAACAAATTTTGGCGCCGTTGCCGGGGAAAACTTTAGGCTATTTAATTGTGTAGTATTTTATTTTATTTTTATTTTTTATTTGTTCGATTGCTCTTTCCTTCCACTCGGTACGTTTAATCTGTTTGTTTAGTGTTGTTTATGCATGGTCGCCGAAGTCTTCAGAGGAAATTAGTGCCCCATATCCACAACATCAACCGGAGGAAAGCGATTCTAGCCGCGAGGGAGGAGGAGGAGATCGATTTTCAAGACTTTTCTTTAGTTTTGTTGTTTGCTGAGCCCGAAGCAATGACAGCCAGAGTTATGGGCGATTTTGCTCGCCCTACGTTCACAGCCACCACTTCGGCGATTGTCCTGACGGAAGCGGTCATGAATCATGAGCTTAAACCTCACCACATGGCGTTGCTCCCATCCTACCTCAGGCTAGCCAACGAGGATGCATTGACGTTCATCCGAGAGTATTGCACGGTGGTGCAATCTTTCCCACTCTCGGGTCTCACGGAGGACAACTTGAAGATGAAGTGCTTCCCGTACACCCTCAAGGATCGAGCAAAGTCGTGGTATTTGTCACTCCCGGCCATCTCTCTCACCACATGGAATGCCGTTTGTGAGAAATTCATGCTCAAGTACTACCCGAACTGCAAGACTCAAGAGGTGTGGTCGGAGATTATGAACTTTTCCCAAGAAATTGATCAACCGTTTAACGAAGCATGGGAGAGGTTCCAAGAGCTACTTCAACAATGTCCTCATCATCAAATGGCATCGGAGTTGCTCTGGCAATATTTCTACGACGCAATCATTTCTTCTGGTATGGTGTATGCACTGAAAACCTTTGCTTCCAGCTAATCAACACTGTGGATACTTGGCCTCCTCCAAGTCTCTTCCAGTTGGAAGGCTTCATCCACTTCAGCGTCGATGATGCTGCGACTGGGGACACTGGTGCCAGGTAGGAATGGCATAGGAAATTCCTTCTTGGTTGGTACCTTGATGATTAACGGCATGGGCTCTGCAAGCTGTGCAAGAGCGAAGACCTGTCGCCTGAACTTATCATCATAGGCACTAAGAAAGTTGTTGAGCGCACTGACCCTTGAGCATTTGGTCTGCAATGGCACTACCTCCCAATAGTAGTATGCTTTGATAAATTTCTCCTTGTAATGTAGCCATTGCTCGAGTAATTCGTCAGGGATGAATTGCTCAATCTCACGGGCATCTGGGTGCTCATTTCTGCGCACAGTCAACTCCACTTCCGACCGGCTGGACATCTGTGCCATGACCGTTTTGAACTTCTTTCCTGACTCGCCGCTCCAGATAGGAAGCTTCTGGTTGAGTTGCCTCCGAATGTAATTGCGTTCCTCTTTGAGAGGGTAGCGACCAGAGTTAATCATCTCTTTAGCAGTCTCGTGACATGTATCGATCATAGCCTGAGCTAGGCATGCATCGGACTCCTCTGGTATGACCGGAACAAAGGCACTTCGGACTAAGACGGACTGGATGAGTCTCACTTCATTGAAGTGTTTCTCAATCCGGTCGTCAATGACTTGCAGTCGCTTTGCCTTTATCCTCTTTTCCTTCTCTGTCCTTGAAGCAACTGCCTTCTCGACCTTTTGGCGCTTGGTAGCTGGATCATCTCTTATAGTTTCTGGAGTAGTTCGCTTCACTATTTGCTTTGGTGGTGGGGGAGGCGGCATGTCCTTCTTTGTGGTTGCACTTGAAGCGACAATTGCAGATGAAGTGACTTCTTCAGTTGCCAAGGTGAGTGCAGCACTTGCGGCGGCTGAAGTATGCGCATTGGAACTCTAAGCACCTGCAAGAGTTAACCTTCCTAGCTCCGGCTGCCTGGCTGTGGCTTCGTTTTCCTCCGCTTGCTTCCGCCTTTCCTCCTTGGTTAACACCGTAACTGGAGGATGTCGTGCGATAGAAGAAGCCAGCACTTTTTCTTCAAGTGGCCTGCGAGGTTCCTCGGGCTTCTTTATTAGTTCTTCCTCTGTGAGCTTTTCTTTGCCTTTCTTGGCAAGCTTTGCCTCCTTCTCCTCTTCTCTGGTACCACTACCTTCTTCCAACAATCTTTCTACTTCAAACGCACCAATTACTCCACCTTGTGGTTCCAAGAGATTGGTATTTTTCAGTACCATCCCTTCCCCCTTTTTGGCATCATCACTGCCAGGGGTTGGGACGATTGTCTTTCCAGCAAGAGACTTATAAAGTCCCTCAATCTTATCAAGCACAGCACGAAGCATACTTTCTGTTCGTGTCGCGAAGACTTGTTCTTCCGACAGTACCATTCCTGCTGTTTTGATCGAGATTTCTTCCAGCAAATATTCGCATTGCTTTTTTCTTTCAACTACAGATCTCATCATTCTTTCCAAAGGCTCTAGTCTTCTGAAGCGAGCCTCCAGCTCTGCTTCAATTTCTCTCTTCATATCCTTCTTTTGCTCTTGCAGGTTGAAGTACCAGAAATCCTGTGCTGCTTGAAGTTCTGCCTCCAAGGTTTCAAGCGATCTCTCTCTCTGATTGAGAGAGAGATGGAATTCGGCACTTGCAGCTACCTTCTCGGTGTACAATTCACCCAATTCTTTGACTGTCTTTAGCAGAATTGAGAGCTCGGCACTCTGTAAATCAAGAGCTTGAGCACTCCTCCTTCGACTCTCCAATTCTTTCTTGTCAATGTCACTCTCTTCTTTGAGTTCCTTCAGTTTAGTTTGAAGTAAGTCGAGGGTCTTTTTGGTGCTTATCAGCTCACTCCCTTTTCTTATCACTTCTTCATCTCTCTTCTCTACTGCTTCCTTCAACTTCTTCACCTCTTTCTCCAATGCCTCCTTCTCTTTACCAACTGTGACAAGCTTGGTATTCACCTCTCTCAAGCGGCTCCTTTCTGCGTCACGCGAGCCCTTGAGTTCGTTGATTGATTTTGTGTGATCATTCACTAGCTTCATTTGCGCCTCCGGCGCCTTCTCCTTCTCTTCCAACTCCATCTTCTTTTTGGTGATCTCGCTTTGTATACTTGAGATCTCCGCCTCCTTAACCTCCACCTCCTCTGCGTGATCCCTCATTAGTTTCTTCTCATGAATGGTCGGAGTGTGCTCAGGGACTTTATCGTCCGGATAGGCACGCTTTACTTTTGCGTCCAGCTTATCCCAGAAGCTAGTTCCAGTGAGAAATGCATGAAAGCCATTTTCACCGATGAAGTCCAGGAGCTTTCCTTCCATCTGGATGAGATCTTCCTTTGAGAAGGCCTCCAGGAGCTTGAAAACTTTGTAAAACTCTGTGCCGCGGTAGGTGATGTATGTCAAGAAATCGACTATCTTGGTGAAGAAGTCGTCTGACATAGGCACTGAGGGATAGCTGGTTCTGAGGGTTTCAGCTGCTTGCTCTCTGTCTCTCTTGTATCTTTTGAGAGCATCCACCTGTGAGGGGGTTTTGGGGATTTGGAACTGGGGAATTATGGATGTATGGGCTGTATCGGCTGTTTTTGCCGATGTTGAAGGGGATTGGAATGATGTAGCTTCAGGGGTTTCAGGGATATGGATGGGTTTTGTGACTGGCTGAGTTTGCTGGGTTTCAGGGATTTGGATAGCTTTAGTAGATGAGGATTGGGATTTGTTAACTTCAGTGTCCTCAAGCGGCTTCTCCACCACCTCGCTTCCTTGGACAGGTGAAGTGACTTGCTTCAATTTCTTCTTCCCTTGCTTTGCAGCCGCTTGCTTCAGAGGTGAAGCGGCTCGCTTTGCTTGGGGAGCTTCAGCTTGTGCTTTCGCAACTGGCGTTGCTGCGGGCACTTCTACAACTAGAAGTCCCTGATCCATTGGTATCTTTGTTTTCTTCCATTTTTCGTAGAAGATTGTCTGCTTGTTGTATATGGTCGTGTCGGAATCCGGCCATCTTTTCTCCGGAAACTTCAACTCCAACGCGACGGATAGTCTTGAGAAGAATTTCAACTTCCCTTTGCGGAGAATCTTGTTTGCAGTTCCTGGTACAAATGCAAAATCTTCAGCAGCCTCGTAGATTTGTTTGAGAAACCACCCGTGCCAGTTGAATTTAGTTCCAGTGAGGCTGTCGACAATCATGGTGGTACCGATCAGTTTTGTTTCCGACAGCGTCTCTAGGGATCCGACATAGCATGCAATGCTCTTCTTAAAGAGTTCGCAGATGAGGTTGAAAGGGGCCTTCAAATTTGAACGAATGCTGGCCACTCTGAAGTTTGGTTCTGCTTTGTCGACGGCGAAACGACCATATTGGTCTTCGGCCGAGAATCCCAAATCCAACAGAGAATCTCCTCCTTCCCTTGGCAAATCGAACACGCTGATGAGCTCGTTCAAGTCCACTTCCACCGGCTTCCGGGTTTGTGGATCTATAAATGATGTTGTGTTTTGTTCCTTCTTCAAGTTCAGAAGTAGCTCTCCCACTGCCTTTGCCAAGACCTTCGTCGGAATCAACGTTACAAACTTTCAAAGACCGGCCGTGGTCACGGCTCTACGGAAGAGGCCCTTTCTCTCGATGACAATTGGGTCGAGATGGGGTTCGACGTTGATGTGCTTGTCTACCTTCGTCATGAATTGCTCCATTGTTTCTGTACTTAGCTTTTTGCCCATGGTGAGATTCGGGAAGTTTTGAAACGAGATTTTAACAGTGTAAGGGTTGAGACTCGTGAGTTGCAGAGGTTGCAGATCTAAGCACGAGAATGGCTAATATTGAAGGTTGTGAGAGGCTTTGAGGGATTTTAGGTTTGAGATTTCAGAGGTGCAGAGGTTTCACTAAAATGGTAGTTTTGAGACTTGTGAAATTTTTCTGCAGCCTTTGGTGTTACATATATATAGAACTAGGGTTCGGCTGACGAGGCAGGGGCAAGACAGTAATATCTTCCAAGATCCTATGCAGGGGCGGCAGACCTTCGGTGATGGATCTGACATGTCCGGCGTCATCACTGGAAAAGTGAACCGCCAATTTGGTTTGACGTGGCCACGTGGCAGCTTCTGATTCGTCTCTTCCAACAGTAGTCAATCCAGCGATTGAGATTTAGAGACGGTTCAGATTCGACGGCTGGATTGAGTGCGGTTTTTCCCGCTTTCCTCGGCTTTGACGTCCATGCGCCTGTCGTTTCTTCTTCTACGCGCCGTTGCATTAAATGCTTGGCAGAAAGTAAAATAGGCACTCGAGTGCTGACAGCTCATACGCTTCGCTACGTATCCGCTTGCTTCGAGTGTAGCTGCTTCAGCATCCACTCGCTTGCGGAGTACTCGCTTCACGTGACTGTTCCGCACTCGCTTGCGATGGCTAGCTTTGAGTGACGTAGCACTCGCTTGGCCATCTGAAGCGACTAGAATAAGAAACTGAATTTCTTTACTTATATTTAAAATGTTTCTGACTTACATACTTCGAGGATAAACAAGAGTGTTTTCCTCTTTGTATTTGTGTCAGATTCATTTCATATTTTCCACATAGCGAGTGAAGGTTTCTAGCACGCTTCAGCTCACTTAGTGTACTTAAATTTGAAACGCTTACCAGTCAATCTCACTTCATAGGAGATTGATACCCCTATTTGAAGACTTCATTTGATTTGGACTTCAGATTGTAGAATCCATTTGTTGGCTTTGAAGCTTGTTGATGCTACCTGATTGGTAATTCAACTTCTTGGCATTAGTCTTCATGGCATTCATCTTCCTCTACGAATTAGAGAGTCCTCCATCGAAGTGAGTGAGGGAGGAAATGAATATAGTACACAAGCTTACTACAACCCAGAGGGGAGTTTCACGTAAGTGTACATATTCACGACGAATGGGGGATGAGTACAAGTCCTTATCTCAGAGCAGAAATGGACAGGATGACAATGAGAATGCTCTGACAAGACAATCTTGTATTTTACGCAGAAGCATGTCACCAGCCCTGCAACCTTTTGTAGAAAAAGGTAAACCTTCAAGCATCCTCCTACATGCTACAGAATGAACTTGCAATCGACTCGCTTTGACCCAAGCTTGGGTAAATTGAGGCGATGCAAAATTCAAAGTGAGAGGGGAATGGATAGACATCCGGCAGCTCAACTCAGTAAAGAGTGAGTAAGGAATGGACATTTATCCACGATGAAGGAGATGAGAAGACTTGCTCCTCTTCGGCGGAAAGATGGGAAGAGGACACAAGGTCTAGGTGCCAGCCCTGCCTAAGCTTTCACCATTTTTACGTGGGAAGGCCCGATACAAGACCCCACAACCGTTACTAGAAACGGCACTTGCGAGTGTTTATACCCACTCGCTAGGAATCCTAGGCTAGGTAGCAGCTTTCCTTGCTCGCTTTGGAAGTAGCTTGCTCCGGGAGCAAACAATAGTTCCCCCTTAACCAATGGCTTAACAATTCCTGTAAGCGGGTAGGGAACATCTTCCAACACTCCACCTTACTCCACCTTGTTTCTCCTTCTTCAAGCGAGTGAGATTTTGAAGTGACTCGCTTGAGTTGGTGAAGATCCGAAGCGAGTGACGCTATGAAAAACTAGCGATCACTCCTTCGTGCATCCTGGATCTAGCATTCTTCACCAGAGTCTAATAACCCTAATTCAATGCATAGCTGGTTGAAACGAGACTTAACTAGAGGCTTGGTGAGGATATCTGCTCGCTGGAGATCGGTATGAATTTTCTCGAGCTTGATATCCTTCTTCTCGACATGATCTCGAACGAAGTGATGTCGGATTTCCACGTGCTTGCATCTGGTGTGAAGCACTGGATTCTGCGAAATACATATGGCACTGTTGTTGTCGCAGAAGATCGGAATTTCATTCGCTTCAACTTTGTAGTCCTTCAACTGTTGACGAAGCCATAGGATTTGAGAACAACAGCTTCCAGCGGCCATGTATTCAGCTTCAGTTGTTGAAGTAGCTACGCTTGTTTGCTTCTTTGAGAACCATGAGATCAGCTTGCTTCCCAAGAACTGACATGTGCCCGAAGTTGACTTCCTATCGACTCGGCACCCTCTATAGTCAGCATCGGAGTATCCAGTGAGCTCCAAATTGTCCTCCGCTGGATACCACAGACCCATGTTGACAGTGCCCTTCAAATATCGAAGAATCCTTTTGGCAGCTTCAAGATGGCTGTGCTTGGGATTGCTTTGGAAGCGAGCGCAGACTCCAACTGCAAAAGTAATATCTGGCCTACTTGCAGTGAGATATAGGAGGGATCCAATAAGAGCACGATAATCTGTAGCATTCACAGATTTTCCCTCTTCGTCTGGCTCCATCTTCCAGTTGGTATTCATTGGGATCTTCACAGCTTTAGCATGTTGAATACCGAACTTAGCAAGCATATCTCTCGTGTACTTTGCTTGATTGATGAAGATACCATCATCCTGCTGCTTCACTTGAAGACCTAGAAAGCAGCTCATCAAGCCAATCATTGACATCTCATATTTGGTCTTCATCAGCTCTCCAAACTTCTCGCTAAGCGACTGGTTTGGCGATCCAAATATGATGTCGTCTACGTAGATCTGAACCCATAGCATATCCTCTCCATGGTTGATTGTGAAAAGGGTTCGATCTATCTTTCCTTTGTGAAATCCATTATCCACTAGGAATTGAGAAAGTGTATCATACCAAGCTCTGGGAGCTTGCTTCAACCCATATAGAGCTTTCTTCAAGCGATACACCTTGTCTCCTTGCTCGAAACCCGGTGGCTGCTCCACATACACTTCTTCTTTGAGTTCACCGTTGAGGAATGCGCTCTTCACATCCATTTGATAGACCTTAAACTTCTTGGTTGCTGCATAGGCTAGAAACAATCTGATAGCTTCAAGCCGTGCCACTGGAGCGAAGGTCTCGTCAAAGTCGATTCCTTCCTCTTGGCAGTCGCCTTTGGCAACGAGTCGCGCCTTGTTCCTCACTACATTGTGGTCCTCGTCCGTCTTGTTCTTGAACACCCATTTGGTGCCAATAACGTGCTGAAATTTGGGACGTTCCACGAGGTACCATACGTCATTCCTGGTGAACTGGTTCAGCTCTTCTTGCATGGCGATCACCCAGTTTGAGTCGGCTAGAGCTTCCTCCACGCTTGATGGCTTAATGTTTGAGAGAAAGCAACTGAACATGGCACTTTCTTCAAACACTTGACTCCTGGTCACTACACCCTTGGATGGATCTCCAATGATTTGACTTGGTGAGTGATCTTTGAGCCACGCTCGCTTGGACCCGCCAGCTTCGTCTTCATCTTCTTCTTGGTCACTTGCTTCACCATCTGTAGCAAGTGGATTGGGTGCTTGGCCTGCACTTGCTTCAAAAGTCTTGGGGGCAGCTTCATCTTTTCCTTGGACATTCTGCTCGCTTGAGCCTTTGATCTCTTCTTCATCCTCAAGTATGTCCCAAGTAAGAGTGTTGATGGGTTCCTCTCCTGACTTTCCGTCTTTAGATAGATCCTGTTCCTGTGGATGACTTAAAGAAGATTCATCAAATACGACATGGGGTGATTCTTCCACGATTAGGGTTTTACAGTTGAACACCCTGTAAGCTTTGCTTGATGTGGAATATCCTAAGAATATTCCTTCATCAGCTTTGCTTTCAAAGGCTTTCAACTGTGACTTCCCATTGTCATGGATGAAGACCCTACAACCAAAGATATGGAAATAAGATATGTTAGGAATTCTTCCTGTCCATATTTCATATGGTGTTTTGTCGTGTCGTTTGCAGAGAAGCGTTCGATTCTGAGTGTAGCATGCTGTATTGGCTGCTTCAGCCCAATACTTCATTGGAAGCTTTGAGTCTGCAATCATGGTTCGAACTGCTTCCTTGATGATACGATTTCTTCTTTCAGCAACTCCATTCTGCTGTGGTGTGCGTGCTGAGGAGGTCTGATGTGCTATGCCATGCTCCGTGCAGTAAGCTTCGATGGTAGAGTTCAAGAACTCTGTCCCTTTGTCGGAGCGGATGGTCACGATCGCTTGATTCTTCTCCACGGCCAATCGCTTGAGCAGTTGTGGTAGCTTGGTCAGAGTCTCCTTCTTGCTGTAGAGAAATACAACCCAAGTGTAGCGAGAGAAGTCGTCGACTACGACTAGAGTGTATTTTCTTCCATTCACACTAACTGGAGTAACTGGACCAAACAGATCCATGTGAAGCAGCTCGAGCACTCGCTTTGATGAGGCTTCTTCGAGACTGGCGAAGTGCTTCTTTGTCTGCTTCCCTCGTTGGCATGGTGAGCATGGATGATCTTTGATGAAGACTTCATTTGGTATGCCTTGCACCAAACCCTTACGAGCTAAGCGATTGATTGCTTTGAAGTTGAGATGGTTCAAGCGTCTGTGCCAAAGCCATCCTATCTCTGTAGCACTCCTCGCTACTAAGCACGTCTCCACTTTGCAGCTATTCCATTGTGCTATGTAGACGTTCCTTTGTCTAATTCCAGTAAGCACAATCTGGGATGTGAGCTTGCTCTTAACAATGCACTTGTTTGAAATAAATTCCACCTTGTATCCTTTGTCACAAAACTGTGAAATAGATAGCAAGTTGTGCTTGAGTCCTTCCACATAGGAGACTTCTTCAATTGTGAGCTTTCCAACTTTCAGTGCGCCGTAGCCTTTGGTGCTTCCTCGAGAGTTATCACCAAATGTAACGTGTGGACCCTTCTTCTCTATGTAATCTTGAAGTAGAGCTCTCATGCCGGTCATGTGTCTTGAACATCCACTGTCCAAGTACCAAATTTGTTGACCCTCACGTGGCATGGGATCCACGGCGCTCACCTGCAATTAGACAGATTTTGGTACCCAAATCAGTTTGGGTCCTTGCAGGTTAGTTCCCTTAGGTACCCACACTTGCTTCACTCTCTTTTGAGATGAAGCTTGTGTCTTGGGCTTCTCGACCTTCGAAAACAGTGACTTCTGCCTTGAAGCAGCTTCACATGTGCAGCAGTGTGTGCAAGAGGGGTAGCGGCTCGCTTCAGTCCTACCAATGCTATTCCCACTTTGCTTATATCCTGAAGCGACTCGCTTTGGATTAGCTATGGTTTTAGAGACTGACTTAGGATTTCTAGGCTGTCGAAGCGGCTCGCTAGGTTTTCTCGAAGCGGTCCAACTAGGGTTCTATCCCTGACTTGCTTGAGTAACCTTGGGAGTTCGAAGCAGCCTCTTTGGTGCTTCGAATTCTTCCCCCTCAACGTTAGTCCGGTTGGACCATCTCCAGTCCGGATAACGTGACACATAGACATTACTCCTCTTCTTGAAAGGGAGATCCTTTGTCTCTCGTGTCTTGGCTTGAGGCTTAGAAGCTACAACCGGTTTCCCTTTACCTTTGGATTGGTAATCTTTAGCATTGTGAGTGCTCGAGATAGTTGTATTTTGCTTACCCTTAGATTCAGTCCTTAAAGATATAGACATCTTCATTGGCTTTTTCTTGGGGTTCTCAGCCATTTTCCCTTTGTCTTTGTTAGTGGTCGCTTTGGATGCAGTGGGCATTTCCAAAATGACTGATGGTGTATTTGAAGCACCAACAAAGACAGTCGGCTTGGAAGGTCCACCCTCAAATCCAAGTCCTTCCTTTCTACCAAAAGGTAGAAGAGAACTCTCTAGTGCCTGTCTAGCATATGAAGCTTTGTTTAGGTTGGCGACTAGAGTGGATTGGGCTTCATACCTTCCTTCCAAGCTTTGATGTCTCGCGAAGAGATCCTTGAACTTACTAGTCATAGCCCTTAGATTAAGATTGACTTGGTCAAGCTCAGTGGCTAGCTTTCGGTTCTCCTTCTCGCTTTGAGACAAAGCTTGTTGCAGCACTTCGTGATCACTTAACAATTTAACATGCTTGTCAAGCAATTCACTCCATGTTGAGGAATTGGGTTCCTCTTGGTGCGAGTGTGCGAGTGTAATTGAACTAGATGGGGGATAGATGAATACCTCTCCTGTTTCTTCATCGGTGAGCGCCATGAGTCCAAGATCCTCACCCTCACTGGAGTTGGGATCTGTGAATGCATCCAAGTCGCTTGAGATTTCTTCAGTTGAAGCGACCGGCACCTCACTTGCTACGAGCGCTCGCCTTGGTGCATCCCTCTTTGCTTTCAGTTCTTCTCGCTCCTTCGCACTCAGCTTTGGGCAATCGGATTTGTAGTGGCCCATCTTGTGGCAATGGTAACATTCCACTTCCATCATGTCTCTCGGGATCGGCTTTGTCGTCTCTTCTCTCTTCCCTTTTCCTTCTCGAGCATCAGTACTCCTCCCTTTGTATTGCTTGTAGAATCTTTTGTATTTGCCCACTCGAGAATTCATTTTGTTGAAGTTTTTGGATAAGAACGCAATGTGTTCTTCCAACTCTTCCCTCGTCATCTTGGCTAGCGACTGCTCGCTTGGCCCTTCAGCAGCTTTGAATGCTACTCCTTTTGACGTAGTGGGCGCTTCAGCCTCTTCGTCGAGGTTCATTCGATTCAGATCGAATTCATGAGCTTTCAGTTCAGAAAACAGAATCTCCGGTGTGAACTTTGATAGATCCTTGGTTGCAAGATACAGCTCCTTCATAGTTTGCCACTTCCTTGTGAGAGCTCGGACAATCTTCAGGTTGACTTCCTTATCTATGAGTTCCTTCCCAAGCGAGTTGAGAGTTGCAATGATGTTTGTAACTCTCAGCTCGAAGGTGTCGATGGACTCGCCTGGCTTCATTATCAGACTCTCAAACTCCCGCATCTGAACGGCGAGTTTGTTCTCCTTGATTTTGTCTGTTCCTTGAGAAATGAGGGCTAGAGTTTCCCACATTTCCTTCGCCGTCGCACACTTCCTGATTCTAGGAAGATAGGCATCAGACACAGTGCTCTGCATCGTGTGACGTGCGATTTTATCCAGGTTGGCGATCTTGAAGTCGTTGGGATTGCATCTTTGTCCTTCTCAACGTACTCTTGTCTGACATGAGCTTCGTGTCCTTCAGCAGCTGGTACGTTCACAGATATGGCTTTCTTGATTTCGATTGGTCCGTCCTCTATGACTTCCCACATCCGGTCGTGGATGGAGCAAAGGAAGCTCTCGACTCGGAAACTCCATGTCTCGTATCCTTCGATCGAGAACTGTGGAAGGTTTGAAGCACTGTATGTAGACATAGCAAACTATCAGCAGTAAATGCAATATGCGTGAGTGAGGTTTTGATGCACTTAGGAAAATAGGATCCGGTTCAGTGAGACAACGTGAAGCGAGTGGGGACTCGCTTCGGATATGCAAAGCAGAGGCTCGAAAGAACCGCTGCTCTGATAGCACTTGTTGGTCCCGGTTTGTTAATAGGAAAAATACGTAGAGGGGGGGTGGGGGGGTGAATACGTATTTTGAAGTTTTTTCAACTTCAAATCCCTTAACTCGGAGTGACAAGTAAAGAGCTCTTTTTGAAACTTAAGACCTAGCTGAAGCTAGATCTACAGTACGTAGCTTGCCTACTTGACCGAAGTGAGCACTTGATCAAGAGGGAGTCTTTACTAGTATGTGCGGAATTTGGTGAGCTAAATCTTTCCTAAGTAATTGAAATTTCCAGATTAAGTTTGTTTAAGATGCAGTATGCAATGAATAATCAAACAAGAGATAGTTTAGGGTAAGAGAGATACGACACCAAGAATTATAGTGGTTTGGAGATAAAGCTCCTACGTCCACTTGTTGCACGACGGCAACTGTTCTTTTCACTCAAGAACTTGAAGGTTACGGGTCCTTCAAAAACCTGGTCGAGATCGGGCTTCACTCGCCTGGATCAAACGACTGACGTAGTGATTGCGGGTTCACTACACAAACCTAACAAAGACTGGAAGCTTCACTTGCTTCAGTCAAAACACGACAGGGAGATTACGGGCTCTCCTTACAGCCTAGCTTCGATCGAGCTTCACACAAACGATGTAAGTGCAAGCTTGGATCTAGACTCTATGATCGAGGCTTCTTCAATCGATGAAAGAAGAGCCTTGGATCTGGACAACCTAACGACAACACTCAACAACCTAACAGACAGAGTTTAGGGTTTTTGGTTGACGAACACACTATGAAGAGCTCTTTACAGTAGATGCAAAGTAGGCTAGAGCTCTTCTTCTAAGCTTGGATATTTGAAGTGGGCTTAGACTCTATGTGTGAAGGTTGTGAAGACGAGTTCCGATGAACTGGAAACTCGGAGAACACTTGGAAACAAAGACTCGAAGATTTGCTCGAAGGCTTGGGAGTGTTTGTTTGTTGTATGCGCTTGAATGCTCAAAATAGTGTTCTACTCTTCTTCGTCTTCATCCTTCACTATTTATAGGCGGAGGGTTGGCTGAGATCCGTTGCTTGGTTGGTGGCCTTGTCCCTCCTCCTCTCGACAGTACTTGCGTAGGCTGGCACCTTTTTCAGACGTCCAGTTTTGGCATTTTGCCAAAAATGGCTAACTTACAAGGTTAACAGTAACTGGAGCGAGCCAGTACTGTTGCGGCGCCTTTGTCGGCCTGGCAGTCAACTCTTCCGCTCCACTCCGCTTTCGACACGTGGAGATCTCGTAATTAATGCTACGATCTCCTGTTGACTGGAGTTCAAAATATGGGCGGGAGTCGCGCTGTCGCTTTCTGGTAGGTGGTGGCTCGCTTTGCTTTGAAGTTGTAGCGTCCGCTTTAGTTGAGTCACTTCGTAGTCATTCTGTAGTGAGCGGCTTCGGGAAATAATGTTCCCTAGCGACTGCTTTGGAAACTGCTGACTAGAGTTGACTAGTTTTGACTCTTCACTGTAGCGCTTGCTTCGCTTCGCTTTGGCTTTGAACTGTAGCGCTCGCTTCGCTTCGCTTTGGCGGACACACTTCGAATCTACTGTAGCGATCGCTTCGCTACACTGTTCTTCGGCACGCTTCACTTCAGTTTGCTAGGCTTGCTTTTCTCTGGAAAACACACTCAAGTGAGTGGCCTTCACTTGAACTCTTGAAGCCTATAATCTATGCAAAAATTAAAGAGCCATCCTAACAGAGTAGGCTTAGAAAATTCTAACCTATTAACTACATCAAGGTGGGTCACTTGGGAGTTGGACACGGTTTTGGGATCCAATCAAAACAAATGACTTCGTTCATCAAGTATCCCACATAGTTCGCCCTTAACAAATTGGTCCATAACAATTCCCAACAGTTGTGATTGTGTGCTTTCCTTTTCTTTGGTTTGCCGATCACAGTGCTTGAGGGGGAGGCCTACCTCTCAAACACATAAGTTAAATGATAGTAGTTGTGGTACATGCATGAAATGAATAATGATATGATGTAAGACTGCAGTCTATGAATTAAAGTATTTTGAGCAGGCACAGGTTATCATTTACAAAGAAATTACTTGTGCTAAGCTTAAAAAGGGCAAGTTCAATATATAGCTCTAAATAGCAACTTTCAACGTTTTGGCACGTGTTCACTGAGTGCTTAGTTAGTACTCAGCCCTGCATGTTATTTCTAAAATGTGCAGGCTAAGCATGGATAGCTGGATGCAGATTGGAGTGTGGCGAGCAGAGCTTTTGTTGTTAATAATTGTACATAGGTGTTAAGGCTAGGTTATGTGTCTGCATACATGTAATCTTCCCATGTCTTCTGCTGCAACATTCTAGTCACTTTTTTGGATTGTAAACTGCAGTAACAATCTGGTTTATCTTTTCAGAGGTTGTATCTCACTTGAAGTCTTGGATATCTTTGGTTTGTTGATAATGGGCAGATGAAATTCTATAATTATAGTTCCTTGAGCAATTGTTGGCCTAACTTCTTTGTGAATTGTTGAAATTCTTACTCTATCGATTGCTCATTTCAGCCAGGCAACCAAATAAGATTTTAAAGTTCAGGTCACAAGTCGTTTCCCTTTAGCTTGATTATTATCGAGAATTTGAGGCAACATCATTTGCTATATGTATTGTTCATGGCTGCCCATTAATTCATGCTATAACTTGAAACATATTCAGCTGTCCATCCTTTTTATTTAATTTTATTTACTTAGTCGCATCTTCCTCGGCTTAAATAATCATTTATTTATGTCGGGCTGCGACATTTATTTAGACTTGTAATGTGGGGACATTGGTTTAGGTAGATTTTTAGGCTAAGTGACTAAGAAATCTCTTAAGTACTTTCACCTTCTCTTTTCCACTCTAAGTGTGAATATCTCCACCTTCTACCTTTAGCCATTTCATCTCTTTACACTCTTTTAGTACACAAGCTTTCATCGAAGCTTCTCAAATATTCATGAATAACTCCTTTATGCTCTCATTCGCAACTATCTTTATTCGAACTCTTCCTTTTCTTTTCTCATTTTTTTCTTTCTTTTTCTCTCATTTTTTTTTCATTTTTTTGTGAGAATTATATTCTCATTTTTTTTATGTAAGATCTCATAGGAGTATTCTCATCACAAAATGACCTCTTCAATCAAACTTCTCAAACCTTGTTATCTCACTACTTCACAACCTCTCAATAGATTCCCTTAACCAACCTTCACCCCTTTCATCCGGTTTAGCAACAAAGGCTTCAAAGGCTCAAGGGCGACCACAACGTTAACATTTTATTTGGTTAGTGTTTAGGGAATAATGAGGCTAACAAGTGAGGACCTAAAATTATTTCTAAGTTCTACTAGCTTATATAGCAACCTCGATCGAGATTAAAGCACTACAAGAAATTTCCTCATAGGAAACGGTTCATACATTACGGTTTTTAGTAAAAACCGTAATGTATGAGCGTCTTTTTACCTAACCGTAATCTATGTGCGTGTTGCTTTCACCAAAGATAACAGTCACTTATAAACTGTAATATATTCAATTATTATTCTTAACGTATTTGAAAGAATCGTAATGTATGAAGTAACACTTTAACTTTTAATTACGATATGAAAAAACCGTAATTAAATAAGTGTTATCTATTCTATTAAAAATAAAAAAATAATAATAAAATTACAATTACAAATTAGCAAATAAAGGAAACTCCTTCTCCTCTCTCCCTCAATTTCTAATCGCGACTCGACACTAAGGGGGGTGTATTCAATTCAGATTCTGCATGATTTTTATAGATTTTAGAAATCTGTAGGTACTCAATTCAGATTTTATAAAGTCTTTAAAAATCCTGAGGTATTAAATGCAGACTTTTTAAAGTCATAAAAAATCTATAGGTATTCAACAGTCCATGGATTTTAAAAATCTATGGATTTTGCTGGATTCTTTTTTAAAAATATAAAGAGATTTCACTTTTCAAAATCATTTATATAACCCAGAGATTTCTACGGATTCTCTGAAAAAAACTCAAAGTCACCATATACACCACTCTCTTCCGTACTTTTTATCTTTTCTCCAAATAATTATAGTTTATTTTAAAAGACATCCAAATTATGACTATCTAGTACCAAAAATTTGTTTACTAGAGTTTGCTTGAAAATCAATATTTTCATAAAATCTCGTTCTTATAAAATTCGAACATGTAACTTTTAAATCTCAACTTTCATTTTGATTTTTTATGGTTAAATTATTGCCACGTTTTTTAAGGTTCAAGGAATTGAATAATGACTAAACTGAAATATAACATTTGAACGAAAAAAAAAATAAGAGTAATTTTTTATATTATTAAAAAATATATTAATTGGACTTTCTTTAAAATACGATTCTTGTTTTGAAAGATGGCATAATTTGATGAATTTTGATACTCCCTACAAACATATTCAAACAATTTGAATAAAGTTATTGGTTTTTTTTTTTTTTTTTCAAATAATATAGATAATTTTATTTATTTATTTACAAGTGTGACTCATATGCATTTATTTATATAAATAAATAGTTACAATAGTTCAGCGTCGGAGTCTATGCAAATCCATGGAAATTAATTTTAAAAAATATTCCACAGTACTGCAAGTCCATGAAAATCCATCAAAATCAATAAATAGAGTCAGTCAAACTCTGTATAGAGTCTAGTCAAACACTGCGCAGAGTCTATAGATTTTAAAAGTCTATAAAAATCCACCTACTTTTCAAAGTCTATAAAAATCCTGCAAAATCTGAATTGAATACACCCCCTAAGCAAATTTTCAGAATGGCGACTCTACGAGAGCGGGTTTCTCTCTGCAAATCGCCGCCGTGAGGAACTCGCCGTCGCCGGTACTCTCCTCCTCTCTCTCTCCCCCTCAATTTCTACCCCTCAATTTCTAATCGATTTTGGGGATTTAGGGTTCTGACCTAACCTCGCCGTGAGAGAGCTCGCCGGCGCTGTATTCGCCTCCTAGCTCCGAAATACGGTAATATCACTCTCCCCTACTCTCTCTCTCTCTATTTCTATTGTCAAGTCACGTTTTAGAATTCTACCTCTGTCTGTTGAAGATGCATTTACTAGTAATTCCCAGTGAACTATGTAGTGATTTTGGTTGCTTGTTGCTGTAGCTTTTAGAAACCTTTACAATGTTCATTGTTCACACGATTTTATGGATTTAGAACTTGCTTCTCTACCTTGTATACGTTTTATTCGAGTTCAAATAATTGCAATCAAAGTGTTTGATAATATTGTGGAATCTTAGTTATATGATAAAGAGTTTGTGGAATAAAGCCATTTATAACATTTCTTTATGGCCAAATCCTTAAATATTGTAAATGATAGTACGTATGATTTTGTTGTTGAAATTTCTGTACAATCTGATATCTCATGCTATTTTTGTTTGAATGTGATTGATATCTCATGCTTATTTACCTAGTAAAAAGGACATTAAAGCTACTGAAATCTGGGCCTTGGATATAACAGTAAACTGCGGATGCACCCTGACACAATAATTTATGTTTCTAAAATTTTATACACATCAACAGTACTATTCAGCTGTCCATAAATGAAATCATGCAGGAGTTTGGTTTGCAAGATTCTATCAAATACTCATGAGATATCATGCAGCTCGTGTTGTGGAAGAACTTATAATTGAATAGATGATAATAGAAGCCTCAATCTTAGGACTAAACTACAGATGCAGCACAACGAATTAACCATAAATTAAATCACTTTAAGGTATGGGTCTGCATGAGTTCATCCACAATCTTCATAAGTGTATAAACAAACTGTTGGCATATTATGCAAAATATGAAGCATTTCTTAGATGAGAAATTAACAAGCACTTTATCACGATCTAACAGATCATTTATATTATCCAGCCAAGAACACTTAAACAAGAAAACAATAGGAACCGAACCAAACCAGGGAACAAATTACAGTTGATAAATAACTTCAAATATCAAGAAAAAATAGAAAATTTGTACCTTCCGCAGAAGACCACCATCAAGTTTTTGTCTTTTAGCCGCTTGATTTTCAATAACACATCCAGTAGGAGTATATTGTAAAACATGTTGTACACGGTTGTTAAACTTGAATTGTTTATAATTAAAAAAAATAGATTTGTATAGGCTTGTTAGCAGTGGCTGCAAGTTAGTTGGAATTGGTTCTGCAGTACCAAGTCTTCAGATATCCAATGATGAACTATCCAAGTTTATTGATATTAATGATGAATGGATACTAATGATGTTGGGTACACTAATTTGATCTGAATTTGAGCTCTATATTTGCCATATAGAGCAGACATAGGAAAAAGGTAGGTTGCCAAATTTCTAAGCATTTACTTATTTTCTAATTTT
This sequence comes from Thymus mandschuricus, assembly GCA_029379335.1. Classification (NCBI taxonomy): domain Eukaryota; kingdom Viridiplantae; phylum Streptophyta; class Magnoliopsida; order Lamiales; family Lamiaceae; genus Thymus; species Thymus mandschuricus. The sequence goes on from CM057079.1 coordinate 20,548,948, forward strand.
CTTTACTTATGATTTTCACCATTCCTTTATCTATGGTTGTGTACTTATATGTATGTGTATATATGTGTGTGTACAGACTTATGTACAACAGCTTGAATCAAGCAGAATCAGGCTTGCTCAGTTGGAACAAGACCTTCAGAGGGCAAGATCATAGGTAACAACAGTAACATTTAATGAAGAAAAATCTTTAATTCCAAAAAAAAATAAAAAAAATTAAAAAACATATAGACATCAATGTCCTAAAATTTGAAATAATATTTTATGCCTGTAAAGCCAAAAATGATTGAATAATAGTGTCTAATTGGCTATATTAATTGAATTTCTTGGCCCACCCCCTTTCTCATTCTCAATATTCAACAGGGACTTTTCTTAGGAGGTGGGGCTGCAAGTAGGAGTATAAGCTCAGGTATGTGATTTTACTTAATTGCCCTTTTGCTGAAATCTGGACTTTTGTCTCCTTCCAGTTGAATAGTGTAATCAGTTTTTCCCCCTTTGTTTATGAGTTTTGTAAATGTGAACTTTTTGAGGATTTTGCCTTTTGGTTTTTACTGGACCTTGTAATTTAAGCATGGATAAATGCCATGATTAACTGCAAACAGGAAGTGTTGAGAAGATCATGGAAATTGATCAAAGACAGCTGCAGACAAACTAGGTGAATTTTCTCCATAACTTTCTCTTTTCCCCTTTCCCCTTCTCCCCAGATAATGCTCAATGGACGCAGGTGCGTAGATTTTTTAACTTATTGCTTATACTTTTCTTTTCCTTTTTCCCTTTTGCTCTAGGTCTCTTCTGTTTTGTTTTTTCCAGATAAGGATTATAGTTCATATATATGCTGATATATATAGTATATATTATACATAGGTTTGATTTTTCTTGGCCTACTTTTGCTTAGTTTAATTTTAACCACTCTAATTGGATACATACGAGAAGATGTTGTAAATCATTATGTATTTAATTAAATTTACATTCTTTTTGTCCCTTTCTTTCCCCCTTTTGTTTCTCCCCTCTTTCTTGATGAGCTTAGATTTAAAAAAATAAAATCTTAAAATTTTGCATATGGTGGAGCATGTGTGTAGTAATTAATTTGCACCTTTTATCCGGGAAAGGATCTAGTAGTTATAAGTGCAGAAAATATTGCTGAAAGCTCCAGCAGTTGGGTCAACTTTGAGCAGTAAACTGCTTTTTCTCGGGCATTATGTGGCTGATTGGTGCATATGGTATCGAAGCATGTTGAGTCTAGTTTCCGTAGCATCAAACGAAAAGTCATTTGAAATTTTCTAGAGGGAGTTATGGTTAATTTACTACAGAGTGACAGTGAAACCGAAAATCTGCAAGTCGCTAACTTCTAATCTCTTTAGTTTTCAAATATGAGTTATTAATGTATCTTGAATGTTGGGAGTGAAGGGGTGTGAAACCGAAAAAGTATTGTGTCATGACCTTAAGTATACAATGCATCACTTGATTGTAAGGCATCTCTCTACTTGATACAATAATATATTCTATTTATGTTGTGTGTATTAGTGTAGTTTGTGGCTTTTGAAAATCCTTCTTCAGGTGTCTGTTGATAGAAGATGCTAGCACTAGTTTACTACTTTCTTTCATGTAGTAAATCACCTAGAGTTATAGGCACTTTAAGAATTATGTCTATTTAGGCTTACTAATTAGTAATTGCTTTTGGTTAGTGCATATTATCTGTTTTTTGGCTTAAAATTTTTGAATATGTTATACATTGATGCAGAAGTGAAGTTTAAGAGAGCAAAGGATGAGGAAATGAAGATGGAGAAGTTAGAGGCATGGGAGTTGTTACTTCACGACTTAGACTCATTTGTTTTCGAAGTGTAATAGTTTCACAAGTATATATGCATATTGATCTTGTAGTTTCATTATTTAGAATTTTTGGATGATATAGACAATGTTGGGATCTTTTTATATTTATTGAGAAATAAAATGAAGAAATTTGTGTTTCTTGGTATACATTACAGTGTACAATGCAATTATTTAATCTCCAAAAGCGTTATCTATAATGTATAAACCGAAATCTTAGGATACCAAATTATAATGCATAAAAACTCATAGATAACGGATTAAAACTGTAATGTAAAAGTGTCATATATTTCGGTTTATTAATGATATCTATAATTTTTTGAAGCGTTATGTATAACTCACAAAGATTACACTAAAAACCCGTAATGTATGAGCGTGACTATAGATTACACCCAGTTCTATAACGCTTTTTCTGATGAGCGTTTCTCTTGTAGTGAAGGCAAGTTCTAGAAGATAACAATGCAATACATGGCAAACTCTCAAGAAGGAAAAAGAACGTTATCAACACAACGTTTTGGCTCAAACATTACAAGCTTTTGTTTAGAGTTCATGTGCCTAAGGTCGATAATTCCTAGTTAATCATGTCATGCAACCATTTCATGCTCAATACACACATGAAAAATTCAAAAAATATGATATCATTTTTCGCTCAACTTCATCATCGACATCTCTTTTGAAAGCAAAGGAGTGATAAACAAGATATGAAAACCAACACTTCAAGTGATTCATTTAAAAGAAAATTTAAAAATTTTGCAAAATTGCAAGTAAGCACACATTTTAAGCACATACGAATCACTTGAACGACTCCAACTTATTCACCCTCATCATATACCAAACTCACTCAAACAAATTCATCCCTTTCAAGCATCCAATTCAAGCACAATCAACTCTATCAAGCAAATACAAGCTTAAAAATCACAACTTTAATGAAAAAACGAAGAGAGAAACGTAGTTTAAAGACCTTATCTTACCCCCTCCCCCAAACTTATTTTAGAAACAAAATCTAAAATGAGTTTGGAGGGAAGAATAATAAGGAATTTAAACTACACTCACAAAGGTCCAAGCTTTGGATGGATATCACGTTCAATGCTACCCATTCTGGTATGTGCTCGATTGAGTTGCATCATTTTTCTCCTCTCGACTTTTCATATTCAAGAATGTGTTCATCTATTTCAAGAGAAAGAAATGAATAGGTAAGAGTAATGAGGTATAAAAGAGGTAGAAGACAAGAAATCGCATCAAAAAGAAAATAGGAAAAAATTTGGAAAATAGGGGAGTAAGGGTTGACTGCGGTCAAAGAAGGGTTGACGCGGTCAAACCCCGGGATGGAGGTTTGACCGCCGTGAAATGGCCTTAAAATGGCTTTCCGGCTGCGACCTAAATTCAGCCCGGCATTGGCTCTGTTCCCGGGCTTGGCCCGGGCCTTCCCAGGCTGGTCCGAGACGGGAGTCGGTCCTCCCCCCTACTCTTGAGTCTTACGAACGCAATGCAATTGACAGAATCGAATTCCAACGAGTTTTACTATTTCTTTTTTATTTTACCGCCGGACTGCACAAAGCTGGAACTTCACCTCCGAAAATTTTTCTAAGTGTTTGAACTCAAAAACTTGAAAAATCTCACAAATTTTCTAAGGCATGGAAAAGCACACAACACTTAAAAATCCCCTTTCTAAAGCATGTAAATTCACTTTCAACCCTTATTCAAACAAAACGACTCAAACTAACATTTATTCAAAACGATAAAAACTATAGAAGGATACGTGTTGGGGTGCCTCCCAACGAGCGCTTGTTTAACGTCGTTAGCTCGACGATACCTCAAAAGGTGAATCAAGGGATATCAAATGAACTCTTGCCCCGACTCCCAAAGCTTGAGAAACTTTCAACACTTGCAACCTTCTCATGAAATGGATTTCCGATTTCTTCTCGAAACTTGATTCCCCCAAACTTGGTGAAACCTCCACTTCGAGATGGATAATTCACCTTCTCCTTGAGCTTCATTCCTTGCTTCTTCAAGCCACGCCCTTGAGACACTTGATCAAGCTTTGATGGCGAGACGACCTCGAGCTTGTAGCAAGACGCTTTCTTTGGCTCCTTCATTGAGTCATAGATGGAAATGACCATCTTCTCATCATCCACTCGAAATATGAGATCTCCACTCTCGATGTCCATATAAGCTCTTCCAGTGGCGAGGAATGGGCGGCCAAGAATGAGAGGAGTGTCTTGATCATCCGGCATGTCGAGTACAACAAAATCGGCCGGAAACACAAACTCTCCAACCTTTACAAGCACGTCCTCCATCGTCCCTTGAGGCCTAGTGATGGACTTGTCGGACATTTGAAGCTCTATCAAGGTGGGCTTGAACTTTCCAATCTTCAACCTTCGAAAAATCGAGAGAGGCATCAAATTGATACTAGCTCCAAGGTCACACAAAGCTCTCTCAAATCTTTGGCCATCAATCTCACAAGGAATCGAAAAGCTTCCGGGGTCTTTCCGTTTTAGGGGCGAATTCCTTTGCACAATGGCACGACACTATTCGTAAAGCTCCATGGTTTCACAAGCTTCTAGCTTCTTCTTCTTGGCAACTAATTCCCTCAAGAAATTTGCATACCCCGGCATGTCCTTCAAAGCATCAAGGAGAGGGTTGTTGACGTTCACTTTCTCAAACATCTCAACAAACCTATTCATTTTGGGGTCCACCTTGGGCTTGGCCAAACGAGAGGGAAACGGAGCTTTGGAAATCACATCCTTCTTTGGAGTAGGGAATTCTATCCACTCATGAGGTGGTGCATTTTTCATAATCAAAAACTTTCTTCTTAGAAACATTTTCATTCGGTATAGGTGCTCTTGGGGACTCAATTTCTTCCTCTTCATCATCAACGTCCTCCACTAGGACTTCTTCCTTCTCCTTCTCATCTTTTTCTTCACCAAGCCTCATTGGCTTCTCAATAGATCTTCCACTTCTCAACTTAATAGCATCCACACTATCAAGAGACTCACTCAAACTCACTATTTCCAAGGGGGTTGTAGGGTAAATACCTTGGAACTCTTCATAGCTTCTTCGCTCTTTGATAACCTTTCCAAGCTCATGGATGTAGTAAGCCTTCTCTATCCTCTTCAAATCCACCCCCCTTGCATACATCACCCCATTGTTAGCTCTCATTCTTTGATAGTAAGAGCTCATCTTCTCCTTCTCTTGGGCTTCACGTGGAAGGTTCTCATAAGGTGGCCAATGGTCCGGCTTTGTGAGAAAATAAATCCCATCTCCAAGGGTCATTGGAGTCTTCCTCTTTTCATAGCTATCATGCTAATGGAAAGGGTCCCATGGAGGAACTCCTTGACCTCCCAATTCTTACTCTCCAAAAGGTCGCATAGACTCAACTTCATTGACCACACGAATCACCTTGCATTGTTGCTTTGGATTGACCTCCGTGTTACTTGGGAACTTCCCTTGTTGATGTTGAGAGGAAGCTTGGTTGGCCATTTGGCCTATTTGCCCCTCTAGCATCTTAGTACGCTTTCCCATTGTAGCCACGGCATTCTCCAAGTTTGTAACCTTTTGACCCGTGTGAGCAATGAAGTTTCCTTGTTGAGTATCTAGCTCCTTTTGTTGAGTAGACATGGTAGCTTGACCATCAACTAATTGCTTCAACATAACCTCCGTGTTACTCGGAGGTTTCCTCTCTTCAACAACTTGTGGATGCACTCCAAAACCCGGAGGAGATTGAGGTTGAGGAGCTTGTAAAGCATAGTTTGGATTCCCATAAGATAAATTCGGATGATTGTTGAAAGAAGGGTAAGCACTTTGATTCCAATTCCTTTGAAAGCCTCCTCGTTGGTTAATATACAAAACTTCCTCATTGCTCAATATTTCACCGTTTTCAAACTTCTTCAAGGCTTGCATCTCCATCAAAGCCTCTCTATCCTTCTCATGCTCCTTCTTTAAAAGTGTATATTTGCTTGCCAAATCATCAAAATTCTCATCACGGATAGAAGATACCCTCTTCGGAGTATGTTCCATTGGCCATTGATAAGAATTTGAAGCCATTTCTTCAAGAACTCTCATGGCTTCCTTAACATCTCTATTGAGTAAGCATCCTCCACTTGTGGCATCCAATATGGTTCTTGTGTGAGGAGTCAAACCACCATAGAATGTGGTTACTTGTCTACTCTAATCCAAGCCATGTTGAAGGCACTTTCTCAACAAATCTCTAAAACGCTGCCAAGCATCAAACAACGACTCATCACCATGTTGAGCGAAATGAGAGATGTCGGAGATCAACCTTTGAGCTTTCGAAGGTGGAAAGTACTTGGCAAGGAAGGCTTTGCATAAATCATTCCAAGATAGGATCATTACCTTGTTAAGAGACTTGAACCAATCCTTCGCCTTATCTCTCAAAGAAAATCCGAATAGCCTCATCCGAATGGTGTCACTAGGAACGCCATTTTGCTTGATTGTATCACATATATCAAGGAACATTCGGAGATGAGCATTAGGATCTTCGGTTACTCCCCCTCCATATTGCTCCGCTTGCACCATGTGAATGAGAGTCGGCTTCAACTCAAAGTTATTGGCGTTGATTGGCCCCCATTCTCCACCTTGGAATTAATTGCTCCATTGGAGAAGCAAACATGTGATTAAGAGGAGTCCTTCTATCCTAGTGCTCTTCTCTCTTCCTGTCCTTGCTTCCACAGTCGTAAATCTTCCATTTCCTTCATCAAAGCTTCCATGTTAGGAGGAGGATTTGCTATTTCTTCCTCCTCACTTGAAGATCTTCTTATATGCCTCCTTTGGTACTCTAAGAACAAAGGCTCAACAAGTTTCCCTTTTAATCTTAGGTGCATGTACCTATCAAACAACAAATAGAAAAAATCAAAAACAAAAACTTAAACTAGCAACAAGAACTTGAACAACTAATGACTCTCTATCTACTCATTCCCCGGCAACGGCGCCAAAAATTGACCACCCTATTTTTAGAGTGAAACAATAATATCGAACTATGGAAGTCCGAGTGTCGAACACGGAGAGTGAGTGTGTCGAAAGAGGTGTCAAATAGTTATCTAAGGTCCATTATGCTATCTAAGCACTCATACATCATAGTTTGTGGTTTTCTCAATCAACAAGTAATGTAAACTAAAACTCGAGTAAGCAATGCAATAAAAAGCAAGTAAGTAAGAACAAGTAGTGAAAATCCAATAAAAACAAGCAAGGATTCAAATGATTTCCGGTGTGATTAGGCTAAGGACTAGACATGTGATGTATCAAACCATTTTAATTCCTTTGAATGGCATTCTTACATAAATCAAGCTATCTCATCCTCCTAAGACTTGATAACTAGTGGATTGAATGACATGCTTACCATTCTAAACATATTACCAACTCCTAAAAGCACAATGCCTATTAATCTAACAACAATTCACATAATTCTTACTAGGAACAATGTAAAATCATAGTTAGCTAATATGAGCAAGGATTCATGCCAAATGCTATGAATGGAAGCTTCCTAGGCATTCCATTAAACACCTTGTATGCACTCATGGTTGTCAATCATTCATGCAATTAAATTCAATCAAATCCAAGGGCAACTCAAAGAAAAGGTAGATCCACATCAACCACCATCACATCCTAGCCTAATTCACACCATCCACCATTTGAAACCTCTAAGAGGTCTAGCTACTCATAGATCTAACAATCAATCCAACAAAAATAAGAGAAAGCATAATGAAAAGAACAAGGAAGGAAAATGGAAAGGAAATCTTCAATAATTTCTTCAAACTCCAAACATAATCTTCAACACAATTTGAAAATACTAAAGAGGAAAGAGGGAAAATGCTAGGGTTTCTAAAGTACTTGCTAAAAGTGAATTACAAAGTGGTTCATCATACCAAAAGAGGAAAATAACTAAGTATTCATAGTCCCCACACAAGTTTGGGGCTAAATTGCAATAAGTAGATAATAGAGTTGAGAAGGTGGGGTAAAAAGTGTAATTTCCGGAATTTCAGCTCAAGGGTGAGTGTGTATTTTCGGCCTCCTTTGTCTCTTTGCGCACTCCTACGGTTTTGGCTCGTTCTCTCTTGTCCGGCCTAAAAAAAATAATCCGTGAAGTGCTACGGCTTCCTCTTTCGATCCTCTTCGACATAGGACTATTCGCACGTTCCCAGAAAATTGACACAGCACCTGAAATTGGCACGGAAATCTAGAGAAAATGCGAAATGTATAGAAAATGCATAAGCATGAAAACCCTAGCATATCTATCACTTAATCACACATATGAAAGCCAAAACCTACCAAAAACCATCTTGAAATGCATATAAAATATCGGTTTGTCAGGTAGCAGCTTTCCTTGCTCGCTTTGGAAGTACATCATTCCTAGAATGACCAATAGTTCCCCCTTAACCGTAGACTTAACAATTTTTTTAGTTGGTAGGGAATATCTTCCAACACTCCACCTAACTCCACCTTTTAACTTCTCAAGCGAGTGAGGACAAAGTGACTTGCTTGACTTGGTGAAGATACAAAGCGAGGGTTCCCCCTAGCTTTGGGCAATCCTGGACTAGCACTCTTCACCAGGGTCTAGTAACCCTAATTCCATGCATAGCTGATTGAAGTGGGTTTCAGCTAGAGTCTTGGTGAGAATATCAACTCGCTGGAGATCGGTATGAATTTTCTCGAGCTTGATGTCCTTCTTCTCAACATGATCATGAATGAAGTGATACCTTATCTCCACATGCTTGCACCTGGTGTGAAGCACTGGAATCTGTGAGATGCAGATAGCACTATTATTGTCACAGAAAATTGGAATCTCCTTTGCTTCAACTCTGTAGTCCTTCAACTGGTGACGAAACCATAGAATTTGAGAACAGCAGCTTCCGGCAGCCATATACTCAGCTTCAGTCGTTGAAGTTACTACGCTTGTCTGCTTCTTCGAAAACCACGAGACAAGCTTGCTTCCCAAGAACTTGCATGTGCCCGAAGTTGATTTCCTATAAATTCGGCACCCTCCGTAATCAGCATTTGAATAACCAGTAAGCTCCAAGTTGTCCTCGCTTGGGTACCAGAGACCCATATTTATTTTGCCTTTGAGATAGCGAATGATTCGCTTGGCAGCTTCATAATGACTAAGCTTGGGATTACTTTGGAAGCGAGCGCATACTCCTACAGCGAATGCAATATCTGGCCTACTCGCTGTGAGATAGAGAAGGGATCCAATCAAGGCTCTATAATCTATAGCATCCACAGATTTCCCTTCAAGATCTGGCTCCATCTTCCAGTTGGAGTCATGGGGATCTTCACAGCTTTTGCACTTTGAACACCAAACTTAGCAAGCATATCTCGAGTATACTTTGCTTGGTTGATGAAAATTCCATCATCTTGCTGCTTCACTTGAAGACCTAGAAAGCAACTCATCAACATGGACATCTCATATTTGGTCTTCATAAGCTCTCCAAACTTCTCGCTAAGCGACTGTTTTGGTGAACCAAATATAATGTCATCGACGTAGATCTAAACCCATAACATATCTTCACCATCATTGATTGTGAAGAGGGTTCGATCTATCTTCCCCTTGCAGAATCCATTATCAACAATAAACTTGGAAAGTGTATTGTACCAAGCTCTTGGGGCTTGCTTCAATCCATAAAGAGCTTCTTCATGCGATACACTTTATCTCCCTACTCAAATCCAAGTTGTTGCTCCACATAGACTTCTTCCTTGAGCTCTCCATTGAGGAACGCGCTTTTCACATCCATCCGGTAGACTTTGAACTTCTTGGCCGCTGCATAGGCTAGAAATAGTCTAATCGCTTCGAGCCTAGCCACTGGAGCGAAGGTCTCATCAAAATCAATACCTTCCTCTTGGCAGTAGCCCTTAGCGCCGAGTCTCGCTTTGTTCCTCACGACGTTGTGGTCTTCATCCTTCTTGTTCTTGAAGACCCACTTGGTTCCAATAACATGCTGGAACTTGGGGCGATCAACAAGATACCACAGGTCATTTATGGTGAATTGGTTCAGCTCTTCTTGCATGGCCATAATCAATTTTGAATCAGCTAGGGCTTCTTCCACGCTTGATGGCTCGATATTGGACAGAAAGCAACTGAACATAGTGTTTTCTCCCATGACTTGACTCCTTGTCACCACTCCCTTGGATGGATCTCCAAGAATAAGGTTCTGTAAATGATCTTTGAGCCATGCTCACTTGGATCTGTCAGCTTGCTGGGAGTCGCTTGACTCATCTTCTGAAGCGACTTGGATTGGCTCTTGGCTAGCTTCAGCTTCTTGGGTCTTGGGGGAAGCTTTCACTTCTTTAACTTGAGCAATTTGATCACTTGACTCCTTGACTTCATCATCATCTTCAAGCGTGTCCCATGTAATTAAGCTAATTGGTGGGTTCCTCACTTGAAGCTTTTTCATTCGCTTGTGGTCCTTCAACTTGTTCCTGAGAAATACTTAAAGTAGATTCGTCAAAAACAACATGGGGTGATTCTTCCACAATTAGGGTTTTGCAGTTGAACACTTGATAAGCTTTGCTTGATGTGGAATATCCTAAAAATATTCCTTCATCAGCTTTGCCTTCGAAAGCTTTCAACTGGGTTTTCCCATTATTGTGAATGAAGACCCGACAACCAAAAATATGGAAATAAGATATGTTAGGAATTCTCCCTGTCCATATTTCATATGGTGTCTTGTCGAAGCGTTTGTTGAGAAGCGTCCGATTCTGGGTGTAGCAAGCGGTGTTGGCCGCTTCAGCCCAGTACTTCATTTGAAGCTTTGAATCAGCTATCATAGTTCGAACGACTTCTTTGATGATGCGATTCCTCCTCTCAGCTACTCCATTCTGCTGGGGTGTACGTGCTGCGGAGGTTTGATGTGCAATTCCATGCTCTGTGCGGTATGCTTCGATAGTAGAGTTGAGAAATTATGTGTCTTTGTCAGAGCGAATGGTTGCTATCTCTTTCTTCTCCACAACGAGTCGCTTGAGCAGTTGTGGAAGCTTGGACAACGTCTCCTTCTTGCTGAATAGAAATACTACCCATGTGTAGCAAGAGTAATCATCGACTACTACTAGAGTGTACTTCCTTCCATTGACGCTTACGGGGGTGACTGGTCCAAACAAATCCATGTGCAGAAGCTCCGGTACTCGCTTGGATGATGCTTCCTCTAAGCTTGCAAAGTGCTTCTTTGTCTGCTTTCCTCGCTGGCATGGTGAGCATGTGTGATCTCTGACAAAGACCTCATTAGGTATGCCCTTCACCAATCCCTTGTGAGCTATGCGATTAATAGTCTTGAAATTGAGATGACTCAAGCGGCGGTGCCAAAGCCATCCTATTTCAGTTGCACTTCTAGCAACCAAGCATGTGTCTTGCTTGCAGCTCTCCCATTGAGCTACATAAAATTCCTTTTTCTTTCACCAGTTAAAGCGATTTGGGAGGTAAGCTTGTTCCTCACAACACACTTGTTGGAGATAAACTCCACATTGTATCCTTTATCACAAATTGTGAGATGGATAACAAGTTGTGTTTGAGTCCTTCGACGTAGGAAACATTCTAAATGCTTAGCTTCCCAATCCTTAGCACGCCGTAGCCTTTGGTGGTTCCCTAGAGTTGTCACCAAAAGTTACTTGTGGACCCTTCTTCTCTATGTAATCTTGTAGTAGAGACTTCATGCCCATCATATGCCTCGAACATCCACTGTCCAAGTACCATATAGCTTGACCTTCATTGGGCATGGGATCCACGGCGATCACCTGCAATTAGAACAATTTTGGTACCCAAATCAGCTTGGGTCCTTGCAGGTTAGTGTTTTTGGGTACCCACACTTGCTTAACTCTCCTTTGAGCATTTGCTTGTGTCTTGGGTCCCTCCACCTTTCCAACTCGTGAATTCTACTTAATCACAGCTCCACATGTGCATTTGTGTGTGCATGGCTGGAAGGTACGAGATGAACTCGCTTGAGACACACCCTTGCTCTTTCTCTTCTGCTTACATCCTGAAGCTGGTCGCTTCGGATTAGCCATGAGCTTAGAGGCTGACTTGGGATTTCTAGTCTCCGCAAGCTTCTCGCTTGGCTTCCTCTGCGAGGTCAAATTTGGCTTTGGGCCTTGACTCGCTTTGGAAACACTTGGGGTATGAAGCTTCCTTCTGGGAACTTCAACTCCTTGCCCCTCAACGTAAGTATCCTTGGACCATCTCCAATCGGACTCACTTGACACATGAACATTAGCTTTCATTGATAAGAAAACGTCTTTTGTTCTTGGTGTCTTAGATTGAGAACTTGAAGCCTCGACTGCTTTCCTTTCACCCTTTGAATGGTGAGATTTAACATGACTAGTGCTAGGAGCTATTGTCATTGGCTTTCCCTTAGATGCTTCCTTTGAATATATAGACATCTTCACGGTCCTTTCTTAGGGATCTCAATCTTACCCTTATCCTTGTTGGTGGTCTCTTTGGAGGCAGTGGGCTTATCCAAAGTGACTGATGGTGATGTGTTAGATGCACCAACAAAGGTAGTGGGCTTGGAAGGTCCACCCTCATATCCAAGGCCTCCCTTTCTACCAAAAGGTAGAAGCGAGCCTTCTAGTGCCTGCCTGTCGTATGACGCTTTGTTCAAATTGGCAACTACAGTGGATTGGGTTTCATATCTTTCCTCTAAGCTTTTGTGTCTAGCAAAGAGGTCGTCAAACTTACTAGTCATAGCCCTTAGATTAAGTTTGACTTCGTCAAGCTTAGCGGCTAGCTTTCGGTTTTCGCTCTTGCTATCAGACAGAGCTTGTTGTAACACTTTGTGATTACTTAACAAATCCTGGTGTTCGTTAATTAGCTCACTCCATGTAGAGGAATACACTTCCTCATCGTGCTTATGTGCATGTGTAATTGAAATGAGTGAAGGATAGTAAAATACCTCTCCAGTATCCTCATCGGTGAGCGCCATCAACCCTAGATCCTCTCCCTCGCTTGAGTTGGGATCTGTGAAGGCATCTAAGTCGCTTCCCTCTTCCTCGCATGGATTTGGAGGTGACTCGCTTGCCACTAGCGCTCGCCGTGGAGCGTCCCTTCCCACTGTCAATTCTTTTTTTTCTTTTGCACTTAGCTTCGGATATTCGGATTTGTAGTGGCCCATCTTGTGGCAATGATAAAACTCCACATCCATTATGTTCTCAGCGATCGGCTTTGTGGTCTCTTCACGTTTTCCTTTGCTGTCACGAGCTTCAGTGTTCTTCCCTTTGTACTGCTTGTAGAATCTCTTGTATTTTCCAACTCTGTAGTTCATTTGTTGAAATTTATGGATAGGCACGCGTAGTGCTCCTCAAGTTCTTCAAGAGACATTTTTGAGATTGATAACTCGCTTGATGTCTCAGCAGCTTTGAAGGCAACTCCTATGCCTATTGCAGGAACTTCATCTTCATCATCAATGGACATCTGATTGAGATCGAACTCGTGCGCCTTGAGTTCGGAGAACATAATCTCCGGGGAGAACTTTGACAAGTCCTTTGTTGCTAGATAGAGCTCCTTCATCGTTTGCCATTTCCTGGTGAGAGCTTGAACTATTTTGAGGTTGATCTCTTTATCGGTGAACTCCTTCCCTAATGATACAAGCGTTGAAATGATGTTGGTCACATGCAGCTCAAAAGCGTCGATCGTCTCGCTTGGCTTCATCGACAAGCTCTTGAACTCCCTCATAAGCACTGCAAGCTTATTCTCTTTGATCTTTTCAGTTCCTTGAGAAATTAGGGCTAGAGTGTCCCACATCTCCATAGCAGTAGTGCATTTCCTGATCCTTGGCAGGTAAGCATCTGAGACTGTGCTCTGCATGATGTGTCGGGCAACTCTGTCCAGGTTCGCCACTTTGAAATCGTTGGCAGTGAAGTCGTCCTTTGATTTTTCCACATAGTCATGACGAACTGTAGCCTCTCTTCCTTCGGCAGCTGGTATGTTGACAGTGTTGACTTTCATGATAGCGATAGGACCTTCTGTCACAACTTCCCACATTCTGTCGTGAACAATACTGAGGAAGCTTGAGACTCGGAAGCTCCATGTCTCATATCCTTCAATCAAGAATTGCGGAAGATTGGAAGCATTATGACTAGACATTTTCAAACGTTAGTATCAATGCAGTATGCGTGAGTGAGATTTTAATGCACTTAGGAAATCGAATCAGTTCAAGTGAGACAACGGGAAGAGAGGGGACTCGCTTCCAGTATGCAAAGCAGTGGCTCGTTAGAACTTGTGCTCTAATACCACTTGTTGGTCTCGGATTGATAAGTAGGGTTACACGTAGTGAGGGGGGGGGGGGGGGGGGTGAATACGTGTAACAGAAGTTTTTCGACTTCTTTTCCAACTTATCTCAGAGTGAGCAAGACTAGGGTTGCTTTGAAACTTAAGACCAAACTGTAAGCTTGATCTACAGTAAAGCTTTACTCAGGACCTAAGCGGACGCTTGATCACAGAGTGACTCGCTTGCCTATATGCGGAATTTAGTGAGCTAATATTTCCTAAGTATTTAAAGCTTCGTATTAGGTTTGTTTATATGCTTGTGCAGATATGGGATAATCAAAGAAAGTAAATATTGAAAAGCTTAAGGACAGAAACTACAAGACCAGGGTTTATAGTGGTTCGGTGGTAAAACACCTACGTCCACTTTTGTTCCTCGCAGGAACAGCTTCTCTTCACTCAAGAAAGCTTTGAGGATTACGGGTTCCTCAAAAACCAAGACAACGGATCGAGCTCCACAAGCTTGGATCCAACACAACAACACAGGGAGATTACGGGTTCTCCACAAAAACCTAAGACAAGAATCGAGCTTTGTACAGTCGATGAACGTGCAAGCTTGGATTCTCTCTACACGATCGAGGTGTTCACTATCGATGAAAGTGAAACCTTAGATCTTACAACAACCTTACAACTTAACACAAACTCTAACACTCTTGACTGGACAGAACAAGGGTTTTGGTTTGGTTATGAAAACACTCTAAGTGAAGAACTCTTTACAATAGATGTAAAGGCTAGAGTTATTCTTCTAAGATGGGATATGTATAGTGGCTTAGAATCTAAGTGAGTGAAGGTTGCAGAGAACAAGTTTCGATGGTACTGGAACTTGGGAACACTTAGACAAGGACTCGAGCAGATGTATGTAGAAAACTCGTGAGTTCTTGTTTGCTTTGAGCGCTGAAATTTCAGGAAGTGTTCTACTCTTCTCTTCTCCGCACTCCACTATTTATAGTGTGGGAGGTGGGTAGAAGCCGTTTGAAAGTCGGTGGCTTTGTCCCTCCACACTCGACAGTACTTGGCTTTGACCTGCAGCTTTTCCAGTTGCTCGCTTGTCTTCTTTCCCGAAATGGCTAAAAGCCAAGCGTAACAGTAACTGGGCTCCTCCAGTACTGTTGCGGCTGCCTGTCGGTCTGGCCGGTCAAGTTTGTGCTCCATTCTTCTTGTGCCACGTGGAGATCTGCAATTAATGCGGTGATCTTCACTTGACTTAGTTTGAGCTTTGAGTTTGAACTTAAGCTGGTAGTTGAACTCTCGCTTTCCATGCTTTGTAAGGGGCTCGCTTCGCTATAGTCTTGGCGCTCGCTTTAGCGTAGTCGAGTTGACTCGCTTTGACTTTTTTGGGAGCACTCGCTTCGCTTTGTCCGGGTAGACTCGCTTTGCTTCAATACACACTCAAGCGAGTGGTCTTCTTACTTTGCTTGAAACCTGCAGTCTATACCTAAAGCGTCTAAAACAAAAACAAGCTTTCCTAACATTATAAGCTTGAAAAATTCTATCCTATCTAATCAAAATAGGGTCGCTTGGGAATAGGATTTACATAGAGGGTTTTGGGATCTAATAAAAAATACATAGCAATTTTATTAAAGCGTCCCATACGGTTCCCCCTTAACAAATAAATCCTTAACAATTCCCAACAGATTGTAGCCGAAATATCCATCGAGGAAGCAATAGTACTCATGTCCAGCCAATCAATCGAGCATTTGATCCACGAAAGGAAGGGGAAAGTGATCCTTCTTAGTTGCTGCGTTGAGAAGTCGATAATCGATGCATACTCGCCATCCCGTGACGAGCCTTGTCGCGATCAGCTCACCATTCTCATCATTGATCACCGTCATGCCTCCCTTCTTCGACACCACTTGAGTAGGGCTCACCCACTCGCTGTCCGAAATGGCATAGATCATGCCGGCATCGAGCAACTTCATAACTTCCTTCCTCACGACCTCTTGCATGGGTGGATTCAATCATCTTTGAGGTTGGACTCTCGGTCGATTCTCGTCTCAAGGTGTATCCTATGCATGCAAATCGACGGACTAATGCCCTTGATGTCGGCAATCGTTCATCCAATTGTAGATTTATGCTTCCTTAGCACCCTCAAAAGCTTGTCCTTGTTCGTCTCCGTCAAGTGAGAAAAAACAATCACCGGGGCGGAACTCTTCTTTTCCTCCTCTTTGACTACTCCATCATCTACCTTCTTATTGATGTTGAGGTAAAAAGCCTCCTTTTTGTTTGGTGATGGTTGATTTGCTTCCAACTGATTGAGATACTCCAAAATCTCGTCACAAACGTCATCGATCTTCGAGTATGAATATAGCGAGTTGGAGATGCAATAGTTTAGAGCCTCCTCCGAAGTAGGTGGTTTCAATGTCTCGATGGAGAAGATATCCTCACGATGATCATCGGGCCTCTTCATTGCTTCATATATCGAGATTTTCAGCTCCTCTCCATTGACTCAAAAAGTGAGGTCTCCATCTTGAACATCGATCAATGCTCTCCCCGTAGCTAAGAATGGTCGTCCCAAGATCAATAGTTGATTAGCATCCTCCGGCATATCCAAGACTACGAAATCAGCTGGGAAGACAAGGTTATGGACTTGTACGAGCACATCTTCGACTATTCCCCTTGGATAAGAAACTGAACGATCCGCCATGAGTAGGGAGATAGTCGTCGGCTTCATCATCCAATCTTGAGCCGGTTGAAGATAGAGAGTGGCATCAAATTGATGTTAGCGCCAAGATCACAAAGAACGTTCTGAAATACACGATCACCTATCTCGAACATTAATGTGAATCTCCCGAGATCCTTCTGCTTCAACGGGAGCTTCTTCTGTAACACTGCATTGCACTCCTCTGTTAAGTAAATTGTCTCGAACTTAGCCCATCTCTTTTTTCCCAAAACCACATCCTTGATGAACTTCATATGATTGGGCATATTGATTGGTGTGTAAATGTTAGGATTTTTGTAGTGTTTTCGAGTCCGTTTTCATTATGTTTTTGTGTCTTTTAGTGTGTCTTTTGGCTATGATTGTTTGTTTGGAGCTTTGGTTATCGTAGGAGCAAAAGGTGAGAAATTGGAAGAAAACGGGACGAAAAGTGCACGAAGAGAAGGAAAAGCCGTGAGAGACCAGAACCTGATCTGGCCGATCGGCCAGATTTCTTTAGGAATCTGGACGATCGGCCAAATGCCTATGCAAGGGCTCAGCAGTCCTTGATCTGGCCTACCGGCCAGAATTCCTTCACAATCTGGACGATCGGCCAAACACATGCAAAGAGTTTATGCAGTTCCTGATCTGGCCGACCGGCCAGAATTCCTTCAGCATCTGGCCGATCGGCCAAAAGTCGGCGTCCAGCTGTGTTTCCTTATTTAATTAGGTTTTCTTCCTAATATATATACTAGTGCCTTGGACGAATTTTGTAACATCTTTATCATCTTTTATCATATTTTAGCTTTAGTTTCCAGCACTTAAACACTTTTATTAGATTTATATTGTTCGGATCCGGATTCGTTGTTCGTTGCAATTTAATTTAAGGCTTTTCGTTTAATTCAAGTTCTTCGTTCTTCGTTTAATTCTCGTAAGTTCTTTATTGCTTTCGTTTACTTGCTTTTAATTGATTGCTTTAGTTTTAGATTCGTTTTCTTAATTGCTTCGTTTAATTTCCTTAGTTTAATTTCGTTCTTTCGATTTCTAGTTTAAAGTTTAGATTCGTTTTCCTTCGATTTCAATTCTTTCGTTTTTCAAAGCTTTTTAAGAGTTAAACTAGCATATCTCTTAGTGATCATGGCGCTCTTAAACATCTTTTGACTAAAGCCCAAGCAAAACCTAGGTTAATTAGATGGGTCTTATTATTGCAAGAATTTGATATTGAGATTCGTGAAAGAAAAGGTAGTGATAATCTTGTGGCCGACCATCTCTCTCGTCTCGATTCACCTCCCCCTTATGCTTCTCTTGATGATATTTGTGATTCCTTTCCCTTTGAGAATGCTAATGAAGTGAATGCTACTCCTTGGTTTGCCGATATTGCTAATTACTTGGCCGATAAGGACACTAAACCCGTCCTTAACGCTCAAGAAGAGAAAAGGTTTCTTCGTTTGTTTAGGCAATACTATTGGGAGGATCCTCACTTGTTCAAGCTTGGGAAGGACGAGGTGATTCGAAGGTGCGTTCCCGACCACGAGCAAACCGAGGTGTTGCGACATTGTCACGAGGAGCCGAGTGGAGGACATTTTGGAGGCCAAAAGACTGCTCATAAGGTGCTACAAAGTGGATTATATTGGCCTACCTTGTTCAAGGATGCTCAAGCCTTCTACCTTGCATGCGATCGTTGCCAACGCACAGGTTCTATAGGTCGCCGTAATGAGATGCTCCTTAACCCTATTTTAGTGGTTGAGATTTTTGATGTGTGGGGCATCGACTTTATGGGACCTTTTCCTAAATCCCATGGTTTTGAATACATTTTACTTGCGGTTGATTATGTGTCCAAGTGGGTTGAAGCCATCCCCACAAGGACGTGCGATTCTCACGTTGTCTTGAAGTTTGTGCAGGAAAATATTTTGTGTAGGTTTGGTTTCCCTCGTGTGATCATTAGTGATGGGGGAAAGCATTTTTGCAACAAATTGTTCGCCAAGCTCATGAAGAAGAATGCCATCACTCACAAGGTGGCGACTCCTTATCATCCACAAACCTCGGGACAAGCGGAGACGAGCAATCGACAAATCAAGGGGATTTTAGAGAAGACGGTCAAGCCATCGAGGAAGGATTGGGCCGACAAGTTGAACGACGCTCTTTGGGCATATCGCACGGCTTACAAAGGCGTGCTTGGGATGAGTCCCTATAGGCTCGTCTATGGTAAGTCGTGTCACTTGCCCGTAGAGATTGAGTTCAAGGCATATTGGGCCCTCAAGCGCATCAACTTTAACCTCGACGATGCTCATGATCGGAGGATTTTGCAAATGGAGGAGCTCGACGAGCTAAGGAACGAAGCCTACGACAATGCCAATATCTACAAGGACAAGGTGAAACGTCTACATGATAGACGCATAGCCTACAAGGAGTTCAAACCCAGAATGAAGGTACTACTCTTTCACTCTCGTCTTCGATTATTTTCGGGTAAGCTTAAGTCTAGGTGGGGAGGTCCATACACGGTGGTACAAGTCTTCCCTCATGGCGCGGTAGAGATCAAGAACGAGGATTCGGGATACATCTTCTCGGTCAACGGGCAACGATTGAAGCCGTACATCGAAGGGACGACACTTCCTCACACGGTGGAGACGATTCTCATCTCCGACCCCCCACTCTCCTCTTGAGTATTTGGTACGTCAAGCTAATGACGATAAACGAGCGCTTGGTGGGAGGCAACCCACGTAAAAAAAAAAATTATTTAGTATTTTTCATAGTAATTCTTGTTAATCTTCGATTTTCGTGTTAGTTAGTGTCTTTTTGCAGGAATAGGCGTCGATGACCCAGCGGCTGATCTGGCCGATCGGCCAGATTCCCTTAAGGATTCTGGACGATCGGCCAGAACTGTGCAACCCGAATCGTGGCAGTAGCTGATCTGGCCGATCGGCCAGATTCCTTCCGAATTTTGGCCGATCGGCCAAAAACCGTGGGGCCCACTCCTTGCCGAGTCAAACTCGAATTTCAGGCCCATTTATTGTTTTTGACCTATTTTTCTACCTCCACCTCCCTTCTCTTCTCCTATCTCCATTCTATCTTCTCCCACAGAACCACCCGCCGACGTTCAGCACCGCCACCGCCATTCACTTCAGCACCGCCGCCGCCGTTCAGCTTCCCACAAGCCGCACAGCACGCCGCCGTTCACCACCGCCGCCTACTCTGCTGCCGTGAGCCACCCACCTTCGCCGTGAGCTATCGCCGCCGTCAGCCCCGCTGCCTCCAGCGCCGCCGTCGCAGTTGTAGCCATCTCCGCACTCGGCCAAAACTCCGCGCTCGGCCAACCAACGCGCTCGGCCAGAAGCTCATTTGGACGACCGGCCAGAATTCAGGCAAGTTTGGCCGACCGGCCAGATTGAAGGCTGCCCAGTTTTTCGTCTTCGCCAGTCTTCGTCAACATCCTCGCACCATCACCATGAATCGTACTCCCTTTATTGTGAGTCTCGATCGCCACTCACCGGGTGACAACCTAGCAAGAGTATGGGCGTCGCCAACGGGTTCCTTTTGAAACCGATAGGTACGCTACTACAAATCTCTACCTCCGTTTGAAAGGTTTTGATATACGTCCTCCTAGGCATTACAATATGGATTTTTTGAGGCGTTTGTCTATTTTCCGACTATTCGTGAATATGCCCTTCGTTTAGGATTGATGCAATGTATGTCTAGACAATGGGAGGCGCATGATAGTTTGTGTGTAGAGATGTGTAGTAGTTTTCGATTATCTAGACGTGATAATGAGGTTGTGATGGAATGCACTTTTCGTGGTGTCTTGTGGGAAATTTCTAAGGAAACGATGAAAACGGTATTTGGTTTTCGTGCTCATCCTTCTATCTCTGATTATGTGCCTGCGGATTTTAATATTAATGAGGCTTGGATGGAATTGACGGGTGTTAATAATTTCAAAACTTCGGGTGTGTCTAGTGCCTTTTTACGCGACGATGCTTTGATCATACTCCATCGCTTCATATCTAACATGGTCTCCGGTAAAAAGGAGGCTAGTAAGGTAACGGGCATGGAGGTTTATTTGTTGTGGTGTGCTAGGTTCAATCGGAAGGTGTGCTTGGCCCCATTCATATGGACGCAGCTCTCGAACGTGCAGTCGAAGAAAGGCGCCCATCCCACACTTGGATATGTCGCGACGGCTCTAGCTCGTCACTTTGGAGTGGATATCTCAGAGGCCGAAGGGTTGGTGCAGAGTGTGGAGATGTCGTCCACCGAGCTGATCAATGCCCACTTGATGAGGAGTCCGACCGAGTTTACTCGAGTCGAGGACCGAGCCTCCGTTCGTGCATATTATGCTTATCCGCGTCGTATTCGAAGAGCCGGGCAAGAAGCCGAGCACCAAGAGGAGGTAGATGCTGAGCAACAAGAAGAGGCACAAGAAGAGGAAGAAGAAGGGGAAGAGGAAAACGAGGACGACGGGGACGGAGACGAGGAGGAGCAGCAGCATGTCCTGGACGACAACGAGCGTTTGATTCACTACTACACTAGGAGAGATCGCGTCCGGGCTCGTCAGAATATGGAGGCCGAAGTCCCGCCCTATTGGGCCGACTTTCGAGCTGATTTTACACACTTTCAACAAGGTGTGTTTGATCGGTTCGATTCTTTGTCGACCCAAGTGACGGGCTTGGATAGGAGGGTGTCGAACATCGAGGGTCATTTGATGCGGTACACCGACTTTTCCATTGGCTCCACCTCCGCTCCACCAAACCCGAATGATCCTCGTTATTGGTCTCCGCACGATCCCCGATGGAATGACCCACGGTTCGGAGGTCCTTTCAATTAATCATAGCCATGTTTGTGTCTTTTATTTTTGTTTGAGTCTTTTATTGTTTTCTCTTTATTTTGTTCGATTTTACGCTTTGGTATATGTGTTTTGTGTTTGTTTTGTAGGTGATACTTGGAGTCTCTCGAGATTTTGGGTATTTGTGTTCGTCATTTTGCGATAAGTTCTTTCTTTCCCTTTCCTTTTTATTTTCTCGCAATGGGGACATTGCTTGATTTTAAGGGGGGGGGGGGGGGGGGGGGGGGGGGGGTCTTTGAACTTTTGGCATGTAGTTTTTAATTTTGTTGAGTCTTAGGAGTTAATTGAGTCGAATGAGCATGTGATGATAGGATTGTGGACTTGGCCAATGATAGAGAATTGCGTTGATTTTTGAAAAAATTCATGATCTTTATTATGCATGGAACCTTGGCGAAGCGACACATTTTATTTGATGAATTTGATGTATGCTATGATGTCGGGAACTAGTTAGTTTGAACCCGTGAGAATTGAGCTATTTGTGCATATTTATGCCTATTCTTTGATTGAGTGATCGTGCATGCTTCATTGTTTCTAGAACTTGCCTTGTTTCTCCATCGAGACCTTAGTATATTTTCGAACTAGGAAATGATCTTAGGCCATCTTTCTTTAGCCACATGATCCCTATACACTAACCTTGTTCATAACCTTTGTTTACCCCTTTTGAGCCTTTATTAGCCGTTCTTTGTGAAACCGGATGATAGGAGGTTTGGATGATTATGGGTATCCTTAGTTGTAGTTGGTGATATGGAAGGAGATAATTGGAAAATATTTGTTGTGGTGTAGAAGGAGAGATAGAGAAGAAATTTTAGATGCTTGTTTAAGTGTAGTTAGCTATCCCTATGAGCTTAAAAAAAAAAAAAGAGAAAAAGAAAAAAAAAAAAAAAAAAAAAAGAGAGAGATGTGAAAAAAAAAAAATATAGAGCCTTTGTTCAACATTAGAAAGAACATTTATTAGTTGAGCTCTAGAAAAAAAGAAAAGAAAAGAAAAAGAGAAAAAAAAAAAAAAAATAAGCATAAGGGGATAGTTAGCTTTGATTTGTATAGTTGATATTTTAGCATCTTTGAGTTTGTATTTGGTGTGTTGGAGGGTAGAAGATGGAGATAAAAATCCATACTTTGGTTGGAGTTGAAAAAGAGGTTGATGATTTAGAGCATTTTGAGTCACTTAGCCTATATATTCCCTACCTTAACCAATGTCCCTACATTACAAGCTTATATAAAGTCCTTTTTGATCCTAGTTTGTAAGTATTACATTAGGAGGAGATGTTGAGATTGAAGGCAAGCCTATGGTAAACATGTTGCATTGCATTGATGTTGAGTGAACCCTCTTGATGTGCGTTATATTACTTCTTTTCTTTGAGAGAGTTGAGTGTTCACCTTCATATACAAAATTTCACATGTTGGAGAGTGTTCTTTGATGGATTAGCATACTTTGAATTAGTTGAGTAGATTGTGTTGATTAATGCTAAGGTTGTGTGCATAGATTTGATCATGATCATGAGAGTTTGTTTTCGAAAAGTTTTGAGGCCTATATAGTTCACAATACTTGAGTCTATTGTTTATTTTGTTTTGCTTGAGGACAAGCAAAGGTCTAAGTGTGGGGGAGTTTGATTGGTGTGTAAATGTTAGGATTTTCGTAGTGTTTTCGAGTCCGTTTTCATTATGTTTTTGTGTCTTTTAGTGTCTTTTGGCTATGATTGTTTGTTTGGAGCTTTGGTTATCGTAGGAGCAAAAGGTGAGAAATTGGAAGAAAACGGGACGAAAAGTGCACGAAGAGAAGGAAAAGCCGTGAGAGACCAGAACCTGATCTGGCCGATCGGCCAGATTTCTTTAGGAATCTGGACGATCGGCCAAATGCCTATGCAAGGGCTCAGCGGTCCTTGATCTGGCTGACCGGCCAGAATTCCTTCACAATCTGGACGATCGGCCAAACACATGCAAAGAGTTTATGCAGTTCCTGATCTGGCCGACCGGCCAGAATTCCTTCAGCATCTGGCCGATCGGCCAAAAGTCGGCGTCCAGCTGTGTTTCCTTATTTAATTATGTTTTCTTCTTAATATATATATTAGTGCCTTGGACGAATTTTGTAACATCCTTTATCATCTTTTATCATCTTTTATCATAATTTAGCTTTAGTTTTCAGCACTTAAACACTTTAGATTAGTTTTACTTTGTTCGGATCCGGATTCTTAGTTCGTGCAATTCAATTCAAGTTTTTCTTTTACTTCGCGTTCTTCGTTCTTCGTTTAATTCTCGTAAGTTATTTATTGCTTTCGTTTACTTGCTTTAATTGCTTTACTTAGTTTTAGATTCGATTTCGTAATTGCTTCTTTTAATTTCCTTAGTTTAATTTCGTTCTTTCGATTTCTAGTTTATAGTTTAGATTCATTTTTCCAGTTTCGATTCTCTAGTTTTTAAAGCTTTTAAAGTTAGATTTATTTTCCTTTAAATTTTCAGATTTCATTCATCATGTCTAGAGTAGTTTATGCTTTCTTCTTTGCTTCCTTTATTGCTTTCTTTTCGATTTTTGCCTAGGTAGATTTATTGCTTTCTTCTAGTTTAATTTTCTAAGTTTATTTAGTTCGATTTATTTCCAGCTTTTTAGATTAGATTTATTTGCTTTGATTTTTATTGCTTTGATTTATTTTATTGCCTAGGATTTAAAACAAAAACCCCAAAATATTCTTTACTTGCTTTCTTAGTTTTAGGTTTACTACATAATTAATTGCCCTGTTAAGTTTTCCTTGAGATTCGATACTTTGGTTTTACTTGCTAGTGCTACGATAGGATTTCGTTCTATTGCGAACACTTTTTAGTGAAACACATATCTCTGAGTGCATCGAGAAGTGGTATGTTGATGTAGACCTTCTGAAAGATCTAAGAAACGTTGATACTTCTCGTCTTGCTTGGTATTCGCCAATCGTTGCAGAAAAAGGAGCTTTCGGAGTGAATTCCTTCGTTTGGGCCGGAACAAGGTTGACTTGACCATTGACTCGGTCGAGCCCTTGGTCGAGGGGACCGGATCGAGAATCACGTAGTTTGACTCAACCGGCTGCTCGGTCGAGCGCTGGGTCGAGCAGATCTTCTGAGTTAGTGACTTGACCGGTGACTCGGTCGAGCACTTGGTCGAGTCTGTCCTGGGTGGATTTTTCCTTGTTGACTCGACCGTTGACTCGGTCGAGCACTCCTCCTTCCGTGCTTTCGTCCTTCGTTTCATCCATTTCCGGCTCCGAGTTGCTCCCATCTCCCAAATCTTCAACTTCTATCGATGGATTGACATACCGAGTGCCACTCCGTAGTTCTATAGCATGGCATTGATGATTCTTCGGGTTTTGCTTGGTTGTGCTTGGGAATTGACTGGGCTTATGAACTCCACTTTGAGCATTGGCTAACTGACTTACTTGAGTCTCCAACATTTGCAAGTGCTTGGTGATGGCACTAAAGCTAGTCCCCACATTGTGTTATAACCGTAATACGATAAATGGGCAGAACCGAGGCTAGAGTTAGACTCTATCTCCGTAAGACAATATTGCTCCGATATAGAGAAATCGGACTATAGCAATTGTCTCAAAGATACAACGGTTCTTCGTTCTCGAGTTGTTGCACTACAAGTCGAGAATCTGTCGAACTACTCGAATATCGAGACTTTGTAAGTGAAAGAAAAGAAGGAAGGATAAAATGAGATGAGAGATGTTATCTTCGTTTTGGTGTGTTGGATCATTCTGTGGAGGGCTCTATTTATAGGAGATAGGTGGCTTTCTGTGAAGGGGTGCTTCGATCTGGGGACCGTTCGATCAAATCTTGATCGACGGCCCAGATCACCCGAACCGAACCAATACAATGGTTCAGCCTCTCCATGGGCCAACCCGCGCTTGGCTTGTGCCCGGCACAAGCCTGCCCGAGTCATGGGCGTGTGGTTGACACACGCTCGCGCCCCTTGGTTCGGACCCTTTGGGTGCCGGCTCGTGTCAAACATAGGCCTGGCACCCATTCGGTTCGAACCATCGCACCGTTTTGCTCCATGCGTGTGCTGGACACACCCGCATGGACTCGAGCCACACGTTTGTCTCGGTTTAGGAAAAGTAAATGCCCCTCAAGCTCCTCGCGAAGTGCAAAGTGCGCCTCAAAGCGCCCATTGCGACAAGTGCGACGTGCACGTGCACGGCTACGGCGGAGGCGGACTCGGACGGTGCTATCGCACCGTCCTCGTAGGCCTTTGGATTTAGCCAAAAAGGCTAAGCCCAATCCACAACTTGAGGAATTAATTATTCTATACATTTGAGCCTTGACTTATATATGTGTCCAAACTTCTCAGTTTTTCCAATGTGGGACAAACTTCCCACCTCAAACTTAACCAATTAATTCCTCATTCAATTTGAACAATTAAATCACCAAAATTCCAACATATTGTTCCCCATGGTCGTCTGAGTAAGCTCCAAAGTTCTCAACTTATCATCTTGTTGCGCCATCCTAGCCTCCGATTGTTGCATATACTCACTCCCTTATCAAATCGTCTGTTAACATCTCTTTCTTCGGCTCTTGGATAACTCCATTCTCTACTTGAAAACCGGGAGGTGGTTGCAAAGTGTTGTTCGGGTTAGCATAAGAGAAATTCAGATGGTTTCGGTTGTTGGGAAAGTAAGGCTTCTTGTAACCTCCTTGATAATTCGAACCTCCTTGGCCTCCTTGTCCTCCTTGCCACTTGTTTCCTTGATTCGGTGACAAACCGATATTTTATATGCATTTCAAGATGGTTTTTGGTAGGTTTTGGCTTTTATATACTCCCTCCGTTTTTTTTATAAGTCGTTTTTAGCTCAAGCACACGAATTAAAAAAATTTAATGACTATTCTTTATTGTTCATTTTTTTCCTCGTTAATCGCATTTTTCATGTAAAAATAGATGAAATTATTTTGGAAGAAGAGATAAACATTAATTGTGATAAATGAAGATAATGAAAACGAGAGAAAAATTGAAGAATATTTAGTTGAAAATTGAAAATCTTATCTTGAAATATGAAAACGACTTATAAAAAAAAAACAAAGACAAAAAGTTAAAACGACTTGATAGGGGCTAATATCAGCCATATCCCACAAATAAACCAAATTAATACTCATTCCAATAGAGATTAATAGAAGCTAGCCCACATCACCATATATTATCAAAGAGACTTTATGGGCATTAGACACTCAATACAACTAAGAATCGCACGCCGTGCAAGATGCTGCAGGTTTCTTGTTTCCCCCATAAACCATGCGGGATCTGCAAGCATCTGCAAGGATAGAAGGACTTGGCCAGATCCCATAAGTGTTTAGTAGAAGCTTGAGGTTCTGCGTAGCATACGGTCCACGTGACTCTACGTACTATAGAGTGAGGACCACTGCCTTCATGATGGAGGATACTTTGCTTCCGTGGGAATTCCCTTTCTGTCCCTCCTTCACACGAATGCTCACTTTTCACCTCCTCTACACCTATAAATACTAAGCGAATGCATCCATCACATCATCATTCTCTACGAACAACACACTCCTTAGTGTACTGTTCCATTCAATTCCATACTCTCTCTTACGAGCTCCTCTGAGCTCAAGCAATCAAGGCGTTCAAAGCCTTCTTCCAGGAAGCTCTAGTTTCCCTTCGCCTCCATCCTTTTTTCTTGACGCCGGGAAGAATCTCCATCTTATACCCCGTCCCAAGCCTAAGGTAAAACCCTCATTGCCAAAAGGGAATGAGGCTTGACGGAGCTCCGTTCTTCTTGTTTCTCTCCTTTTTCCTGTTCTATTTCTTCATTATCTGCTTAAATGAGTGCGAAACTCCATGAATCTTGCTAGTTTATGGCTAAATAGGCCTTTTACGCCTTACTCATAGCTCAACTACTATTTCCCATCACTATACGAATTACGCTCTGTATAAAATACTCATCTATGGCTCTATACGCGCATGGATCTCCTGCTCTTTACTGCTTTAACGTTTTACCCATGAATGCTCTTCGCAAAACGTGATGAAAAACACCTTAAATTGTTGTGGATCTCTAACCCGGATCTATCAACTGGCGCCGTCTGTGGGAAACTTGAGTTTAAGATGTTGATTTCCTCTGTTTTATGTGAAATTCTAGTTCGCAGTTGCATTGTTGCGGATGATTTTGCATACAGCATTCTTATGTGAAAAATATGTGAAAACTGGATATTAAACTGAATGGGTGCGCTGTGTTCGCCGTTGCATTGTTGGCGATTTCCTTTGTTATGTCCTTAATTGGAGGATATGAGGAAATCTGAGGTTATGTTGATTGGGAATGCTCTGTTCGTTGTTTAATCAACAAAAACCTAAATGTGCATATTATTGCTTGATATTTGCTAAAGCTCTCCATGGTTATGAGTTGTTGAATATGATGTAATTCTATGATTATGCTCTCTTTGAAGCAGAAATCGTGATAAATACTTCGATCGAAAAGAAACTCGTGTTTGAAAGACTGATTCTCTCTCCTCGAATGTGAATTAAGCATTGATATCTGTAAGTACTGTTAAAACCCATGGGTTCAGAGGGCTAATCCCCTGTTTATCTTCGAAGCTTTAATTGATTCTGATGATATATGCATAAGCTTGTCCTGTCACTTACTCTGTCGCGATGATCACCTAGAATGGTGGCTATCTAATAGAAGGAATGTGTATTGAATGCAAGATTTATACTATTCCTGGAGAATTTTAGTATGTATACCATAAATTTTTTTTGGCTACATTGCTCATAGCATATCAATACGGTAGTTAAAAGCGATCTCAAGGCCGTACCTCTTTCATGACATGAATTGTGATGGCTAATCTGTTGTTGTTTGTCAAAATCTTAAGGTTGTGAAGGATCCGAAAGAAAGCCGGGTCATAAATTGCAGCAATCTCAAGACACATTCGCTTCACCTTGTGTACTTGGTGAGCATACAATTCTGTCTATTATCTGCTCAATATGAAATCCATCTATGAGTTGCAAAGGATTGGTGATTACAGAGGAAGCATCACTACTAAAGCTAGTCAAATGCCCCTGTATCACCATGACTTGAAAACCCACGAAATAATAAAAACATTAAAAAACGGAGAGCCGAAAGATGACGAGGTCACCCCATTCACTTTGATGAGGGGAGCCTGCATCTGAAAGCAGAACCTCCTCCCAGAAGCCCTGTCTAACAGGCAACTCTCTCTCGTAAGCCCCGTATAACGGGCAGAACCTCCTCCCAGAAGCCCTGTCTGACAGGCAATTCTCTCATAAGCCCCGTATAACGGGCAGAACCCCCAGAAGCCCTACATAGTAGGCAACACCCTCGTAAGCCCTGTATAACGGGCAGAATTTCCTTGCAAAAGCCATACACAGTAGGCAACATTATCGTAAGCCCCATATAATGGGCAGAACACTTCACAAAGCCCTATCTAATAGGCACCTCTTTCGTAAGCCCCACTCAATGGGCAGAATTCTCTACAAAGCCCTACCTAATAGGCACCTCTTTCGTAAGCCCCATTCAATGGGCAGAACCTTCTACAAAGCCCTATCTAATAGGCAACTCCTGCATAAGCCCCGTGCAATAGGCAAAACTCTTCCTAAGCCCTACTCAGTAGGCAACATCCTTATAAGCTTCATATGATAAATAAAAATCCTTATAAGTCCCATTAAATGGGCAGTACACCCCTAAGCCTTGCTCTAAAGGCGATATTTTTGTGTATCATTCCCATAAGTTTTACCCATTAAATTTTAGTGGGTAAAATCCCACCTAAGACCTGCCTCATAAGTGGCATTCTTGAAAAACTCTATTTGATAGACCATAACTTTATAGACCTCTAAGGAGGATATTACTTTCATAAGCCCAATCTGATAAGTAGCGCTTCTATAAGTTTTATAAAATAGACCCAGCTCTCGTAAGCCCGGTCCAATAAGTAATGCTCTCATGAATCCCACATGAAATTGTATAATCCCTACTTTGGTAGGCTAATGTAACTCAACACGTAACACAGAAAGTAACACAGTTGAGAACACAAGTTGGTAACCCAGTTCGGTGATAATCACACCTACATCTGGGGGAAGCTATTCCAAGAAACAATTCACTATGATGAGTATAAGGGATACAAGACTCGTGAACGTCAGCAACACCGAGCGTTCTCTCCTCACCCGACTCTACTCCTCACCAATGAATCCGTGGTAAACTCTCACTAGTCTACCCAAAACTCTTTTCACAGAATTGAAAAGATGAAACCCGACCTTGAACGAGGGAACGTTCAAAGTATTACAATCACTCACCAATAAACTAACTACCCCAACTATTGATGAATGAAAAGAAAAAAACTTATCTCTCAAAATACACGAAGAAGACAAGCTCTCAATAATATCTCCAGACGCGCAGCGGCTTCAATAAGATCCTCGAGCTTATATACTTCACGAAAAACCCTAAGAGATAATTAAGGCATATCTTGAAAAGATATCCTTAATAGGGTAGATATAATCTTCATGCAAATCTTCTAATTAAGGAGAGAATATAATATATCTTGTAATCCTTGATCCACAAGGAATTCCACTCAACAAAGAATTCCTCCGCATACATAAATCATGCCATAAAAAAAATACTCCATGCAATCCATGCAGCAACAATCTCCCCCTTGGCATTTTATGTATGCAATCACACACACCCACACAACTCCTCCAAGATACAAAGCACCCAATGCAAAATCAAGTAGGCAAGGAGCGCACCCACATAGCCATACTCGAATGCATAGTGCAGAAAACACTCCCCCTTGCTACAAACACTCTCTAAAATGAAGTACTAGCCGAGCGCACCCGAACTAGAATACTACACATAGAGAGAAAATAAAACCACTGCATAACACTACTCAGAACACCACATATAACACCATCTGATCAAGATATGCTTCACCAGAAATACCAAGCATCAAGCAACAGTATAATGTGGCCTATTTACTATTACAGACCAGAAACTGAGTATCTCCAATCCACACTCCATCAGCAATAAAAGGAACCAAACTGTCTGTCCATCCAACCAGAAAAGCATAGCACAATAACACCCATATCGAATCATCAGAGCAGCAAAAGAATCAAAAAATACCAGCAGCTTATACTCCCCCTTGAGTGCAGACATGAAATGCCAACATAAGGCAGCTCTGCGTCAATCTCCGCAGTATCAACATCAGGAGCAGGAGCACCAGCAGCTCCCCCTTGCGGTGTACCACTAGCTAAGATAATCAGATCCTCAATCTCCATCAATATTTAGTTCATGAGGCATCGAGGAAGAAGATGCCTTTTCTGCCATCGAGCTGAAAGGAGGAGACTCAGTCGCAATACCGGTCTGAGCCTTAGAGAACCTCATATAAGAAGCAGCAGGAGCCTTTGCACCTTCAGGAATATCAAACTGCACATACTTGCAAATATAGGCATACAAGAAACGAGGGAAGCAAATAGCCTTATTAGCAGAGACCACCTTTTCAGCATGCTCTGCAAGAGCCTCAAACACCAACCTTCCAAAGGACAGTGGAAGTCCCTGCCCAATCCTTGTACAGCAGCGTTGCCAGAGAGAGATTCACACAGGTCTTGTGGTTCGAACCACGGCAACACGACATCATAGGGGTTCTGGGCGAAGGCTGAGCAGCCGCGAACAGCAATGCAAGATCAATACCCTCTGAGATCTTGAACGAAACCATGGATGCAGCAAGAATTTAGAGATCCGGAGGAGAGACGATGAGAAAATCGGGAGAATCGCACAGATATCCGGCAGAGAAGAAGAGAACCAGAAAAGCCCTATCACAATTGAACACTGAGAGAAAGAGCACTGCAGCAAGCAAGAGTCGGTTCAAATTCCAAGGCATCAACAGGAATAGCAAAAGGGCGCGCAGAAAAATAGCCCTCTTTCAACTGACAAAAATTCCACGTCAGACAAGTACCCAAAAGATAACACCAAACATAACACCACCCATCACACCATGAAACCAAAAAATAGACGAAAACAAATAAACATAATCTGAGCAGCTCAGATTATACACATCCCAAGTGACTTTCGTAAAGCCTCAAACCTTTCTCCATCTAAAGGTTTGGTGAAAATATCTGCCACTTGCACACGAGTAGAGACATGCTGAAGAGATAAAGTCTTGTTTTCAACAAGATCTCTAATAAAATGGTGTCTGATCTCTATGTGTTTAGCCTTCGAATGACTGACTGGATTTTTGGAAAGATTAATAGCCCCAATATTGTCACAGAACAAGACATACTCTTTTTCATCGATCCCATAATCATACAGCATCTTGGTCATCCAGATTAACTGAGTGCATGCACTCCCAGCTGCTATATATTCTGCTTCCGTAGAGGATAGAGAGACACAATTCTGCTTCTTGCTATGCCACGAGATAAGATTATCTCCCTAGAAAAAGCATCCTCCAGTGGTACTCTTACGATCATTAGGATTTCCAGCCCAATCAGCATCACTGTATCCGGTAAGCTTCAGAGAACTTCCTTTCCCAAACCATAGACCAATCTTGCACGTTCCTTTGACATACTTTATAATGTTTTTCACAGCCTTGTGATGACTCTCCTTCGGATTTGATTGGAATCGCGAGCAGACCCCAACACTGTAGGCAATATCTGGTCGACTGGCTGTTAGGTACAATAGGCTACCAATCATACTTCTGTACACTGTTTGTTCCACAGGTTTGCCTTCTCCTTCCTGGGTTAGTTTGACCGATGTACCCATTGGTGTCCTTTTTGACTTAGAACTCTCCATGCCAAACTTTTTCACTAAATTTTCAGCATACTTCTCTTGACTTACGAAGATGCCATCTTCGCACTGCTTGACTTGAAGCCCCAAAAAGAACTTCAATTCTCCGAACATACTCATCTTAAATTCAGAGGTCATCAACTTCACAAATTCATTCACAAGAGCCTCTGACTTAGAACCGAAAACCAGATCATCAACATATACTTGGACAATAAATATGTGACCTCCATGTTGCTTAACAAACAAGGTCTTGTCAGCACTTCCTCGAACATATCCCTTCTTCAGAAGAAATTCCGCCAGCGTGTTGTACCACGCTCTGGGGGCTTGCTTCAGTCCGTATAGAGCCTTGTTCAGCCTGTAAACATACTCTGGGTGCTCGGGATCTTCAAAGCCCTTCGGTTGCTTAACATATACCTCCTCTTCTAAATTTCCATTCAGAAAAGCACTTTTGACGTCCATCTGGTATAGCTTGAAATCTAAGCTGCTAGCCATACCCATCAGAAATCTCACAGATTCAAATCTGGTAACCGGAGCAAAAGTCTCCCCGTAATCAATACCTTCCTCCTGTGAGTATCCTTGAGCAACCAATCTGGCCTTGTTACGAGTGATGTTCCCTTGCTCATCTGTCTTATTCTTGAATATCCACTTCGTCCCAATCACATTAGCACCTTTGGGAAGTGAAGTTAAATACCATACATTGCAGCGCTGAAATTCCAAGAGTTCTTCCTGCATGGCCACTATCCAGTTTTCATCCTGGAATGCATCGTTGACGTTCTTGGGCTCAATTTTTGAGACAAAACACACCGTCGCTATGTGGGAAACCAACTTCTTGAAGTCTATCTCTCTCTTCCTGGTCTGCATCCCATCATTGATATGCCCAATAACATCTGAAGCTGAATGATTTTTATGGACTCTTGTTTCGGCAATGTCAGAAGTACCAGTTGGAGTACCATCTTGAGTACCCTCCAGTGTTATCTCCTCTACTTTGACATCCTTCTCCTTACTAGGACTCTGAGAGCTCTCTGCAGTACTGGTGATCAGGACATCATCTTCATTGTTTACATCGCCTTCCACTGAATCATCAAAAGTAACATTGATTGACTCAATAACAGTGCATTGATTTTTTCAGGTACACTCTGTAAGCACGGCTGTTTCTGGAGTAGCCTACAAAGATTCCTTCTATTCCCTTGTCATCAAGCTTCTTCCTTTGCACTCTGTCATTTACCACAAAGCATCGTGAGCCAAAAATGTGAAGATGTTTCACATTTGGCTTCCTTCCTCGCCAGATCTCATAAGCAGTAACCTCTGTCTGCGGCCTGAGGTACACTCGATTGCAAATGTAGCAAGCTGTTTCAAATGCTTCAGCCCAAAGTCTAAGTGCAATCTCTTTAGCCTTCATCATAGTTCTGGCAGTGCTTTGCAGGGTCCTGTTTTTCCTTTCAACCACACCATTCTGTGTAGGAGTGATAGGAGCTGAGAATTCGTGTCTTATCCCTTTGGATTGACAGAACTCCATGAACTCTTGATTCTCAAACTCACGCCCATGATCACTTCTGATGGCCTTGAGTTTGCTCTCCTTCTCTACTTCCAATCTTAGACACAAAACTCTGAACGCCTCGAAAGTGTCTGATTTTTCTCTTAAGAATTCAACCCATGTGTATCTTGAGAAGTCATCCACGCAAACAAGAATGTATTTCTTTCCTCCTACACTTTCAACTTGCATGGGTCCCATCAAGTCCATGTGCATGAGATCAAGGACTTTGGCTGTAGTGATTCGGAGTACTCTCTTGTGTACCTCTTGAGTCTGTTTTCCTTGTTGACACGGTCCACAAAAATCAACATCTCCAAATCTGATCTTGGGAATTCCTTCAATGGCATTCAGTTGAATAAGCCTCTGAATATTCCTGTAGTGCGTGTGCCCAAGTTTCTGATGCCAAATTTCACTCATCTTAGAAACAACCCTGTAGCTTGTGATCTTTGGAGTAAAGATGTAGCAATTGTCGGCTGATCTGTTTGCCTCCAGAAACTTAATAGTTCCTTTGTTGATGATGCAGCTATTTTTCCCAAAACTTACGCTCATCCCATCATCACACAACTGGCTGATACTGACCAGATTTGCTCTCAAGCCTTCAACTTAAAGGACCCCTTCCAGAACTGGCATCCCAGGTACATTCAGTGTACCAATTCCTCGAATTCTGCCTTTTCCACCATCACCAAACACAACTGACTCATTAGAGCAACTTTGCACATTAACAAGAAGATTCATGTTACCTGTCATGTGCTGCGAGCATCCACTGTCAATATACCAAGAGTTTCCCACTCTGGAGCTATTACTGGTGTGAACAACATAAGCCCTATAGCCCTGACCTTGATCCCTTCTATTCTGATATTTGAGCATCTCTTGCCTCTTATCACCAAGGTAGAACCGACATCTTGGTCTGATATGGCCAAGTCTATGACAGTAATGACAGAGAGGAATGAATACTTCAGAATCTGGATTATGCTCGGGTACCTTGTGGAGTTCTTGTTTGGGTACCTCCTCTGTAGCTCCTTGTTCTCCAGGCTTCTGTTCGGCAACAACTGAAGTTTCGGTTAGTTTAGGCCTCCATTCCTCACGCCTAACCGATTTCCCACTAGATTGAGTTCCAACAGAATCATTGGATTGTCTCCATCCTTCGACTCCTCTCTCTGTCTTGCTCCAGTCTTGTCTTTGAGCTCTTTGTTGATATTGGTATCCAACTTGTTGATAGTTATTTCGGTTGAATCCAAGACCCTCCTTATCTGCAGCTCTCTTTCCAAGTCTGAGAATTTCATCAAGCTTCTCAGTACTGGAATTCATCATCCTTATCAACTTCTGAATATGACTCAATTCTTCATCAGTCTCCTTTCTTCCGTCCTCGTAGCTTCTGAGCTTTTCTTGAAGAGATTCAACCTCGGATCTTAAAGCGTTTCTTTCCCTTTCAAAATTCTTGACCTGCTCCGTAAGGCTCTGGTTCAAAATCAGTGCTTTCTTACACGCATCCATCAACTCATCATAGTCCTCCTGATCATCTTCTTCTTCCTCCACTTCTTTAACTTTGAATGGATCCTGATCATCAACAATAGACATGAGCCTTGGACCATTTACTGTAGCAACATGTGCAGAATGAGATGTATCTCGTCCTTCCTCAAACTCAGTGTCCGTGACCTCATCATCACTGTGTGTGGCTTGGAACACCTTCTTGCTGACTTTCTGATACTTGAAGGTATTGGCACATTCGCTTTTGATGTGACCAAAACCATCACATTCATGGCACTGCGGTCCCCTGTCTCCATTTTCTTTCTTCTCTGAGCCATTAGGACCTCTGTTCTGAGAACTGCTTTGATTCTCAGTCCGGCGAAATCTGGAGTTACCTTCACCATTTCCTTTCCTGAAAAATTTCTTCCCAAACCTCTTTGAGATGTACGCAATGCACTCCGCCATGTCTTCAGCAGTCAACTCCTCTTCAGACTGGTTTGTAGATGAAGCCTTGAATGCTACAGACTTCTTCTTTTCACTAGGATTCACACGCATACCCATCTCAAACGTCCTCAAGGAACCAATAAGTTCATTTGGAGATAGATCATCAACATCCTTTGCTTCCTCGATAGCAGTAACTTTGTAATCAAATCTCTCGGGAAGAGATCTCAAGATTTTCCTAACTATCTTAGCTTCCGTGAGCTTTTCTCCCAACGAAAAGAACTCATTCGATAGACTCAGCAACTTAGCATAAAAATCCGAGATGCTTTCATTCTCGTCCATTCTGAGGGACTCAAACTGTGAAGTGAGTTGTTGCAGCCTCTGATTCTTCACCCGTTTATTGCCTTCATACGTAATCTCCAAGATATCCCAAGCTTCCTTGGCAGATTTGCACGTGGAGATAATGGCAAAAACCCTCAACACTCACACCTGTGTGAATGGCGTTGATAGCTTTCTGATTCATCCCAGACGACTTTAGCTCCTCTTCCGACCATTTAGTTCTAGGTTTCTCAGAACCGTCTTCATCTTTTGGAGCACTCCAACCAACTTCCACTGCAGTCCATGCAGCCTCGTCAATGGATCTAATGAACGAAGCCATTCTGATCTTCCAATACCCATAACTTGTGCCATCAAATAACAGTGGTCTGACCGTAGAACCGCCCTCCCTGATGGTACTCATAGCAAGCACCACCAATGTACCAACGGATTATACAGCTATCCCAGGATCTAACACCGCACCTCGATGACCTGCTCTGGTGCCAATTGAAATTTCGTTGACCCGTATGATTTGTTACACAGAATGTGTAACACCGTATGTAACAGCAAGCGTAACACAAAGAGTAATAGAAACAGAAAACAACGAACGCACAGCAGTTGTTAACCCAGTTCGGTGATAAACACACCTACGTCTGGGGGACACGCCCAAGAGCCAATTCACTATCAAGAGCTTCAGAGATACAAGTATTCGAATACTAGCCACCGCTACGTATTCACTCCTCACCCGTCTACACTCTACTCAAGTGAACTTGAGGTTAAATCCTCAGCCTAACCAAGCCTAATCTAGACTTACTCTTGAGAGATCTACCCACAATATATATAAGAGGAAAACAACATAGTCTGTGACAAACTGTGTTATATGTACCACATCATGTCCCAACTGATGTTACAGAGACGCAAGATGACTCTCGGCACTACATTGTGCGAGGATAACAATATCAGCTCTCTCCTCTCTCTTCTCTGCTACTTATGAACGTGTATGAGCCTCCTTATATAGCCACCTAGTCGTGGATCTTCTCTTGTAGCCCAAGTAACACGTTTCCTTGTAGATAAGGATTCATGTATATCTTCTTTCCTTGTAGATATCCTTTCCTTGTAGAAGAAGAATCCTTATGCAAATAGAATCCTTATGCAAATATATAATTAAGGGAAAATAAATCCCTTAATAAAATCAAATCTTTAATCATAAGGAAATAAATAATATATCCCAATGCATATATAATTTCCAAAAATATATGCAACCACACGTTGCAGTAACAATCTCCCCCTTTGGCATTTATGTATGCAAACAACACTCAATAAACCAACGCAATAAACCACACTAATCCAAGCATCACTGGAACACCAACCAGTACATCAGAATGCTCCCCCTGCACCAAATATTTCTCCAACAGGTATCCATCGAGCCAAAAATAAGGGATTCAGATAAAAAATCAGATTAATCAAACCCATGCTCCAAGACGATCAAAAGCAATCAAAATCATCTGGCTAAGAAAACAAGTACATCAGGAGGTACATCATCGAGCACATATCCATCAAAGCACATAATCAAGCAAAAACTTTGCTCCCCCTGAAGTGAATCCTCTAGAGTTAGCAGCACCAACAAACTCCCCCTTGCTATGAACTTCTCCTCCTCGTGTGCGGTAAGAAAAGGAACACCGCCAACTGGAACGATAAGAATGCCTCGGGAACGCCGTGGGAGCAAGAACCATCAGAGCACATCTGGATCAACATAGGTGGCAGGACCTAACACCAATAACTTAGGTGACCTGCTCTGATACCAATTGAAATTGTATAATCCCTACTTTGGTAGGCTAATGTAACTCAACACGTAACACAGAAAGTAACACAGTTGAGAACACAAGTTGGTAACCCAGTTCGGTGATAATCACACCTACGTCTGGGGGAAGCTATTCCAAGAAACAATTCACTATGATGAGTATAAGGGATACAAGACTCGTGAACGTCAGCAACACCGAGCGTTCTCTCCTCACCCGACTCTACTCCTCACCAATGAATCTGTGGTAAACTCTCACTAGTCTACCCAAAACTCTTTTCACAGAATTGAAAAGATGAAACCCGACCTTGAACGAGGGAACATTCAAAGTATTACAATCACTCACCAATAAACTAACTACCCCAACTATTGATGAATGAAAAGAAAAAAACTTATCTCTCAAAATACATGAAGAAGTCAAGCTCTCAATAATATCTCCAGACGCGCAGCGGCTTCAATAAGATCCTCGAGCTTATATACTTCACGAAAAACCCTAAGAGATAATTAAGGCATATCTTGAAAAGATATCCTTAATAGGGTAGATATAATCTTCATGCAAATCTTCTAATTAAGGAGAGAATATAATATATCTTGTAATCCTTGATCCACGAGGAATTCCACGCAACAAAGAATTCCTCCGCATACATAAATCATGCCATATAAAAAATACTCCATGCAATCCAATGCAGCAACACCACATAAAGGATATCATTCTCATAGTCCTTGGCTAACAGGGAATATCTTATAAGAAAATCCTATAAAATAGGCGCTAAGTATAAGAAGGGCCCATATGGTCAAGGCATCTCGTATTGAGCCTAATAAAATAAGATGTCGCACAAATTCTTAATAACCTCTCTTCCTGGTCAGATCCCTTCCATAAGCTTCACAAAGAAAGCTTTGGGAAGACAAACGCTTTAATAAAGTGGGTTTCATAAAGATGGATGTCTCCGACCTCAGCTTCACTTCGGCAAAAGCCATCCTTGAAAAGCCTTATATTAAATAACCAACGCTTGTTAAAACCACCCTAAATGGTTGGCGGTTATAAAAGGATCTGCTAAATCAGCAGCATATTACAACTAAATCTCACATGATCAGATGCCTCATGTCAAGAGGAGGGGACTGTGTCAGAAGCCACCCCTTTTAAGAGTCTTATAACGAATAGGCTGTACTCGTTAAAGCCACCATAAATAATGCTCAAACGCAGAAAATTTGCTTACAACAAATTACATATATCTCAAGTCTCTTTTAAAGAGCATCTGGAATTAATCTTCTAAACGTCCTCGAATCTTTGCAGATTCTTATAAGGATGAATGCTGCATCAGATGCTGCTTCCCAGGAAGCTGGTCAAGCTACTGGAAATCCAGAAGTTTCTGTAATTGGAAACAAAGGAAAAGGCACTATGCTGACAGAGGCTAGTGTCAACATGGAGGCTCAGTTTTCTCCAGCTATGCTCCTCCAAATGAAAGCACTCGTAGAGGGTGTAGTAGAGGGAGCTGTCGAGAAAAGACTTCATATCTTGGGGGTAAACCCCCAAAACACAGATCCCGTGGGCGAGACCCAGGAGGGAGGAGGAAGTAAGAGCACTCCTGCAATGCACAAGCGGAAGCCCATGCATCAAGACATAACCTAAGAGCTAGTCTCCAAGCTGCCCCCTATAGTAGCTGAAGGAGAAGAAGGGTTCTTCACTGATTGGGAATCCCCAGATGAAGGAGTACCTGAGGAACTTGAGGAAAATCTCAATGACGATACTGATACTACATGGGCCAAGAAGTATGCCCAACAGCAAGAGCAGATGAAACTCTTAGCAAAGAAGTCAAAAAACTGAAGGAGCAAAAGCAGGCTGTGGAAAGGGCCTCAAAAGAAATGGAGACAAGTGAAAAAGAGATTCGTAACCCAAACGAAGGAAAAAATCCAAAACCTTCCTTAAACAATAGGAATGGAGGAGACAAATCAGAGCTCTTTCCCTTATATATTGACGAGAGCAGCCCGTTCTCAGTAGACATCCAAACTGATCCTGTCCCGAGCAGTTTCAAAACAATCTCCTGCGAGTATCAGGGGAAGGGAGACCCTGAAGAACACTTGATGAAGTTTGAAAGCTTATGTCTTCTTCATCAATATTCAGAGGGGGTTAAGTGTCGAGTGTTCCTCACAACCCTGTCAGGAACTGCTCAACATTGGTTCAAGCAGCTACCAAAAGCCTCCATACACTCCTTCATGGATCTGAAAGAAGTTTTTCTACAGCAATTCGTCAGTGCCAAAAGGACTACTCGGAACTCCTTGCATTTGACAACCATAAAACAGGGTGCCAACGAAAGTCTGAGAGACTACATGACACGCTTCAACGAGGCCGTCCTGGAAATCCCAGGAGTAGAGCCGAAATTAAAGGTGCATGCCTGTGTAGACGGTCTGAAGCCAGGGCAGTTCTTTGCTTCCCTCATCAAAAAAGAAGCTACTTCTTTTGAAGAATTACTGACGAGAGTCCAAAAGTACATCCATATGGAGGAAGCTCTGAGCAGCAAGAGGGCTGAATTGGCCTCTCAAAAAGAAAAGAAACCGGAGGAAAGAAAAAGACCAGCTCCAGATGCCAAGAAAACTGATAAGAACGAAAGATTTCTAAGATCTTTTACCCCATTAATCAAACAACCGGTTGATCTGCTCGAAGTGGTCCTGAGAAAACCTGGGGTCCAGATCCCCGCCGGGCATAGACAGCCACCAAGAAACCCACATTCTGAAAGATTCTGTAAGTTCCACAATGACTTTGGTCACATGACCAACGATTGTAGGAATCTGAGAATTGCCATCGAAAAGTTAATCCAGGAAGGAGAACTCTTGGAATATGTCAAAAGAGAGACAGAACAAAACAAGAAATGCAAAGAAGCTCCTGAAAAAGCAACTGATGCTAGCCAAGGGTCAGAGCCCAAAGGCATCATTAAAATGATATATGGAGGACCAACCATGGGAGACTCCAATAGAAGCAGAAAAGCATCTGCCAGAGAATTACATATGCATGAAAGGCATGGGGTTTGGAAGGTCGAAGCAGGCCTACCCTCACCAGAAATCTCGTTCGGGCCAGAAGATAACCAAAAAGTGATTCATCCGCATGATGATGCTTTGGTCATCACAGTGGAAATAGAAAGATATCAGGTCCAAAGGGTCTTTGTGGACACAGGGGCTGCAGTCAATGTCATATTTGAAAGCTGTTTTAACCAAATGAACCTCCAGAAGCCTTTGAATGGGGTGACCACGGCTCTGCACGGTTTCTCAGGAGACCCTGTGATGTCGCTAGGATCAATTGATTTAATGCTCACTCTGGGCGAAGGGCTTATACGAGTATCAAAGCCAGTCACCTTCCTGGTGGTGCGACAACCATCTTCCTATAACATAATTCTAGGAAGAACTGCATTAAATCCATTCCAAGAAGTGGTTTCCACTTACTATCTGATGATGAAATTCCCTGTGGGAAATCAGGTGGGGCAAATATCGGGAGATCAAGAGGTCTCGCAAAAATGCTATGTCCAATCGGTGCAAGCGGGAAAGGCCAGGAAAAGGCCGATGGCAGAACCCACCACCGAAAGAGATGAGATGAAACTCGAAGGGAAAAGGCTTAAAACCCCAACCCAGCAGAGGAAGGCCAGAACCTTTCTACTTCAATGGAACACTTGCTGATCACCAGCAACAACCCTCCTGGAGAGCTAATGGCATCTCAGAACCCAGCTAAACAACTGCTCCAACAGACAAACAAGAGCAGAGGACCTGAAGCCGAGGCAACAGGCATATGCCATGCCCCAATTGTGGAAAGGCAATGGGAAGCTCTGATAACCCAGGCAAGGGCGAAAGTCAAAAGTGCAATGGAAGTGCTAGATCAAGAAAATGCTGAGGAGACAACAAGCAAAGAAAAGGTATCACCCTAGAAATATGCAGGGAAAACTGAGAATTACTCTCAAGAAGAAAGTACGATGGGCTATGATCCCTTATTCGTTTTTGAAAAACTCTTATTCCATGATTAGCTGATGTATGAAACATTGAATCATACCTCTTTACCTTTAAAGTAGTTATATTTCGTATGTGTTTAGCCCTCAAATGAGGTGTAACTCCTGCAGTCCCTTACACCTCACTTGGGGGGGGGGGGGGGGGGGGGGGGAGGGAGTAGGGGATACCTATATCCCATTATCTTAAAATGCTTCCATTATCTTAGAATGCAATTTTACGGGAAAATACGGGGAATATCCCTATCTCACCATCTTAAAATGCTTTAGCAGGCAGAAACAGGGTAAAAAGCAAAACCTATATAAATGCAAGAATAAGAGAGATAACATTCTAAGTTGATTGAGAAATAACAGAAACATGTTGTAAATAGGGCCTCGAAGAAGCGTCTGGCCTAAATCAAAAGTAATGATTGTTTGTGCCCCAGCGGCACGATGTCAGGGCCATAAATAGCGCCCCACCACAAACATCAAAAAGAGTAGGTTGCTTTAAAGCATGTCATTAAAAGCAGTTGGTTTAGAGAGTAGGATCTGGAGTGAAGGACAGATCCTTGGGGCTAGACGAACGAGAGGTTGAAGCTTCGCCCTCAAAAACAGAGGAAAGTTCCGTTGAAGGCAGAATCCAATTATCCTTAGGACAGCCAAACGGAACATTAAAAGCATCATTCGTCCCCGACCAACCTTCCTCGCTTGACGAAATATGCGCGGTAGAAGTAGCTCCTTGAGAAAAGGAGGGACCCACAAGTTTCTCCCTTGCTAACTCCTGAAAAAAAAAAAAAAAAAAAAAAAAAAAAGGAAAAGAAAGAGAGTTGATAAGCAGGTAACAATAAACCCGTGATGAGCAAACAAGGCTCTAGCAAAGAGAAGAAAGGCACCTCATTAAAAGATTTTTTCATAAGTTGCATGATAGTGGTATCAACAGAAAAAAGGGGAAAACGGGGAGCCTCCCAAGTAGGAAGGTCCTCAGAAAGATCAACGGCTGGCGAAGCGCCTCCGAAGCCTTTCTTAATACTGGCATGAACCAAGGCTCCCCAGTAGGAATGAAGCAGTTCCTCTTGAGGGCCTCAGGTTTTGTTTCGAACAAGTGTATTATGGGCACCAGATTGATAGAGTTAGCATGTTCCGGGACACCCAGCTAATTACAGCATTCGAAAACAACATCGCCAGCCCAACTAGTGAGAGGGTCTATCATTCTGGCCCAGAAAAAAGGAGAATTGATAAACGCTTCAGGCAATTGCTTCACCAGAGAGTCTATGAAAGCTTGACCATAGGGGGACATTAAAAAGTTAGATCGGCAAATTTGTATCCCCCTTGAGACACCTTCATCGGAGCCCTACTTCATCCCTTCCACGAGAGAAGAAGTCCGGGAACGTTCCAACTCTTGTTCATGAGTAAAAGTTAGGCTTTCCGCTCGCATAGCAAAGTCTGTTTTCATTTTCAACTCTCGTTCTAATGAAGCCTCTAGGGCTATATCTAATTCCCTTATTCGCCCCGATAATGAAGCAAGGCGTAGCTCAAGAGTAGAACTATATCTCTCTTTAGCACGAAGACGGTCCTGAAGATCGCGAACCTCGACTTGAGCACGGTCCCTACTCTGCTCAACCTCTGATAGAATCTCCAAGAACTGATCAAAAGCCAAAGCCTGAGCGCCAAAAGAGGGTGTCGAAAACTGATTCACTTCTGCAAACGCAAAGGGATGAAAATCACCCGTTTTTCAGAAAAAGGAGCATAAATGTTTACCTCAATCAAAGGGAAGAGAGGAAATAAGATTTTACCGTGGCCGACTGAGGGCGGTTCATGAAAACAGAGTTCTAAACGAGGTTTCATCATTATCGTCTCCTGTAGGCTTTCATGGTCCGATTCCGAAACCCTAGTGCCCGTAGAGGGTAATGCGGGGATGCCGTCTAAAGAGGAAATAGGCTCAGGGTTGAGGATTCTGGCCTCGACCATTCTTTGTTCTAATTTTGTCTGAATCTTTCGTAGCAAGTCCCCCTCATCAGCATTCATGGCTGGGAGCAAATGCAAACAAAACTCAATCTTCTAGGAAATCTTAAGATTTTCATGTAAAAATGCTCACCATATTTGCCCTTAAGCTGGGTTTACAAAAACAAAAATCGGTATTAACGATTCCTTCAAAAAAAAAAAAAAAAAAAAGAGAGGAGAAGAGAAAGACAGGGGAAGAAAAGCCCCTCACAGGCAAAACCTGCACAAATGCAGGAAAGAAATATACAAAGATAATGAACGCTAAATAAACTACCTGTGAACAAGGAAGGTGAAGCAATCACTGGAAACGTTGAGTAGAAAAACATGAATGTTCCCACTTTTCTCAGATGTATGATGTAAAAGTGGAGAAAAAGAGAGTGAAGGAAGTTAAAAAGGCCAAAGGGAAGCAGAGCTATGCCCCACTTGTTACTCCAAGTCGGCCTATAAAAGAATAGGAAGCGCCTCTTTACTCTCCCAAAAAGTAACGCGCCTTTTCCCCTACGAAATATATCTATTATATTATTCCTCTATTCAAAAGAGAGCCTCGATGAGGCGAAGTGGGAATAATGTCCCTACTGAGACACCTGCCAGAAGCCGACATATAATCGCTTCTGGATCTGGGGGGGAGTAGCTGACAGGGGCTACTATCAGCCATATCCCACAAATAAACCAAATTAATACTCATTCCAATAGAGATTAATAGAAGCTAGCCCACGTCACCGTATATTATCAAAGAGACTTTATGGGCATTAGACACTCAATACAACTAAGAATCGCACGCCGTGCAAGAAGCTGCAGGTTTCTTGTTTCCCCCATAGACCATGCGGGATCTGCAAGCATCTGCAAGGATAGAAGGACTTGGCCAGATCCCATAAGTGTTTAGTAGAAGCTTGAGGTTCTGCGTAGCATACGG
The DNA here is from genome assembly GCA_029379335.1 of Thymus mandschuricus. Taxonomy (NCBI): domain Eukaryota; kingdom Viridiplantae; phylum Streptophyta; class Magnoliopsida; order Lamiales; family Lamiaceae; genus Thymus; species Thymus mandschuricus. The sequence goes on from CM057079.1 coordinate 20,593,682, forward strand.
TCCGCGTGACTCTACGTACTATAGAGTGAGGACCACTGCCTTCATGATGGAGGATACTTTGCTTCCGTGGGATTCCCTTTCTGTCCCTCCTTCACACGAATGCTCACTTTTCACCTCCTCTACACCTATATATACTAAGCGAATGCATCCATCACATCATCATTCTCTACGAACAACACACTCCTTAGTGTACTGTTCCATTCAATTCCATACTCTCTCTTACGAGCTCCTCCGAGCTCAAGCAATCAAGGCGTTCAAAGCCTTCTTCCAGGAAGCTCTAGTTTCCCTTCGCCTCCATCCTTTTTTCTTGACACCGGGAAGAATCTCCATCTTATACCCCGTCCCAAGCCTAAGGTAAAACCCTCATTGCCAAAAGGGAATGAGGCTTGACGGAGCTCCGTTCTCCTTGTTTCTCTCCTTTTTCCTGTTCTATTTCTTCATTATCTGCTTAAATGAGTTCGAAACTCCATGAATCTTGCTAGTTTATGGCTAAATAGGCCTTTTACGCCTTACTCATAGCTCAACTACTATTTGCCATCACTATACGAATTATGCTCTGTATAAAATACTCATCTGTGGCTCTATACGCGCATGGATCTCCTGCTCTTTACTGCTTTAACGTTTTACCCATGAATGCTCTTCGCAAAACGTGATGAAAACACCTTAAATTGTTGTGGATCTCTAGCCCGGATCTATCAACTGGCGCCGTCTGTGGGAAACTTGAGTTTAAGATGTTGATTTCCTCTGTTTTATGTGAAATTCTAGTTCGCAGTTGCATTGTTGCGGATGATTTTGCATACAGCATTCTTATGTGAAAAATATGTGAAAACTGGATATTAAACTGAATGGGTGCGCTGTGTTCGCCGTTGCATTGTTGGCGATTTCCTTTGTTATGTCCTTAATTGGAGGATATGAGGAAATCTGATGTTATGTTGATTGGGAATGCTCTGTTCGTTGTTTAATCAACAAAAACCTAAATGTGAATATTATTGCTAGGTTAGAAATAGCCTAGTCAATTTTTGGCGCCGTTGTCGGGGAGTGAATAGATTGATGATCAATAGATTGTTTAGTTTTTTGTTGCTAATTTGAGCTTGTTTTATTTTTATAGTTAGGATGGTATCTCGCTTGATAATTCAAGCATTTTATTGGTCTATTTTTTATTTCTTTGTTGGTGTGCTTGATAGGTACATACTCAAAAGATCCTAGGTTAAACATGTGGAACCTTTCATTTTGGATTATAAGAAGAGAGAAAGAACTTCCAAAGAGCGAGATGTGGAAATCAATCGAGAAGTGGAAGTTATTAGGAAGCAATTGGAGGTTATGGAAGCAAGAGTGGATGAGCAAAGGAGAAGAACTCAAGAGGCTCAATTACCTCTTATAATTGAGATATTCCAACCTCCAAAGGCTAGTTATCAAGGAAGAGAATGGGGTACGATAGATGCACCCAACTTTGAGCTCAAACCGGGTTTGATTCGTTTGGTTCAAGCAATTCAATTTGGAGGAGAAGTCACCGAGGAGCCTAATGATCATTTATACTCATTTCTCGAAATTTGTGATACCCTCAAGCTAGAGGGAGTGCCAAATGACACAATCAGAATGAGACTCTTCGGATTTTCACTTCGTGACCGGGCTAAAGAGTGGTTCAGAGGTCTCAATGGGAAGTCAATCAAATCATGGGAAGACCTATGCAAAGCTTTTCTCTCGAGATATTTTCCACCTTCTAAGGTACAACATCTAATCTCGGAAATTTATCGGTTTTCACAACATGAGGATGAAATGATAGTTGATGTGTGGGATAGATTTCGTGAGCTCTTAAGGAAATGCCCTCCACATGGCCTAGATGAGAGTCGACAAATCTTCATCTTCTATGGTTGTTGGTCCCGGTTTGATAGAGGAAAAACACGTAGGGGGGGGGGGGGGGGTGAATACGTGTTTTGAAGTTTTTCAACTACTTTCCTTTATCTCAGAGTGACAAGTAAAGCACTTGCTTCAAATAATCAAGACCTAGCTTGAAGCTAGATCTACAGTGCTAGAAAACCTCTTGACCTAAGCAAATGCTTGATCAAGAGTGAGGCTTTACTCGAGATGCGGAATTTGGTGAGCTAGTCTTTCCTAAGTAATTAAAAACTCAGTTTATGTTGTTTACGATGTTTGTGCAGATGTATAATCAAAACAGTAAACAAATGAAAGATTAAGGTTAGAGAGTTACGACACAAGGGTTTATAATGGTTCGGTGATAAAACACCTACGTCCACTTTGTTGCTCGAAGAACTGATTCTCTTCACTCAAGAACCTTGAGGACTAGCAGGCTCCTCAAAAACCAAGGTCAAGATCGAGCTTCACTTGCTTGGATCTGACAACAGTTGGGTGATTACGGGTTCACCAAAAAACCTGACTGGACTAAGCTTCACTCGCTTCAGTCCAACGACCTGGAGATTACGGGTTCTCCACACAACCTAGTTTCGATCGAGCTACACACAATCGAGGACTGTGCCAGCTTGGATCTAGACTCTATGATCGAGCCTTCTACTATCGAGGAAAGTAGAGTCTTGGATCGTGACAACCTCTCGACAAACACAAAACCTAACAGACAACTAGGGTTAGGGTTTTTGGTTTTCGACGAACACACTAATGAAGAACTCTTTACAATGAATGCAAAGAAGGCTAGAGTTCTTCTCTAAGCTTGGATATGAGTGGGCTTAGATCTAGAGTGTGAAGGTTGCGGAGACGAGCTTTGCTGGAACTAAAGCTCGGAGAACACTTAAACAAAAACTCGAAGATTGCTCAAAGGCTGGGAGTGTTTGTTTGCAGTAGGCGCTGAATACTCAAGTAGTGTTCTACTCTTCTCCGTCTTGATCCTTCACTATTTATAGGCGGAGGGATGGGCAAGAGCCGTTGCTTGGTTGGTGGCTTTGTCCCTCCTCCTCTCGAGAGTACTTGCACAGGCCTGCTGCTTTTCAGACGCGCAGATTTGTCCCTTTGCCAAAAATGGCTAAGTTCCAACTTAAACAGTAACTGGATCCTCCCAGTAATGTTGCGGCGTGCTTGTCGGCCTGGCGGTCAACTCCGTTGCTCCATTCTCCTATCGACACGTGGAGATCTTGCAATTAATGCGGCGATCTTCACTTGACTGGAGTTTGAACTCATCGTTTGAATAGGAGCGAGAATTAAGCTGTCGCTTTTCTGTTAGGTATGGCTCGCTTTGCTTCAGATTTGTAGCGTGTGCTTCGGATGAGTCGCTCCGAGTCAGTTTTATAGCGTATACTCGGAAATTACTTTTACCAAATATTCACTTAAGTATGTTGACTCGCTTTGACTTTCACTGTAGCGCTCGCTTCGCTTCGCTTTAGCAGACTCGCTTCGAATCTACTGTAGCGCTCGCTTCGCTTCGCTATTCTTCGCCACGCCTCACTTCGGCTCGGTAGACTCGCTTCGCTTGGAAAACACACTCAAGCGAGTGGCCTTCACTTGAAATTCCTGCAGTCTAAAACCAAAGCAGTTAAAGCAAGATAAGAGTCATCCTAACCGTATAGGCTTTGTTGGGAATTGTTAAGGACCAATTTGTTAAGGGGGAACTACATGGGACATTTTATAAATGAAGTAATTTGTTTTGATTTGATCCCAAAACCCCAAGTGTCCTGCTCCTAAGCGACCCACTTTGATGTAGAAAATAGGTTAGAATTTTTCTAAGCCTAAACTGTTAGGATGGCTTAAATTTTCTTAGGTTTTTAGACTGCAGAAATTCCAAGTGAAGGCTACTCACTTGAGTGTGTTTTCCAAGCAAAGCGAGTCTACCGAAGCTGAAGTGAAGCGTGCCGAAGCTAGCGAAGCAAAGCGAGCGCTACAGTGGAATCGAAGCAAGTCCACTAAAGCAAAGTGAAGCGAACGCTACAGTGGAATCGAAGCAAGTCGACTAAAGCGAAGCGAAGCGAGCGCTACAAAGAAAAGTCGAAGCGAGTCAACGCGGGTCAACATTTATTAAAGCGGTCACTTCGGAACTTCATTTCCCAAGCGACTCGCTACAAATTGACCCTGAAGCGACTCACTTCGAAGTGGCCACTACCTACATCAAAGCGAAGCGAGTCATCACCTACCAGAAAGCGACAGCACAACTCCCGCCCATATTTTGAACTACAGTCAACAACGAGATCATCGCATTAATTACGAGATCTCCACGTGTCAAAACCAGAGTGGAGTAGAGGAGTTGACTGCCAGGCCGACAGGGCGCCGCTACAGTACTGGCTCGCTCCAGTTACTGTTAAGTTTGTAACTTAGCCAATTTCGGCAAAGAGACAAACTGCACACCTGCAAAAGAAACTGCCTGCGCAAAGTACTGTCGAGAGGAGGAGGGACAGAGCCACCAACCAAGCAACGGATCTCGGCATCCCTCCGCCTATAAATAGTGAAGGACGAAGACGAAGAGAAGTAGAACACTTCCTGAGCATTCGAGCGCCTACTGCAAACAAACACTCCCAGCCTTAGAGCAAATTTCGAGTCTTTGTTTTCAAGTGTTCTCCGAGTACCAGTCTCATCGGAACTCGTCTTCACAACCTTCACACTTAGAGTCTAAGCCCATTCCATATCCAAGCTTAGAAGAAGAGCTCTACCCATCTTTGCACTTATTGTAAAGAGTTCTTCATAGTGTGTCGTTGTAAACCAAAAACCCTAAATCTGTTGTTAGGTTTTTGTGTTCGTCGTCGTTAGGTTGTTTCGATCCAAGGCCCTTCCTTCATCGATTGAAGAAGCCTCGATCATAGAGTCTAGATCCAAGCTTGCACTTACATCGTGTTGGTCCCGGTTTGTTATAGGAAAAATACGTAGAAGGGGGGGGGGGTGAATACGTATTTTGAAGTTTTTCAACTTCAAATCCTTAACTCAGAGTATAAAGTAAAGTGCTCTTTGGAAATACTAAGACCTAGCCAAGGGCTAGATCTAAAGCAATCACGAATCTCTTGACCTAAGCTTAGAGCTTGATCAAGAGTGAGACTTTACTCTTTGTGCGGAATTTGTGGAGCTATAATCTTTCCTAAGTAATTGAAAATCCAAGTTAAGTTTGTTTATATGCACGTGCAATGGATAAACAAAGTAAAGAGTTTAGGGTTAGAGAGATACGACACAGAGATTTATAGTGGTTCGGAGATAACGCTCCTACGTCCACTTTGTTGCACGACGGCAACCATTCTTTTCACTCAAGAACTTGAAGGTTACGGGTCCTTCAAAAACCTTATCGAGATCGGGCATCTCTCGCCTGGATCTGACGAACAGTGCAGTGATTACGGGTTCACTACTAAGACCTAAACTGGACACGAAGCTTCACTCACTTCTGTCCGAACAACAGGGAGATTCCGGGCTCTCCTTACAGCCTAGCTTCGATCGAGCTTTACACAAACGATGTAAGTGTAAGCTTGGATCTCAACTCTACGATCGAGGCTTCTTCAATCGATGATAGAAGGGCCTTGGATCTGAACAACCTAACAACGACACTCAAAAACCTAATCGACAGAGTTTAGGGTTTTTGGTTGACAAAACACACTATGAAGAGCTCTTTACAATAAGTGCAAAGATGGCTAGAGCTCTTCTTCTAAGCTTGGATATGGAATGAGCTTAGACTCTAAGTGTGAAGGTTGTGAAGACGTGTTCCGATGAACTGGAAAATCGGAGAACACTGGAAAACAAAGACTCGAAGATTGCTATGAAAGCTTGGGAGTGTTTGTTTGCTGTATGCGCTCGAATGCTCAAGTAGTGTTCTACTTCTTCACGTTGTGATCCTTCACTATTTATATGCGGAGGGTTGGCTGAGATCCGTTGCTTGGTAGGTGGCCTTGTCCCTCCTCCTCTCGACAGTACTTGCACAGGCTGGCTACTTTTCAGATGCGCAGTTTTGGATTTTTGCCGGAAATGGCTAAGTTCCAATTTCAACAGTAACTGGAGCGAGCCAGTACTGTAGCGGCGCCTTGTCGGCCTGGCAGTCAACTCCTCTGCTCCTCTCTTGAGTCGACACGTGGAGATCTCGTAATAAATGCGAAGATCTCCAGTTGACTGGAGTTCAAATTCGGAGCGGGAATTTGTGCTGTCGCTTTCTGGTAGGTAGTGGCTCGCTTTGTTTTGAAGTTGTAGCGGCCGCTCTGAAGAGAGTCGCTTCACGGTCATATTTGTAGTGAGTCACTTGAGAAATAGATTTCCTGTGACGCTACTTAATTAAGTGATGACTCGCGTTGACTCGCTTCGGCTTTTCTTTGTAGCGCACGCTTCGCTTCGCTTTAGTGGGTTCACTTGATTCCACTATAGTGCTCGCTTCGCTTTGCTTCGTTTTGAACTGTAGCGCTCGCTTCGCTTCGCTTTGAACTGTAGCGCTCGCTTCGCTTCGCTTTGAACTGTAGCGCTCACTTCGCTTCGCTTTGGCAGACTCACTTTGAATCTACTGTAGCGATCGCTTCGCTTCGCTATTCTTCGGCACGCTTCACTTCGATTTGCTTGACCCGCTTCGCTTTGGAAAACACACTCAAGTGAGTGACCTTCACTTGAACTTTTGAAGCCTAATCTAAGCAAAATAAAAGAGCCATTCTAACAGAGTAGGCTTAGAAAAATTCTATCCTATTAACTACATCAAAATGGGTCGTTTGGGAATAGGACACTTGGGGTTTTGGGATCTAATCAAAACAAATGACTTCATTTATCAAATGTCCCATGAAGTTCCCCTTTAACAATTTAGTCCTTAACAATTCCCAACAATTTCCCCCTTTTTGATGATGCCAAAACCCATACGACTTAGATAAAAATAAATCTAGTCTATCTAACCGTGAAGGGAACTCCAAGCGACTGCTTCCTTTGCAGTTTCGTTTGTAATTTTCTTTTAAGTTCCTTCCCCTTTTTTTCGGTTAAATTAATGAGTTTGTAGCAAAAATGTAAAGTCATTCACAAAGCGAGTAAATGACACAGAGGAGACAGAAATTGAAATTAGATAGATGAACAAGCAGTTCACAAAAAAGAGATACTAGGAAGCTTGAAACTCAAAGGTTTCCTGCAGCTTCATCCTCCTTCTCCTCCTCCTTTCCTTCTTCCTCCTCCTTCTTCTCTTTTTCAGTAGCAGCAGTATCCACGTAAGCTGATAGAACTCTCGATTCCATAGAGTCTACTGTGTGGATACTAGGTCTTCTCCATGCACTCTCCAGCCTGAAGGCTTCAGTTACTTCCTCATCAATTATTCCTCTCTCTGGAATATCCGTGCCTGGATGATAAGGCATGGGGAATTCTTTTATAGCAGGAACCTTGACAACAATTGGCATGGGTTGAGTTTGTTCAGCCAAGGTGAAGATTTTCCTCCGCAGTTTGTCATCATAGGCGGCGAGAAAATTGTTGAGGGCACTTATCCTAGAGCATTGATCCTGCAGCGGCACTACCTCCCAGTAATAGTAGGCCTTGATGAATAAGTCATTGTAGTATAACCACAGATCAAGCAGATCTCTAGGAATAAAGGCCTCAATTTCCCTTGCATCAGGGTGCTCGTCCCTTCGCTTGGCCAACTCCTCTTCTGACCTCTTTGACAGTTCAGCCATGGTAGCTTTGAACTTCTTTCCTGAGTCGCTGCTCCACAAAGGACGCTTTTCATTGAGATGCTTCCTAATGTAGTTCTGTTCTTCCTTTTTGGGGTAGCGACCCGACTCGACCATCTCTTTTGTAGTCACGTCGCATGCATCAGATATGGCTTGTGCTTCGCATGCTTCGGACTCATCTGGCATAAATGGAATGAAGGCACTCCGCACCAATGAAAACTGGATGAGTATCACCTCACTGAATTGTTCCTCAATCCGAGCGTCAATCACTTGGAGTCGCCTATCATTTGACCTCCTCTTCCTCTCGCCTTCGCTCCTTCCTCCTTCTATTTCCTTCCTCTTTCTCTCCTCTCTTCCAGCTCTAGAAGCAACTGCATGTTTGACCTTTTGGCGCTTGGCCGCGGGGTCATCACCTTTTGACTCCTGTGCAGTTCGCTTCAATGGCAGTTTTGGTGGTGGGGGTGGAGGCATGTCTTTCTTCGTAGCGGCACTAGAGGGGACGACTGCGGATGAAGCGAGTGCGGCAGTTGGAGCTAGTGCAGCGGCTGAAGCGGGCGCTTTGGGTAAAGCAGCCGCTTTGGAACTAGACGAAGCACCTGCACCAACAGAAAGTTTTGTTAGTTGCTCCATCTCCCACGCCATGGCAGCATCCTTCTCCACCTGCCTCCGCTTTTCCTCCTTTGTCAACACGGTCACTGGAGGGTGTTTTGCAATTGAAGCGGCAAGCACCTTCTCCTGAAGCGGCCTGGTGGGCTCTTCAAGATTTTTTAATAACTCCTCCTCCGTGAGTTTCGTCTTGCCAAGAGCCCTCGCTTCATCTACTACCTTCTTCACACCTCCATCACTACTGCCTCCCTCCAACATTCTTTCAATTCCAACACTACTTCCCCCTGAACCTCCAACTTCTCTGCCGTGAAGCTGTCCTTCCCCTCCTAGCTTCACTAGACCTTCCCTCATTTGTCCTTCCCCCTTTTTGGCATCATCACTGCCAGGGGTTAGGATGATAGACTTTCCAGAAAAGGATTGTTGAAGAGAGTTGACTGAATTGAAGATAGCTTGAAGCATCTGCTGAGTTTTATCCATGGAGGGCGCCACTAGTTCAGCAGTCTTGATGCTTATCTCTTCAAGCAGATATTTGCACTGCCTTTCTCTCTCAACAACCGACGCCATCATATTCTCTAACGGCTCTACCTCTCTGAAGCGAGCCTCCAGCTCCGCTTCGATGGCTTTGGTGATTTTCTTTGATTCTTCTTGAAGAGTGAGTTCCAAGTGATCCTTGGAAGCTTCAAGTTCTGCCTTCATCACGGCAAGTCTCCTCTCCCTCCGATTGAGAGAGTTGTGAAATTCGGCATCTGCGGTGATCCTCACAGTAAGAGTCTCTTTCAATCTTTTGACTTTCTCCAGTAGAGTGGATAATTCAGCATTTTTCAAGTCAAGTGCCTGCGCACCGCTTCTTAGACTCTCAAGTTCTCTCTTGTCAATAGCACTGTCCTCTTTGACTTCCTTCAACTCAGTTCGAAGTGAGTCAAGAGCCTTTTTGGTATTGAGGAGCTCGCTTCCCTTCATCACTAACTCTCCTTCCCTATTCTCCACCTTCTCCTTCAGCTCCTTCACTTCCTTCTCTAACACCTTCTTCTCTTTGACTAGAGCGATTAATTTGGCATTAACCTCCCTCAAGCGGCTTCTTTCTGCCTCAAGCAAGCCCTTGAGTTCGGTGATGGTTTTGGTGTTGTCATCCACTAGCTTCACCTGCGCCTCCAGCGCCTCCTCTTTCTCCTCTAGAAGCCTCTCCTTCTCCTCCACCTTTCCCTCCAATTCCCTTTTCTTCCTGTCAAAGTCTTCTCTAAGACTGATGACCTCCCCCGCCTTCCTCTCCATTTCTTCACTCATCTTCGTAATCTCGCTTTGGAGACTAGCAATCTCAGCATCTTTCAACTCCACCTCCTCCCTATGCTCTCTGGTCAGCTTCCTTTCATGAGAGGAGGGCACTCGCTTCGGAACTGTAGCGAGTGGATATGACTCCTTCACCTTTGCATCCAGCTTCTCCCAGAAGCTGGTCCCTTCAAGGAAGGCATGAAAGCCATTTTCGCCTATGAAGTTGAGTGTTTTGGCCTCCATTTGAATCAGTTCCTCTTCTGTGAAGGCTTTGAGGAGTTTGAAAATCTTGTAGTACTCCGTTCCTCGGTACGTGATGTACGTCAGAAAGTCGACTACATTAGTGTAGAACACGTCGCTCCATGCAACGTTCGCGGAGCTAAGATTGTAGCGAAGGTTGATAGTTTCAGCGGCTTGCTCTCTGTCCAGGACATAGCGTTCCAGAGCCCGCTTGTGTACGGTGAGGGCAGGGGTTATGAATTGAGGAACGATGGGTTGTTCTCCTACAGTTTGGGCGGTATCGGCTGTAGTTGCCGATGTCGAGAGGGATTGGGTAGGTGATGAGGTTTCTTGGGTTTCGGAAATCTGGATGGTTTCGGTGGGTGGTGGTTGTATCGGCTGGGATTGAAGTGGGGTGAATGAAGTGTATGCAGCAGCTTCATCTGTGCTGAGGAATGGAACAGTGGGAATGTGAAAAGAAGATGCTGACTCTTCTTCATGGGGAGAGAGAGGGGTTATCTGTTTTAGTGGTTGTTGGGTTGAAGAAGATTGAAGTTCTGGTATTTGGGTGATGTGGGTTTGGATTTGGAGTGGGGGTGATTTGGCTTTGATAGGTAAAGGCTGGGGTTGAGTCGCTTCAATGTCCTCAAGCGGCTTCTCCACCGCCTCGCTTTCTTGGACAAGTAAATCGACTCGCTTTGTCTTCTTGCCTCGCTTTGGCACGGCTCGCTTCCCGGGTGAAGCGATCGGCCTCACTTGGCTCACTTCGGCTTGCCTTTCGGCAACCGGTCTCGCTACGGGTACTTCAATTTCCAGAAGTCCCAAATCCATCAATTGCTTGGACTTCCTCCATTTGTCATAGAATATGGATTGCTTGTTGTAGATGGTGACTTCATCTTCCGGCCATGCTTTGCCCGGAAACTTCTTCTCCAAAGCATAGGAAAGCCTTGAGAAGAACTTCAGTTTCCCCTTGCGGAGAATCTGATCGGCGCTCCCCTTCACGAACGCAAAGTCGGCAGCAGCTTCGTGAATTTGATTGAGGAACCAGTCATGCCAGTTGAAGCTGGTTCCGGTGAGGCTGTCGACGATGACTGCTATGGCGATCAGCTTTGTCTCGGAAAGAGTATCCAAGGTTCCGATGTAGCACGCGACACTCTTCGAGAAGAGCTCGCAAATATGGTTGAAGAGGGCCTTCAAACTCGAACGGATACTTGCCTCCTTAAAATTTGGATCGGCTTCGGCGGTTGCAAAACGACCGTACTGAACACCGGCCGAGAGACCCAAATCCAGTAATGAGTCTCCTCCTTCTCTCGGCAAGTTGAACGTGCCGATAAGTTCATTCATGTCCACCTCCACTGGCCTCCTCGTCTGTGGATCGGTAAAAGAGGACATGTTTTGCTCCTTCCTCAAATTTAGCAGGAGCTCACCGACGGCTTTGGCCAGAATCTTTGACGGGACCGCCGTCACAAACTTCCATAGTCCGGCCTTGGTCACGGCCCTACGGAGAAATCCATTTCTCTCGATGATGGCTGGATCGAGATGAGGCTCGACATTGATATGTTTGTCGACCTCCGCGAGAAACTCCTCCATCGTCTCGGTGTTTTTCTTCTTTCCCATGGTGATTTTGAAAGAGTTAGAATGAGGTTTTAACAATGAAAATCAAGGGTTGAGACTCGTGAGTTGCAGAGTAATTGCAGATCTAGCACGAGAATGGCAAATTTAGAGGGCTGTGAAAGGTTCTGCAGTTTTGCCTCGTCCCATATATATACAGTTAGGTTATGGCTGACGTGGCAGGGGTAGGACGGTAATAACGCCGAAAGTCCTGTAGGTAGGCGGCGGACGTGCGGTGATGGATCTGACGTGTCCGGCGTAATCACAGTAAAAAGTGAACCGCCACTTGCTCGGCGTCGCCACGTGGCCTTCTATGGTTGGCTTGTCGTATACGGCGTTAATCGAACGGCTCCAGATTGGCGGCTGTTGAGATTCGACGGCTGGATTTTCTCCGCCGTTTCCCGCTTCAAATTTGAAATGAGAACCACGCGCCCGTTATTTCCGTCGTTCCTGTACCTGCATTAAATGCACAGCAGAAAGTAAAATTGCACTCGAGTGCAGACAGCTCATACTCGCTTCATGCCCGCTCGCTTCGAGTTGGGCTGCTACGCCTTGACTCGCTTGAGAGGCATTCGCTTGAGTGACTGTTCCGCACTCGCTTGCGATGGCTAGCTTTGAGTGACGAAGCACTCGCTTGTCCATCTGAAGCGACTGGAGTAAGAAATTGAATTTCTTTGCTTGATTTTAAAATGTTTCTGACTTACATACTTCGAGGATAAACAAGAATGTTTTCCTCTTTGTATTTGTATCAGATTCACTTCATATTTTCCACGTAGTGAGTGAAGGTTTCTAGCACGCTTCGGCTCACTTAGTGTACTTAAAATTGAAACACTTACCAGTCAATCTCACTTCGTAGGAGATTGATACCACAGATTGTAGACTTCATGTTGAATTAGATACCACTCGTTGAATGCTACACGTTAAGATAGATCTTCATGGCATTCGTCTTCATGGCATTCATCTTCCTCTACGAATTAGAGAGTCCTCCATCGAAGTGAATGAGGGAGAAAATGAATAAAGTACACAAGCTTACTACAACCTGAAGGGAGTATCACGTAAGTGTACTTATTCACGACGAATGGGGGATGAGTACAAGTCCTTATTTCAGAGCAGAAATGGACAGGATGACAATGAGAATGCTCTGACAAGACAATCTCGTATTTTACGCAGAAGCATGTCACCAGCCCTGCAACCTTTTGTATAAAAAGGTAAACCTTCAAGCTTTCCTACATTCTAAAGAATGAATCTGCAGTCGGCTCTCTTTGACCCAAGCTAGGGCAAATTGAAGCGATGCAGGATTCAAGATAGCAGCATTCTTAGCTCGCTTTGGAAGTAGCTTGCTCCGAGAGAAGCAATAGTTCCCCCTTAACCATATACTTAACAATTCCAATAAGTTGGTAGGGAACTTCTTCCAATACTCCACCTATCTCCACCAAACTTCATTTTCTTCAAGCGAGTGAGATTTGAAATGGCTCGCTTGAGTTGGTGAAGATCCGAAGCGAGTGACGCACAAGAGAACAAGCGAACACTCCTTCGTGCATCCTGGAACTAGCATTCTTCACCAGGGTCTAATAACCCTAATTCCATGCATAGCTGATTGAATCGAGACTCAGCTAGAGGCTTGGTGAGGATATCTGCTCGCTGGAGATCGGTATGGATTTTCTCGAGCTTGATATCCTTTTTCTCAACATGATCACGAATGAAATGATGTCGAATTTCCACATGCTTGCACCTGGTGTGAAGCACTGGATTCTGCGAGATACATATGGCACTGTTGTTGTCGCAGAAGATCGGAATTTCATTCGCTTCAACTTTGTAGTCCTTCAACTGTTGACGAAGCCATAGGATTTGAGAACAACAGCTTCCTGCGGCCATATATTCAGCTTCAGTTGTTGAAGTGGCTACGCTTGTTTGCTTCTTTGAGAACCACGAGACTAGCTTGCTTCCCAAGAACTGACATGTGCCCGAAGTTGACTTCCTGTCGACTCGGCAACCTCCATAGTCAGCATCGGAATATCCAGTGAGCTCCAAATTGTCCTCCGCTGGATACCACAGACCCATGTTGATAGTGCCCTTCAAATATCGAAGAATCCTTTTGGCAGCTTCAAGATGGCTGTGTTTGGGATTGCTTTGGAAGCGAGCGCAGACTCCGACTGCAAAGGCAATATCTGGCCTGCTTGCAGTGAGATAGAGTAGTGACCCAATTAGGGCACGATATCTGTAGGATCTACAGATTTTCCTCCTTCGTCTGGCTCCATCTTCCAGTTGGTATTCATAGGGATCTTCACAGCTTTAGCATGTTGAACACCAAACTTGGCAAGCATATCTCGAGTGTACTTCGCTTGGTTGATGAAAATTCCATTATCCTGCTGCTTTACTTGAAGACCTAGAAAGCAGCTCATCAAGCCAATCATTGACATCTCATACTTGGTCTTCATCAACTCTCCAAACTTTTCGCTAAGCAACTGGTTTGGCGATCCAAATATGATGTCATCCACATAGATCTGAACCCATAGCATATCATTTCCATGATTGATAGTGAAGAGAGTTCGATCTATCTTTCCCTTTTGAAATCCATTATCCACTAGGAATTGAGATAATGTATCGTACCAAGCTCTGGGAGCTTGCTTCAACCCATACAGGGCTTTCTTTAAGCGATACACTTTATCTCCCTGCTCGAAACCCGGTGGCTGCTCCACATACACTTCTTCCTTCAATTCACCGTTGAGGAACGCGCTCTTCACATCCATTTGATACACTTTTAATTTCTTGGCCGCTGCATAGGCTAGAAATAGTCGGATCGCTTCAAGCCGTGCCACTGGAGCGAAGGTCTCATCGAAATCGATTCCTTCCTCTTGGCAGTAGCCTTTAGCGACTAGACGTGCCTTGTTCCTCACAACATTGTGGTCCTCGTCTGTCTTGTTTTTGAACACCCACTTGGTGCCAATAACATGCTGGAACTTGGGACGATCCACGAGGTACCATACGTCATTTCTAGTGAACTGGTTCAGCTCTTCTTGCATGGCGATCACCCAGTTAGAGTCGGCTAGGGCTTCCTCCACGCTTGATGGCTCAATGTTTGAGAGAAAGCAACTGAACATGGCACTTTCTCCAAATACTTGACTTCTGGTCACTACACCCTTGGATGGATCTCCAATGATTTGGCTAGGTGAGTGATCTTTGAGCCATGCACGCTTGGATCCGCCAGCTTCATCTTCATCTGCTTCCTTGTCGCTCGCTTCACCATCTGAAGCGACTTGATTGGGTGCTTGGCCAGCACTAGCTTCAGGAATCTTGGGGGCAGCTTCGACTTCTCCTTTGGGATCCTGCTCGCTTGAGTCCTTGATCTCATCATCTTCATCAAGCACGTCCCAAGTGAGTTGATTTGAGGGTTCCTTGCTTTGATCCTTTTCATTCGCTTGAGCCTGTTTCTGTGGAAGACTTAAAGAAGATTCATCAAATACGACATGGGGTGATTCCTCCACAATTAGGGTTTTACAGTTGAATACTCTGTAGGCTTTGCTAGATGTAGAGTATCCTAAGAATACTCCTTCATCAGCTTTGCTTTCAAAGGCTTTCAACAGCGACTTCCCATTGTTGTGAATGAAGACCCTACAACCAAAAATATGGAAATAAGATATGTTAGGGATTCTCCCTGTCCATATTTCATATGGATTTTTGTCGTGCCGTTTGTTGAGAAGCGTCCGATTCTGTGTGTAGCACGCCGTGTTGGCAGCTTCAGCCCAATACTTCATCGGAAGCTTCGAGTCAGCAATCATGGTGCGAACGGCTTCTTTGATGATTCGATTTCTTCTTTCAGCAACTCCATTCTGCTGAGGAGTGCGTGCTGAAGAGGTTTGATGTGCTATGCCATGCTCCGTGCAGTACGCTTCAATTGTAGATTTTAGGAACTCTGTGCCTTTGTCGGAGCGAATGGTCACGATAGCTTGATTCTTTTCCACCGCCAATCGCTTGAGTAGTTGTGGCAGTTTGGTCAGTGTCTCCTTCTTGCTGAATAGAAATACAACCCAAGTGTAGCGAGAGAAATCGTCGACTACAACTAGAGTGTACTTCCTTCCATTTACACTAACTGGAGTGACTGGACCAAACAGATCCATGTGAAGCAGCTCGAGCACTCGCTTTGATGAGGCTTCTTCGAGACTGGCGAAGTGCTTCTTCGTCTGCTTCCCTCGTTGGCATGGTGAGCATGGATGGTCTTTGATGAAGACTTCATTCGGTATGCCTTGCACCAAACCTTTTCGAGCTAGGCGATTGATGGCTTTGAAGTTGAGATGATTCAAGCGTCTGTGCCATAGCCATCCAATTTCTGTAGCACTTCTTGCAACTAGGCAAGTTTCCTCTTTGCAGTTGTCCCATTGTGCTATGTAGACGTTCCTTTGTCTAATTCCAGTGAGCACAATCTGAGACGTGAGTTTGCTCTTCACAATGCACTTGTTGGAGATGAACTCCACCATGTACCCTTTATCACAGAACTGTGAAATGGACAACAGGTTGTGCTTGAGTCCTTCCACGTAGGAGACTTCTTCAATTGTGAGCTTTCCAACTTTCAGTGCGCCGTATCCCCTGGTGCTTCCTCGAGAGTTGTCACCAAAGGTTACGTGTGGACCCTTCTTCTCTATGTAGTTGTGAAGTAGAGCTTTCATGCCGGTCATGTGTCTTGAACATCCACTGTCCAAGTACCATACTTGTAGACCCTCACTTGGCATAGGATCCACGGCGCTCACCTGCAATTAGACAGATTTTGGTACCCAAATCAGTTTGGGTCCTTGCAGGTTAGTTCCCTTAGGTACCCACACTTGCTTCATTCTCTTTTGAGATGAAGCTTGTGTCTTGGGCTTCTTGACCTTCGAAAACTTGGTGTACTGCCTAGAAGCAGCTTCACACGTGCAACAGTGTGCAAGAGGGGTAGTGGCTCGCTTCAGTCCTACCTATGCTCTTCCCATTTTGCTTATATCCTGAAGCGACTCGCTTCGGATTAGCTTTGGGTTTAGAGACTGACTTAGGGTTTCTAGTCTGTCGAAGCGGCTCGCTTGGTTTCCTCGAAGCGGTCCAACTAGGGTTTTGACCCTGACTCGCTTGAGAAACCTTGGGAATTTGAAGCGGCCTCTTGGGTGCTTCAAGTTCTTCCCCCTCAACGTTAGTCCGGTTGGACCATCTCCAGTCCGGATAACGTGACACATAGACATTACTCCTCTTTTTAGGAGGTAGATCCTTTGTCTCTCGTGTCTTGGCTTGAGACTTAGAAGCTTCAACAGTTCTCCCTTTACCCTTGGATTGGTAAGACTTAGCATGTTGAGTGCTAGGGATTGTTGAACTTTGCTTGCCCTTAGGATCTGCCCTTAAAGATATAGACATCTTCATTGGCTTCCTTTTAGGGTTCTCAGCCACTTTGCCTTTATCCTTGTTGGTGGTCGCTTTGGATGCAGTGGGCAATTCCAAAGTGACTGATGGTGTAGTGAGTGATGCACCAACAAAGACAGTCGGCTTGGGAGGTCCACCCTCATATCCAAGGCCAGCTTTCCTACCAAAAGGCATAAGCGAGCCCTCTAGTGCCTGCCTAGCATATGATGCTTTGTTCAAGTTGGCAACTAGAGTGGACTGGGTTTCATACCTACCCTCCAAGCTTTGATGTCTAGCGAAGAGATCCTCGAACTTACTAGTCATAGCCCTTAAATTAAGTTTGACTTCGTCAAGCTCACGGGCTAGCTTTCGGTTCTCCTTCTCACTTTGAGACAGAGCTTGTTTTACCACTTCGTGGTCGCTTGACAATTTTTGATGCTTGTCAAACAACTCACTCCATGTAGAGGATTGTTCTTCCTCATTGACAGTGTGTGCTAGTGTAATTGAAGTGATTGAAGGATAGAAGAATACCTCTCCTGTTTCTTCGTCGGTGAGCGCCATAAATCCAAGATCCTCACCATCACTGGAATTTGGATCAGTGAATGCATCTGAGTCGCTTGGTGGATCTTCAGTTGTAGCGACCGGCACTTCACTCGCTACGAGCGCTCGCCTTGGAGCATCCCTCTTGGCCTTCAATTCTTCGCGCTCTTTGGCACTTAGCTTTGGGCAATCGGATTTGTAGTGGCCCATCTTGTGGCAGTGATAACACTCCAATTCCATCATGTCTCGTGGGATCGGCTTGGTCGTCTCTTCTCTCTTTCCTTTTCCTTCTCGAGCATCAGTGCTCCTCCCTTTGTACTGCTTGTAGAATCTTTTGTACTTGCCCACTCGAGAGTTCATCTTGTTGAAGTTCTTGGATAAGAACGCAATGTGTTCTTCCAATTCTTCCCTTGTCATCTTGGCAAGCGACAGCTCGCTTGGCCCTTCGGCAGCTTTGAATGCTACTCCTTTTGACGTAGTGGGCGCTTCATCCTCGTCGTCGAGGCTCATTCGATTCAGATCAAACTCGTGAGCTTTGAGCTCGGAGAACAGAATCTCCGGTGTGAGCTTTGATAGATCCTTGGTAGCTAGGGGCTAGATCTAAAGCAATCACGAATCTCTTGACCTAAGCTTAGAGTATAAAGTAAAGTGCTCTTTGGAAATACTAAGACCTAGCCAAGGGCTAGATCTAAAGCAATCACGAATCTCTTGACCTAAGCTTAGAGCTTGATCAAGAGTGAGAATTTACTCTTTGTGCGGAATTTGGTGAGCTATAATCTTTCCTAAGTAATTGAAAATCCAAGTTAAGTTTGTTTATATGCACGTGCAATGGATAAACAAAGTAAAGCGTTTAGGGTTAGAGAGATACGACACAGAGATTTATAGTGGTTCGGAGATAACGCTCCTACGTCCACTTTGTTGCACGACGGCAACCGTTCTTTTCACTCAAGAACTTGAAGGTTACGGGTCCTTCAAAAACCTTATCGAGATCGGGCTTCTCTCGCCTGGATCTGACGAACAGTGCAGTGATTAAGGGTTCACTACTAAGACCTAAACTGGACACGAAGCTTCACTCACTTCTGTCTGAACAACAGGGAGATTCCGGGCTCTCCTTACAGCCTAGCTTCGATCGAGCTTTACACAAACGATGTAAGTGTAAGCTTGGATCTCAACTCTACGATCGAGGCTTCTTCAATCGATGAAAGAAGGGCCTTGGATCTAAACAACCTAACAACGACACTCAAAAACCTAATCGACAGAGTTTAGGGTTTTTGGTTGACAAAACACACTATGAAGAGCTCTTTACAATAAGTGCAAAGATGGCTAGAGCTCTTCTTCTAAGCTTGGATATGGAATGGGCTTAGACTCTAAGTGTGAAGGTTGTGAAGACGAGTTCCGATGAACTGGAAACTCGGAGAACACTGGAAAACAAAGACTCGAAGATTGCTATGAAAGCTTGGGAGTGTTTGTTTGCTGTATGCGCTCGAATGCTCAAGTAGTGTTCTACTTCTTCACGTTGTGATCCTTCACTATTTATAGGAGGAGGGTTGGCTGAGATCCGTTGCTTGGTAGGTGGCCTTGTCCCTCCTCCTCTCGACAGTACTTGCACAGGCTGGCTACTTTTCAGATGCGCAGTTTTGGATTTTTGCCGGAAATGGCTAAGTTCCAATTTCAACAGTAACTGGAGCGAGCCAGTACTGTAGCGGTGCCTTGTCGGCCTGGCAGTCAACTCCTCTGCTCCTCTCTTGAGTCGACACGTGGAGATCTCGTAATAAATGCGAAGATCTCCAGTTGACAGGAGTTCAAATTCGGAGCGGGAATTTGTGCTGTCGCTTTCTGGTAGGTAGTGGCTCGCTTTGTTTTGAAGTTGTAGCGGCCGCTCTGAAGAGAGTCGCTTCACGGTCATATTTGTAGTGAGTCACTTGAGAAATAGATTTCCTGTGACGCTACTTAATTAAGTGATGACTCGCGTTGACTCGCTTCGGCTTTTCTTTGTAGCGCACGCTTCGCTTCGCTTTAGTGGGTTCACTTGATTCCACTATAGTGCTCGCTTCGCTTTGCTTCGTTTTGAACTGTAGCGCTCGCTTCGCTTCGCTTTGAACTGTAGCGCTCGCTTCGCTTCGCTTTGGCAGACTCACTTTGAATCTACTGTAGCGATCGCTTCGCTTCGCTATTCTTCGGCACGCTTCACTTCGATTTGCTTGACCCGCTTCGCTTTGGAAAACACACTCAAGTGAGTGACCTTCACTTGAACTTTTGAAGCCTAATCTAAGCAAAATAAAAGAGCCATTCTAACAGAGTAGGCTTAGAAAAATTCTATCCTATTAACTACATCAAAATGGGTCGCTTGGGAATAGGACACTTGGGGTTTTGGGATCTAATCAAAACAAATGACTTCATTTATCAAATGTCCCATGAAGTTCCCCCTTAACAATTTAGTCCTTAACAATTCCCAACACATCGTTTGTGCGAAGCTCGATCGAAGCTAGGCTGTAAGGAGAGCCCGCAATCTCCCTGTCTGTCGTTTGGACTGAAGCGAGTGAAGCTTCCAGTCCAGTTTAGGTTTTTGGTGTGAACCCGGAATCACCCAGCGTCTGTCAGATCCAAGCAAGTGAAGCTCGATCTCGACTAGGTTTTTGAAGGACCCGTAACCTTCAAGTTCTTGAGTGAAGAGAACAGTTGCCGAGTGCAACAAAGTGGACGTAGGAGCTTTATCTCCGAACCACTATAAACCATGTGTCGTATCTCTCTAACCCTAAACTCTTTACTTGTTTGATTATCCATTGCATGTGCATCTAAACAAACATAACTTGGAGAATTTTTTTAATACTTAGGAAAAGATATTAGCTCACCAAATTCCGCACAAAGAGTAAAGTCTCACTCTTGATCAAGCTCTAAGCTTAGGTCAAGAGATTCTTGATTGCTTTAGATCTAGCTCTCGGCTAGGTCTTAGTATTCCTACGAGCACTTTACTTCATACTCTGAGTTAAGGAATTTGAAGTTGAAAAACTTCAAAATACGTATTCACCCCCCCCCCCCCTCTACGTATTTTTCCTATAACAAACCGGGACCAACAAGTGGTATCAGAGCAGCGGTTCTTTCGAGCCTCTGCTTTGCATATCCAAAGCAAGTCCCCACTTGCTTCTGTTGTCTCACTGAACCGGATCCTATTTTCCTAAGTGCATCAAAACCTCACCCACGCATACTGCATTACCACTAATAGTTTGCTATGTCTACATATAGTGCATCAAATCTTCCACAGTTCTCTATCGAAAGATATGAGATCTGGAGCTTCCGAGTTGAGAGCTTCCTATGCTCCATCCATGACCGAATGTGGGAGGTCATTGAAGATGGACCAATCGAAATCAAGAAAGCCATATCTGTGGATGTTCCAGCTGCTGAAGGTCGTCCTGCCCACGTTCGTCAACAGTACGTGGAGAAAGACAAGGATGAATACACTCCAAATGACTTCAAAGTCGCCAACCTCGACAAGATTGCACGCCACACGATGCAGAGCACCGTGTCGGACGCCTATCTACCACGGATTAGGAAATGTGCGACAGCAAAAGAAATGTGGGAAACCTTAGCCCTCATTTCCCAAGGAACAGACAAGATCAAAGAAAACAAGCTCGTCGTACAAATGCGGGAGTTTGAAAGCTTGATAATGAAGCCAGGAGAATCCATCGACGCCTTCGAGCTGAGAGTTACCAACATCACTGCAACTCTCAACTCACTTGGAAAGGAACTCACAGACAAGGAAGTGAACCTGAAGATCGTTCGTGCTCTGACAAGGAAGTGGCAGACAATGAAGGAGCTGTACCTAGCTACCAAGGATCTATCAAAGCTCACACCGGAGATTCTGTTCTCCGAACTCAAAGCTCATGAATTCGATTTGAATCGAATGAACCTCGACGAAGAGGATGAAGCTCCCACGACGTCAAAAGGTGTAGCGTTCAAAGCTGCTGAAGGGCCAATCGACCAGTTGCTAGCCAAGATGACAAGGGAAGAGCTGGAAGAACAAGTTGCGTTCTTATCTAAGAACTTCAACAAAATGAACTCTTGAGTGGGCAAATATAAGAGATTCTACAAGCAGTACAAAGGGAGGAGCACTGATGCTCGAGAAGGAAAAGGAAAGAGAGAAGAGACGACGAAACCAATCTCAAGGGACATGATGGAAGTGGAATGCTACCACTGCCACAAGATGGGCCACTACAAATCCGATTGTCCGAAGCTGAGTGCGAAGGAGCGAGAGGAACTGAAAGCAAAGAGGGATGCTCCAAGGCGAGTGCTCGTAGCGAGTTAAGTGCCGGTCGCTTCAACTGAAGATCCATCAAGCGACTCCGATGCATTCACAGATCCCAACTCCAGTGATGGAGAGGATCTTGGACTCATGGCGCTCACCGACGAGGAAACTGGAGAGGTATTCATCTATCCCTCACCTAGTTCAATTACACTCGCACACATTCACCAAGAGGAAGCTAATTCCTCGACATGGAGTGAGTTACTTGACAAGCACATCAAATTGTCAAGCGACCACGAAATGTTGAAACAAGCTTTGTCTCAAAGCGAGAAGGAGAACCGAAATCTAGCCACTGAGCTTGACCAAGTCAAACTTAACTTAAGGGCTATGACTAGTAAGTTCGAGGATCTCTTTGCTAGACATCAAAGCTTGGAAGGAAGGTATGAAACCCAATCCGCTCTAGTTGCCAACTTGAACAAAGCTTCATACGCTAGGCAGGCACTAGAGAGCTCACTTCTACCTTTTGGTAGAAGGGAGGACTCGGATATGAGGGTGGACCTTCCAAGCCTACTGTCTTTGTTGGTGCTTCAAACACGACACCATCAGTCACTTTGGAAGTGCCCACTGCATCCAAAGCGACCACCAACAAGGATAAAGGCAAAGTGGCTGAGAACCCTAAAAGGAAGCCCATGAAGATGTCTATATCTTTAAGGGCAGAACCTAAGGGCAAGCAAAGTTCAACTGTCCCCAGCACTCACAATGCTAAGTCTTACCAATCCAAAGGTAAAGGGAAATCAGTTGAAGCTTCTAAGTCTCAAGCCAAGACACAAGAGACAAAGGATCTCCCTTTCAAGAAAAGGAGTAATGTCTATGTATCACGTTATCCGGACTAGAGATGGTCCAACCGGACTAACGTTGAGGGGGAAGAATTTGAAGCACCAAGAAGGCCGCTTCAAACTTTCAAGGTTACTCAAGCGAGTCGGGTTCAAAACCCTAGTTGGACCGCTTCGAGAAAACCAAGCGAGCCGCTTCGACAGACTGTAAAACCTAAGTCAGTCTCTAAGCCTGTAGCTAATCCGAAGCAAGTCGCTTCAGGATATAAGTCAAAGGGTAAGAGCATAGGTAAGTCTGAAGCGAGCCGCTACCCCTCTTGCACACACTGTTGCACGTGTGAAGCTGCTTCAAAGCAGAACACCAAGTTTTCAAAGGTCGAGAAGCCCAAAGCACAAGCTACCTTTCAAAAGAAAGTGAAGCAAGTGTGGGAACCTAAGGGAACTAACCTGCAAGGACCCAAACTGATTTGGGTACCAAAATCTGTCTAATTGCAAGTGAGCGCCGTGGATCCCATGCCTAGTGAGGGTCATCAAATCTGGTACTTGGACAGTGGTTGTTCAAGACACATGACCGGCATGAGAGCTCTACTTCATGACTACATAGAGAAGAAGGGTCCACACGTTACATTTGGTGATAACTCTCGAGGAAGCACCAAAGGGTACGGCGCGCTGAAGATTGGAAAGCTCACAATTGAAGAAGTCTCCTACGTGGAAGGACTCAAGCACAACTTGTTATCCATTTCACAATTCTGTGACAAGGGATACAAGGTGGAATTTATTTCCAACAAGTGCATTATAAAGAACAAGCTCACCTCCCAGATCGTGCTTACTGGAGTTAGACAAAGGAATGTCTACATAGCACAATGGGACAACTGCAAAAAGGAGACGTGCTTAGTTGCAAGGAGTGCTACAGAAATAGGATGGCTATGGCACCGACGCTTGAACCATCTCAACTTCAAAGCCATAAATCGCTTAGCTCGAAAAGGTCTGGTGCAAGGCATACCAAATGATGTCTTTATTAAAGACCATCCATGCTCACCATGCCAACGAGGGAAGCAGACGAAGAAGCACTTCGCCAGTCTTGAAGAAGCTTCATCCAAGCGAGTGCTCGAGCTGCTTCATATGGATTTGTTTGGTCCAGTCACTCCAGTTAGCGTGAATGGAAGAAAGTACACTCTAGTTGTAGTCGACGACTTCTCTCGCTACACTTGGGTTGTATTTATCTTCTGCAAGAAGGAGACACTGACCAAGCTACCACAACTGCTCAAGCGATTGGCTGTGGAAACGAATCAAGCGATTGTGACCATCCGCTCCGACAAAGGCACAGAGTTCCTGAACTCTACCATTGAAGCTTATTGCACGGAGCATGGCATAGCACATCAGACTTCCTCAGCACGCACACCTCAGCAGAATGGAGTTGCTGAAAGAAGAAATCGAATCATCAAAGAAGTCGTTCGAACAATGATTGCAGACTCGAAGCTTCCGATAAAGTATTGGGCTGAAGCTGCCAATACGGCATACTACACGCAGAATCGAACGCTTCTTTGCAATCGGCACGACAAAATACCATATGAAATATGGACAGGGAGAATTCCTAACATATCTTATTTCCATATTTTTGGTTGTAGGGTCTTCATCCATGACAATGGGAAGTCGCAGTTGAAAGCCTTTGAAAGCAAAGCTGATGAAGGAATATTCTTAGGATATTCTACATCAAGCAAGGCCTACAGGGTGTTCAACTGTAAAACCCTAATCGTGGAAGAATCACCCCATGTCGTATTTGATGAATCTTCTTTGAGTCTTCCACAGGAACAGGTTCAATCTAAGGAAGGAAAGTCAAGCGAGTAACCCATCAATTCATCAACTTGGGACATGCTTGAGGATGATGAAGAAATAAAGGACTCAAGCGAGCCAATTGTCCAAGGAAAAGATGAAGCTGCCCCAAAGATTCCTGAAGCAAGTGCTGGCCAAGCACCCAATCCAGTCGCTTCAGATGATGAAGCAAGCAACAAGGAAGAAGATGAAGATGAAGCTGGCGAATCCAAGCGTGCATGGCTCAAGGATCACTCACCAAGTCAAATCATTGGAGATCCATCCAAGGGTGTAGTGACCAGAAGTCAAGTGTTTGGAGAAAGTGCCATGTTCAGTTGCTTTCTCTCAAATATCGAGCCATCAAGCGTGGAGGAAGCCCTAGCTGATTCCAATTGGGTGATCGCCATGCAAGAAGAGCTGAATCAGTTCACCAGGAACGACGTATGGTATCTCGTGGATCGTCCCAAATTCCAGCATGTTATTGGCACCAAATGGGTGTTCAAGAACAAGACGGACGAGGATCACAACGTTGTGAGGAACAAGGCGCGACTCGTCGCTAAGGGCTACTGCCAAGAGGAAGGAATTGACTTTGACGAGACCTTCACTCCTTTGGCACGGCTTGAAGCGATCATATTATTTCTAGCCTATGCAGCGGCAAAGAAATTCAAAGTCTATTAGATGGATGTGAAGAGCGCGTTCCTCAACGGTGAATTGAAGGAAGAAGTATATGTGGAGCAGCCACCTGGTTTCGAGCAAGGAGATAAGGTGTATCGCTTGAAGAAAGCCCTATATGGGTTGAAGCAATCTCCCAGAGCTTGGTATGATACACTATCCCAATTCCTAGTGGATAATGGATTCCACAAAGGAAAGATAGATCGAACCCTATTCACAATCAACCATGGGGAGGATATGCTATGGGTTCAGATCTACGTGGACGGCATCATATTTGGATCACCAAACCAGTCGTTTAGCGAGAAGTTTGGAGAGCTTATGAAGACCAAATATGAGATGTCAATGATTGGCTTGATGAGCTGCTTTCTAGGTCTTCAAGTGAAGCTGCAGGATGATGGAATCTTCATCAATCAAGCTAAGTATATTCGAGATATGCTTGCCAAGTTCTGTGTTCAGCATGCCAAAGCTGTAAAGATTCCAATGAACACCAACTCGAAGATGGAGCTAGACGAAGAAGGAAAATCTGTAAATCCTATAGATTATCGTGCCCTAATCGGGTCACTTCTATATCTCACTGCAAGCAGGCCAGATATTGCCTTTGCAGTTGGAGTCTGCGCTCGCTTCCAAAGCAATCGCAAGCACAACCATCTTGAAGCTGCCAAAAGGATTCTTCGATATTTGAAAGGCACTGTCAATATGGGGCTGTGGTATCCAGCGGAGGACATTTGGAGCTCACTGGATATTCAGATGCTGACTATGGAGGGTGCCGAATTGATAGGAAGTCAACTTCGGGCACTTGTCAGTTCTTGGGAAGCAAGCTGATCTCATGGTTTTCGAAGAAGCAGACGAGTGTAGCTACTTCAACGACTGAAGCTGAGTATATGGCCTGGAAGCTGCTGTTCTCAAATTTTATGGCTTCGTTAGCAGTTGAAGGACTACAATGTTGAAGCAAATGAAATTCCTATATTCTGCGACAACAACATTGCAATCTGCATCTCACAAAATCCAGTGCTTCACACCAGATGCAAGCACGTGGAAATCCGACATCACTTCATTCGTGATCATGTCGAGAAGAAGGATATCAAGCTCGAGAAAATCCATACCGATCTCCAGCGAGCAGATATACTCACCAAGCCTCTAGCTGAATCTCGTTTCAATCAGCTATGCATGGAATTAGGGTTGCTAGACCCAGGTGAAGAGTGCTAGATCCAGGATGCACGAAGGAGTGATCGCTTGATCCTTGAGCGTCACTCGCTTCAGATCTTCACCAACTCAAGCAAGTCACTTCAATTCCACTCGCTTGAAGAAAATCAAGTAAGGTGGAGAAAGGTGGAGTATTGGAAGAAGTTCCCTACCAACTTATAGGAGTTAAGTATATGGTCAAGGGGGAACTATTGTTTGCTCTCGGAGCAAGCTACTTCCAAAGCAAGCGAAGATGTTGCTACTTTGAATTTTGCATCGCTTCAATTAACCCTAGCTTGGGTCAAGCGAGTCGATTGCAAATTCATTCTGTAACTTGTAGGAGGAAGCTTGAAGGTTTACCTTTTTCTACAAAAGGTTGCAGGGCTGGTGACATGCTTCTGCGTAAAATGCGAGACTGTCTTGTCAGAGCATTCTCATTGTCATCCTGTCCTATTCCGACCTGAGATAAGGACTTGCACTCATCCCCCATTCGTAGGGATGGCAACGGGCCGGATCTGGACCGGATCTTGCTTGGTTCAGATCCAGATCCATATTTTCCCCATAGATCCGGATCCGGCCCAGATCCGTCGGGTCCAAAAAAATTAGGTCCGAACCCGGATCCACGGGTCTACGGATCTAGATCTGGATCCGTGCTTTTATTTTTTAAATGAATTTTTTTTCAATGCACTACAATGGTAATATTATAATTTTTTTCGACAAAAGTTAAATCGTGATATATATATATATATATATATATATATATATATATATATATATATTACAATCTTTCAAATGAAGTAGTATTAATGTATTATCACTTCAAGATTTACGAATGCATTATTTAGTCCAAAACATAATAATAAAATATATCATAGAAGTGTATATTAAAATAAGTTATATAAAGAGATAAATATAGAAGATTGCATCTCACAAAATGGGTTACAAAAATAATAATATAATACATATTATATCATATATTCATATAAAAAATAAATAAAATATATTTATATATTTAACGGATCTGCGGGCCGGATCTGGGCCGGATCCGGATCTGAAATTTCAGATCCGGGTCCAGATCCGAAATTTTTTTAAAAGATCCAGATCCGGTCCAGATCCGTCGGGTCCAAAATTAAAAGACCCAAATCCGAAACAACGGGCTGGATCCGTCGGATCTGGACCGGGTCCTCGATCCGTTGCCATCCCTACCCATTCGTCGTGAATATGTACACTTACGTGAAGCTCCCCTCTGGCTTGTAGTAAGCTTGTGTTCTATATTCATTCTCTCCCCCATTCACATCGATGGAGGACGCTCTAATTCGTAGAGGAAGACGAATGCAATGAAGATGAATGCCATGAAGATCTAATCCAACATGTAGCATTCAACAGGTGATATCAAAATGAAGTCTTCAATAAGTGGTATCAATCTCCTACAAAGTGAGATTGACTGGTAAGCGTCTCAAGTTTAAGTACACTAAGTGAGCTGAAGCGTGCTAGAAACCTTCACTCACTATGTGGAAAATATGAAATGAATCTGACACAAATACAAAGAGGAAAACATTCTTGCTTATCCTCGAAGTATGTAAGTCAGAAACATTTTAATTTAAGCAAAGAAATTTCATTTCTTATTCCAGTCGCTACAGATGGCGAAGCAAGTGCCACGTCACTTCGCAAGTCATCGCAACCGAGTGTGGAAAAGTCACGTGAAGCGAGTACTTCGCAAGCGAGTGAATACCGAAGCGGCTACACTCGAAGCGAGCGGATACGAAGCGAAGCGTATGAGCTGTCAGCACTCGAGTGCAATATTTCACTTTTTACTTTAGCATTTAATGCAGCGGCCCGTAGAAAGAGAAATGACAGGCGCGTGCACGTCAAGCCGAGAAAAGCGGGAAAATCGCCCTCAATCCAGCCGTCGAATCTGAACAGTTTTTAAATCTCAACCGCTGGATCGACGCCTATTGAAGAGACAAATCACAGGCTGCCGCGTGGCAACGCCAAGTCAAGTTGGCGGTTCACTTTTCCTGTGATGACGCCGGACACATCAGATCCATCACCGAGGGTCCGCCGCCTCCGCACAGGATTCTCGAGGATATTATTGTCTTACCCTTGCCTCGTCAGCAAAACCCTAGGTCTATATATATGAAAGTCGGAGAACTGCAGAAACCTTCACAACTCTCTAAAATTGCCATTCTCATGCAAGATCTGCGCATCTTCAACTCACGAGTCTCAAACCCCCCAAAAACCTTAACCTTTTCTCAAATCCCTCTACAAAAATAACCATGGGAAAGAAGGAGAAAACGAAACAATGGAGGATTTTCTGAAATCTCTCAACGACAACATCAACGTAGAAACACACCTCGACGAGGACGTAGTAATGGAAAATGGTTTCTTCCGTAGGGCTGTGACCACGGCCGGCCTGTGGAAGTTCGTGACAGCGAAGCCACAGCGGATTCTGGCCAAGGCCGTCGCCGAGATTCTTTTAAATCTCAAAGAAGGAGAGGAAACGTCAACCTTTACCGATCCACAGGAGAGAAAACCTGTGGTGGTCAAGTTAAGCAATCTAGCCCGTGTGTTCGATTTGCCGATGGTCGGACCGGTTTCATTATCAGAACTTGGTATGTCAACTCAAGTAGAATACGCTCGGTTTGCCAAACGGAGAGGCGTGAAGTTTGGGAATCCAAAGCTGAGCAACATCAGGAATGATTTGGCGGCCCCGTTCAACTTGATCTGCGAGTTGTACACAAAATATGTACTCTGTGGAGTTGGATCATTGAGCCAACTATCAGACACCAAGATCTATGCCACCTCAGTCATAGTTGACAGCTTGACGGGGACAAGCTTCAACTGGCACCGCTGGTTCATCAACCAGATACATGAAGTTGCGGCGGATTTCAAGTACGAGGAGGGAAGTACCAGTGAAATCGTTCGCAAGGGAAAATTAAAGTTTTTCTCCAGGATCTCCTACGCCCTGGAGACACTGTTTGAAAACATGAAATGGACAGGCAAGAAGGATACGACTCCATACAAAAAGAACACCATTTATTTCGATTCATGGAAAACAGAGAAGCTTCCAATGGATCGGGATTGCATCGATGTGATAGTCCTCCCTTCCGCTCCAGTCGCTGAATCTTGTAGCGAGGCGGAAGAAGAAGTCCAAGCTCCTTCACCATCGAAGCGAGTGTCGAGGAAAGCGAGGTCAAGACGACCGCAGAGACTGAGAAGCGTTACCACCATAATCGGAATGAGCGAGGCTGAGGAGAAGCCGCTCGAGAAGATAGTAGAAGAAGAACAACCCCAACCCTCACAGGAAAAAGAGCCACCCCAGCCTTCACCAACCAAAGTCCAAACTCCCCCTACCCAAATCCAAACTCAAGCCCAGCCACCACCAGAACTCCAAACATCAACCACCATCATTCCAACCACTCAAATCCCAACCTCACCACAGGAATCATCATCATCCTTCCAGATTCCTAACGTCCCATTCCTAGGCACGGATCTGGCCGATGACTTCAAACTCTACAACATCCCACCCATTCCTCAAACAGAAACTAACCAACCCGAAGCTACTGAAGCTTCCACCCCCGACTCTCCAACCTCATCAGCCGAAAGTGTTGATATCGCCCAAACAGCCAAAACAGCCGAAACCATCCCCATCGTCATCCCAGAAACTCCCTCATCTCCAACTGAGGAAGAAAAGATCCTCGAACGCTACGTTAAAGACCAGGAGCAAGCGGCCGAGCTCATCCGCGAACGCTACCCCTCCTTGGAGATGTCCGATAGCTTCTTCTCCAGCGCTGTAGACTTCCTCACGTACATCACGTACAGAGGTACAGAGTACTACAAGATCTTCAATCTGCGCAAGGCAATGGAGGAAGAGGTGATCGAGGCCAAGGAAGTGGAAGTGCTCAAGTTTGCCGGAGTTGATGGCTTCCATACCTTCATCAATGAGGCTAACTACTGGGAGGTGCTTGACGCAAGGGTGATGAAGGAGTACCCTGATGCACCCATCCCAGAATGTGTGCTCTCACAGCATGAACTCCAGTTGATGAAAGGGTATGAAGCTGAGATGGAGGTAAAGGAGGTGGTGATCTCCAATCTTCAGAGTGAGATCACCAAGAAGGATGTTGAGCTGACAACGAAGGTGTTGGAGGTCACCAAGCTGCGTGAAGAGTTTGACAGGAGGAAGAAGGAACTAGAGGAGAAGGTAGAGGAAAAGGCCAAGCTTGTGGAGGACAAGGCAAGCTTGGTAGAGGAGAAATCGAAACAGGTAGAAGAGTTGGAGAAAAGTATCCAAGATCTTAACCAATCCCTAGATGCTGAGAGGAGCAGGCTTAGGGAAGTAAACACGAAGATGGTGCAAGTAAGTGGAGAAAAGGTGATACGAACCTTGGTATGTCCGATCGACTCACGCACTCGGAAGACTCAAGATACCGATGGAAATCCCAAAACCTCCTAAATCGAACACGAAAAAGTGTTGTCTAGGCAACTCGGGGACGATGATTGACACACAATCGAGAGTGATGGACTCGAATGATTTGCCGGATAAAGAATTCGACTTGTACACAAGAAGAATTCGAAAACTATTCTCTCAAGAGAAGAAACGAAATTTCATATATCAAAAATTAGCCAAATTCGGCCACCCCTATTAGTCCAATATATAGCTGAAAAATAAACCTAATCTGATTAGGAAATAAATAAACCTAAAGCCCATAACTAATGAAATCCGAAAATATAAAGCCCATAACTAATGAAATCCGAAAATATAACAAAAATTAACAATAATGTGTCTTCCTGGGCTATAATAAACGAAAATAAAAGCCTCCCTTCTTCAGCCCATATCATCTTCAATTCTGGGCCCACGAACTGAAATTCTCGGTCCACAGGCTGCATCATTCCCCTCCTCTTGAAGAGGATTTGTCCTCAAATCCGGCCCGTTTCTCGCACCAAACGGAGAGAAATTCAGCTCCTCAAACTCGATCTGATGCTCACCTTCCCGAATGGAAAAATCATCAATTGCACCTTTGGAAGAAACATCATCGAATTCTTGCAAAAGAAAATTAAAAGAAGGAGAGATATAGCTATGATCAGCAGCGGACCAAACTCCCCCCGTGCTTGACTTCTACAAATCGTCACTCTGATCAATTAGAGTTTTGTACATCAACCCACTCTCCTTAATCTCTACTTTCTCATCTCTCGACTTCATCTTTCCCGCCTCCTTTATCAACTGCACTTGATCATCATAAATCTGTGTAGGGGTAAGAGGAAGGAGTGACACCTTTTTCTGATTATACTTGAAGGAATACGTGTTGTTGAAGCCATCGTAGATCGCATGCCGATCATACTGCCACGGACGCCCCAAGATGATATGGCTCGCATGCATAGGAACTACGTCGCACAAAACTTCATCCTCATACGTCCCAATGCTGAATGGCACCTTCACTTGCTTTGTCACCTTAACCACTGCCACGTCATTCAACCATTGGAGGCGATAAGGCTTGGGATGCTTCAACACAGGCAGACCAAGTCGCTCAACCATGGATACATTAGCGACATTGGTGCAACTACCACTATCGATGATCAAGCTGCACATGCTATCTTTCACATGACATCTCGTGTGGAAGATATTCTCCGACTGCTCTGTCTCTGCTGCTTGATTCTGAACGCTAAGGACCCTCCTTGCCACACAAATAAGTCCGGTGGGTGGCGTGATCTCCTCAACCTCCTCCTCATCAGGATCCACTAAAGCCGGCATCTTTGGGCTAGACTCTTCGTCATCGGTCACTACCTCTCCGTTATCTCTCATGACCATGACTCTCCGATTTGGACATTCACTCATGATGTGCCCAAAACCTTGACACTTATAGCACTTCTGATCCCGATTGCGAACACTAGAAACTGCCGGTGTGCCTTGAATTTCAGAATTTGAAGCATCAAACCTCGGCTTCCCAAACGGCTGCTTCTCCTCTCTCGGCTGCTCTTCCCTCTTCCAACTGTTCGGACTCTGCCTGCTGCTGCCATTACCCCTCCTCTTGAGCTGGTTCTCTATTTTGATGGCCATGTGTACCATGTCTTCCAGCTCGACGTAATGCTGCAACTCTACCCCATTCCGAATCTCCCAATTCAGACCAGCCAAGAACCTCGCCATCGTCGCCTCTCTTTCCTCAACAATATTGGCTCGAATCATGGCTACCTCCATCTCCTTGAAGTAGTCATCCACACTCCGAACCCCTTGTCTCAAATTCTGCAGCTTGTTGTAAAGCTCACGGTAATAATGAGAAGGCACGAAACGCTTCCTCATCACCGCCTTCATCTCGCTCCACGTATCAATCGGGTGCTCTCCATTCTGCCGCCTGTTGGTGACTAACTGATCCCACCAAACGAGAGCATAATCCGAGAACTCAATTGCTGCTAACTTCACCTTCTTGAGCTCTGAATAATTGTGACATTGGAACATCAGCTCCACTTTTCTCTCCCACTCAAGAAACAATTTGGATCGTTCTTCCCTTGAAACGAGGGAATATTCATCCTGATGTTGCCCAGATTGTTGTCTTGTCCATTCCTTACTCCTCTATGCCAGCTTCGTTCTTCCTCTTCTTCGAACTCTGCATCCTCCTCATAACCCGTAGCCTCGAACTCATGGTTAGTTCTCCGGTTATAGTTCTGACCTCTACCTCTTCCACCTCGACCTCCTCGTCCGCCACTGGCCGGAGCAAACTCTAGCTGATTTTTCTGTTCCACTTCGTTGATCCTTGCATGTACTTCCTCCATCTCTTCTCTCATCAGCTATCTGAAATCAGCACTCAAAGCATCATACAGGAACTTGATCTTTGGATCAATTTCTGGTTGACCCGTCGACGAGTCATTGCTTGTACCTGCCATTTTTTTTTTTTTTAAACACAAAACAAAACAAACGTTAGTAAAAACAGAATCCTCACCACCTCACAATCACTCGTGTATCCCTCAATACGGTTCACACTCAACACTCGTGTATCGCTCAATAGTAATGGCTTTTACCCTCTAATAATCTCACCTCTCCTGCCTTTTTCCACTCAAATCTCTCTTAATCTACCACAGAAATCACTATTAATGACCCAAGAGTACTGAAAGTAGGAAGACAAGATGACTGAACTAAGAAACCCTAAATCGGAAGACACGAAAAATTTACCGATAACTTCGACGGACGATTTGACCCTTTAAACGACCTTTTTTTGCAAAAATAACGAACCGATTCCAGCCAAATGGGAACCACCATATAGATCTTTTCGAGAGCTTTCCGAAAAGGTATTATGGAGCAAAATCAGAGTCCGTATGCAAAAGTTATGGCCGTTTTAGTGCTGACCGACGAAAAAACACGAGAAAAAGATGAAAACTCACAGAAACGAATCTGAATACTTGACACGAAACGAAAAGCTACAAATTACGACTCTATGACACAGATACAATTTTTTTTTTTTTCTGGATATTACGACACTATTCAGTCCCTAAAGAAAATCCTATAACGACACGAGAAAAGAAGTGTCGTAACAAAACGGCAAACCACAGAACATAGTAACAGGATATTAACAGAACATAGTAACAGGATATTACGACACTCAGCAGAAAGTGTAGTAACAGTCTGCAAACACGACAGAAAATGGATCTGATTTTTTTTTTTTTTTTTTTACTCGAACGACACTAAAAACGAATCTGACAACACGACACGAACGAAAAACGAAAAGGGATAGATAAACCTGAACGCCGGGATGACGACCTGGCTCTGGTGCCAAAAGATACGAACCTTGGTATGTCCGATCGACTCACGCACTCGGAAGACTCAAGATACCGATGGAAATCCCAAAACCTCCTAAATCGAACACGAAAAAGTGTTGTCTAGGCAACTCGGGGACGATGATTGACACACAATCGAGAGTGATGGACTCGAATGATTCGCCGGATAAAGAATTCGACTTGTACACAAGAAGAATTCGAAAACTATTCTCTCAAGAGAAGAAACGAAATTTCATATATCAAAACTTAGCCAAATTCGGCCACCCCTATTAGTCCAATATATAGCTGAAAAATAAACCTAATCTGATTAGGAAATAAATAAAACTAAAGCCCATAACTAATGAAATCCGAAAATATAAAGCCCATAACTAATGAAATCCGAAAATATAACAAAAATTAACAATAATATGTCTTCTTGGGCTATAATAAACGAAAATAACAGCCTCCCTTCTTCAGCCCATATCATCTTCAATTCTGGGCCCACGAACTGAAATTCTCGGTCCACGAGCTGCATCAGAGAAGTTAGAGAAGGAGCTGGAGACAGAAAAGGAGGAGAAGAGGAACATGAGAAACAAGTACCGAGAGAATATCAACAAAGCAACCGCTAATGTTGAGAAAATGGAGAAGCAGATCTCCAACCATGAGGCAAAGATAGTGAATTTGGACAGCGAGCTGACCAGAGCTAAACTGAAAATTCACGGACTTGAGAAGGAGATTGAGATCCTCAACAGCAGACTTGATGAAGCAAATGTTGAGTTGGAGAGCAGAAGGAAAGCAGGCAAAGATGTAGCTCTCAAGCAAGCTCAACTTGCCGTCAAAATTAGCAAGGCAGAGAAGTTGGCAGGAGATTTCTCAGCCAGAATGGCCGGCGCTCCTCAATTCTATGTCATGTTGAAACAAAAAGAGAACGCCGTTGCTACTGACAAAGCAGAACTTGCAGCTTCCCAGAATTTCTGGTACTTCAATCTGCAAGAGGAAAAGAAGAGTATGAAGAATGAGATTGAAGCGGAGCTGGACGCTCGCTTCAGAGAAGTAGAGCCGTTGGAGAACTTGATGCGTTCAGTAAAGGAGAGAGAGGATCAGTGCAAATATCTTCTTGAAGAAATCTCTGTAAAGACGGCAGAGCTCGTCCTCTCCCAGGAAAACGTGTTTGCAGCACGAACAAAAAAGATATTAGCTCACCAAATTCCGCACAAAGAGTAAAGTCTCACTCTTGATCAAGCTCTAAGCTTAGGTCAAGAGATTCTTGATTGCTTTAGATCTAGCTCTCGGCTAGGTCTTAGTATTCCTACGAGCACTTTACTTCATACTCTGAGTTAAGGAATTTGAAGTTGAAAAGATGCTTCATGATGTGCTAAGCAAACTAACAGACATCCACCAATCCATCAGCGGAACGGTGATTACAACCACCCCCGGCAGTATTGATGATGCCAAAAAGGGGGAAATCATTGAGAGAGCAACCATTCAAACTAAAGAAGTTGGAGGGTCGAGTACTGGAGGAAGAGCGATCGAAGTCAGTGGCTTGATTAAAGGAGGAAGTAATGCACATGAGGAAGTAGTTGATGAGGCTCGGGCTGAGCAAGCTAGGAGAAAGGGCAAGGAGAAAGTGCCGGAGGAACTTGAGGAAGTGACGGAGGAGGAGCCCCACATGCCGACAGCTGAAAAGCTACTTGGCTCCGCAATAGCTGCTCACCCAATTGTTGCTTTTCTTAACAGGGAACAGAGAGAGCTGGGCGGACGAGGCCTATGCACGAGCTTTGGAAAAGGAGTTCGAGCTCAAAAGAACAGCCACTCTAGCAGGCACCACTCTAGAAACAGGCACAAGTAGATCTCCACAAGTGCCCGCTTCGTCCTTTGCACCAGCTTCGGCCTCCGCTCCTGCTTCATCATTGGCCCCTGCTTCAGAATCTGCAGGAGCCACTCCCGCCAGTGAAGCTGCTATTCAAATGCCACCGCCGCCACCTCCTGCTCTGAAAGCTTCCTTGAAGTGGTCGACGCCTGAGTCAAGGGAAGACGATCCTGCTGCCAAACGCCAAAAAATGCAGCAAGTGATCACAGAAAGGGCTAGTCGCTTCGAGAAGAGGCAGAAGAAGAAAGAGGAGAAGAAGAAGAGAAAGAAGAAGCATGAGGAAGTAAAGGAGAAAAGGCTGAGGAAACTGGATGAACGGATTGAGTCCCACTGGAATGAAGTGAGGCTCATCCAATCCGCCATCGCGCGCAGTGCCTTCATTCCTCACACGCCTGAAGAGTCTGAAGCCGTTTCACTCCAAGCCTGGGTGGACACTGGCAAAGTAACACTGAACGAGATGATCGATTCCGGTCGCTACCCACCCGAAGAGCATGACTTTATCCGGAAGCGAGTAAATGAGATGCTTCCGAAGTGGAGTGTTGATGCCACTGCTCATTTCAAATCAGTCATGAAGAAATTATCCGGGACGGAGGAGGAGCTGGCCATGCGAAGAGATCATCACCCAGACTCGAGGCAAATCGAGGACTTCATTCCGAGAGACCTCCTCGACACTTGGCTGATTCTGAAGGATAAGTTCATAAAGGCCTACTACTGGTGGAAGGTAGTGTCGTACCAAGACAAGTGCTTGCGGATGGAAGCTCTCAATAACTTCTTGCGCCAATACAACGAGAGGTTGCGTCAGAAGATCTTCAGTCTGGCAGAGGAAGCTAAGCCCCTACCTCGCATCGTCAAAGTGCCAGCAGCGAAGGACTTTCCCATGCCTCTCCAACCGAATTCAAATATTCCTTATCGGAAGATAATTGACGCGGAAGTGGATGAAGCTCTGAGATTGGAGAGAAGATGGAGAGAAAACCAGTTCAACATCAGGACGATGGAGTCAAATGTCCTGTCTGCTAACTACTTGGAAGATGAGAAGAAGGAGGAGGAGAAAGAAGAGGAGAAGGAGGAACGTGATGAAACTGCAGGAAACCCTTGAGTTTCAAGTTTCATATTTTTTTGTGAACTGCTTGTTCATTTATCCAAATTTCAATTTCTGTCAAATTGCGTCATTTACTCGCTTTGTGAATGACCTTCTTTAATGCTACAAAACTCAATAATTTAACCGAAAAAAAAAGGGGGAAAGGAACTTAAAAGAAAATTACAAACGAAGCTGCAAAGGAAGCAGTCGCTTGAAGTTCTTTCCACGGTTAGATAGACTAGATTTCAATAATCTTAAGTCTTTGGGTTTTGGCATCATCAAAAAGGGGGAAATTGTTGGGAATTGTTAAGGACCAATTTGTTAAGGGGGAACTACATGGGACATTTTATAAATGAAGTAATTTGTTTTGATTTGATCCCAAAACCCCAAGTGTCCTGCTCCCAAGCGACCCACTTTGATGTAGAAAATAGGTTAGAATTTTTCTAAGCCTAAACTGTTAGGATGGCTTAAATTTTCTTAGGTTTTTAGACTGCAGAAATTCCAAGTGAAGGCCACTCACAGAGTGTGTTTTCCAAGCAAAGCGAGTCTACCGAAGCTGAAGTGAAGCGTGCCGAAGCTAGCGAAGCGAAGCGAGCGCTACAGTGGAATCGAAGCAAGTCCACTAAAGCGAAGCGAAGCGAGCGCTACAAAGAAAAGTCGAAGCGAGTCAACGCGAGTCAACATTTATTAAAGCGGTCACTTCGGAACTTCATTTCCCAAGCGACTCGCTACAAATTGACCCTGAAGCGACTCACTTCGAAGCGGCCACTACAACTTCAAAGCGAAGCGAGTCATCATCTACCAGAAAGCGATAGCACAACTCCCGCCCATATTTTGAACTACAGTCAACAACGAGATCATCGCATTAATTACGAGATCTACACGTGTCAAAACCAGAGTGGAGTAGAGGAGTTGACTGCCAGGCCGACAGGGCGCCGCTACAGTACTGGCTCGCTCCAGTTACTGTTAAGTTTGTAACTTAGCCAATTTCGGCAAAGAGACAAACTGCACACCTGCAAAAGCAACTGCCTGCGCAAAGTACTGTCGAGAGGAGGAAGGACAGAGCCACCAACCAAGCAACGGATCTCGGCATCCCTCCGCCTATAAATAGTGAAGGACGAAGACGAAGAGAAGTAGAACACTTCCTGAGCATTCGAGCGCCTACTGCAAACAAACACTCCCAGCCTTAGAGCAAATTTCGAGTCTTTGTTTTCAAGTGTTCTCCGAGTACCAGTCTCATCGGAACTCGTCTTCACAACCTTCACACTTAGAGTCTAAGCACATTCCATATCCAAGCTTAGAAGAAGAGCTCTACCCATCTTTGCACTTATTGTAAAGAGTTCTTCAAAGTGTGTCGTCGTAAACCAAAAACCCTAAATCTGCTTTTAGGTTTTTGTGTTCGTCGTCGTTAGGTTGTTTCGATCCAAGGCCCTTCTTTCATCGATTGAAGAAGCCTCGATCATCATCGATTGAAGAAGCCTCGATCATAGAGTCTAGATCCAAGCTTGCACTTACATCGTTTGTGCGAAGCTCGATCGAAGCTAGGCTGTAAGGAGAGCCCGCAATCTCCCTGTCTGTCATTTGGACTGAAGCGAGTGAAGCTTCCAGTCCAGTTTAGGTTTTTGGTGTGAACCCGGAATCACCCAGCGT
The DNA here is from genome assembly GCA_029379335.1 of Thymus mandschuricus. Classification (NCBI taxonomy): domain Eukaryota; kingdom Viridiplantae; phylum Streptophyta; class Magnoliopsida; order Lamiales; family Lamiaceae; genus Thymus; species Thymus mandschuricus. The sequence goes on from CM057079.1 coordinate 20,631,921, forward strand.
CTGTCAGATCCAAGCGAGTGAAGCTCGATCTCGACTAGGTTTTTGAATGACCCGTAACCTTCAAGTTCTTGAGTGAAGAGAACAGTTGCCGAGTGCAACAAAGTGGACGTAGGAGCTTTATCTCCGAACCACTATAAACCCTGTGTCGTATCTCTCTAACCCTAAACTCTTTACTTGTTTGATTATCCATTGCATGTGCATCTAAACAAACATAACTTGGAGAATTTTTTTCATACTTAGGAAAATATATTAGCTCACCAAATTCCGCACAAAGAGTAAAGTCTCACTCTTGATCAAGCTCTAAGCTTAGGTCAAGAGATTCTTGATTGCTTTAGATCTAGCTCTCGGCTAGGTCTTAGTATTCCTACGAGCACTTTACTTCATACTCTGAGTTAAGGAATTTGAAGTTGAAAAACTTCAAAATACGTATTCACTCCCCCCCCCCCCCCCCCTCTACGTATTTTTCCTATAACAAACCGGGACCAACAGGCTTAGAAAAATTCTAACCTATTCTTCATCAATTAGGGTCGCATGTGAATATGATACTTAGGGGTTTTGGGATCAAATCAAAACATACATATTTATGTTAAAGCATCCCATTTGAGTTCCCCCTTAACATGTTATCCTTAACAATTCCCAACAATTTCCCCCTTTTTGATGATGCCAAAACCCAATTAAACTTAACCGTGAAAAGAACTTCAAGCGACTGCTTCCTTTGCAGACTTGGTCATTTTTTTTTTGAGTTCCTTTACCCCTTTTTTTTCCAGTTAATATAGTGAGTTTGTAGCATGAAGATAAACCATTCACAAAGCTTGTAAATGACACGTTTTGACAGAAAATAAAAGATAGATTTATGAACAAGCAGTTCACAAATAATGGAGTTTAAAGTTCATCTGCCGGCTTCTCCTCCTCTTCCTTGTAATAAGCAGATAGAAACTTGAGCTCCATAGACTTCACATTCTCTTGGTTTTCTCTGTGACTGCTCTCTATCAGCAGCGCTTCGTCCACTTCATCTTCAATCACCCTTCGATCTGGCACTTTTGATTTTGGCAAGAGAGGTAGAGGAAATTGCTTCTTCCCAGGTACTTTGACAATCTTTGGTTTGGGCTCCGCGAGCTCTGCCTGCGTGAAGATCTTCCGGCCCAATTCCTCGTTGTAGAAGCACAGGAAGTTGTTGAGAGCGTCCAATCTTGAGCAGTTGTCCTTGAGAGGCACTACTTGCCAGAAGTAGTAGGCCTTGATAAATTTTTCTTTGCAGATGCTCCACTCCTCCAATAGATCATCAGAGATGAACTTCTCAATCTCGCATGCAAGATGGGTGTTCTGCTCTCCTCCTCTCAAGCTCTTCTTCCGTCCTTTCTGACAACTCCTTCATCTTCCGATTGAAGCTTTCGCTCATTGTAGTGTTGAACTTTGGAAGTCTTTGGTTGACGACTTTTCTAATGATGTCATATTCATCCTCGGTGTAGCGTCCAGAGTCAATCATCTCTTTGATAGTAACTCGGCATGCATCGATATCCCTCTGTGTTTCGCATGCTTCGGACTCTTTCGGGGTGAACGGGATGAAGGCGCTTCGGACTAGTGCAGATTGGATCACCTTTACTTCTTCCCAGTGCTCCGCTTCTCTCTTTTTGACCTTGCAAATCCTCGCAACTCGGAGCTTCTCCTTTTTCTCTGCTCTCCTCTTCCTTTCCTCTTCCTCCATCCTCTTCTTTGACATGCACGAGGCTCTAGTGGTTAGGGACTGTTGGATCTTCTGGCGTTTAGCCGCGGGATCCAACTCCCTAGCTTCCGGTGCAGCTCGCTTCAGTTGGCCTTTTGGTGCCGGAGGTGCAGGAGGGGGTGGCATCTGCTTCTTCGCAGTAGGTGCAGAAGAGATAATTGCTTTGCTCGCTGGAGTGGCGGCCACAGTAGTTGAAGTGAGAGCAAGAATTGAAGCGGGCGCTTCGATAGAAGAACTTGTAGGGCCTGCTCGGGAAGACACAACCTGAAGCGGCTTCACTTGGGGAATTTCAGTGATCCCTTCGCGTAAATTGAATTCCTGCTGCAAAGCCAAGGTGAGAGCTTCGTCCTCTGCAATTTGTTTCTGGGTGTGTGCAGCAGAGAAGGTTTGAGTAGCAAGAGAAGAAGCTAGCAGCTTCCCGGCTAGAGGCTTTCGCTTCTCTTCATAGATCGCTACATCCTTTCCTTTCTTTCGTGCCAACTCCGCCCGTGCTGCATCAATCTCCTCTCCTTCTCCAACTACTTTCTATCCTCCACTTCCTTCTCCGATCATTCCACTTCCCCCTTCAATCCTTCCTTCTCTTCCAATCCTTTCCCCCTTTTTGGCATCATCAAGACTGCCAGAGGGAAGGGTGATCAATGATTTTTCGGTGAGGGTATGGCGGATTGCAGAGAATTCGTTGTAGACGGCGTGCAACATCCCTTCTACTCGCTTCGCGAATGTGTGCTCCTGGGAAAGCACTAACTCCGCCGTCTTTTCAGAAATTTCTTCTTGTAGATACTGGCACTGCTCTTCTCTCTCCTTCACCGACGCCATCAATTTCTCTAGCGGCTCAACAGCCTTGATGCGAGTGTCCAGCTCCGCTTCGATTTCAGCACGAATTATTTGCCTCTCTTCCTGCAATAAAAGATCAAAATGGGTCTGAACAGCTTCAAATTCGGCTAGTTCAGTGGCAAGAACTCCTTCCCGAATGTTCAGCTTGGTGTTGATCAAGGCTACCGAGGCCATCTTCATTGCGAAGTTTTCTTTCTCTTTTTCCACCTCGGCAAGCTTGATGGCCACCTCAGCTTGCTTCTGATCAACTTCCGCTCGCTTGGAATTGAGTGACTCAATCTCTTTCGCTTGAGCAGTAATTTGAATTGCAGCTCGAGTCATGTCACATCCTATCTTTATTAACTCTCCATCCTTGTCCTCCACAACCCTCCTCATCTTCTCTAGATGGCCAGAGACTTTTTCAAGTTCTTCTTTATGGCTTGAAGCCATTGTGGTCTTCTACTTCTCTATGGCAACTAGCTTGACGTTCAAATCTATTAGTCTGCTTCGCTCAGCCTCAAGCGACTGCTTGAGCTCTTCCACTCTCTTCTCCTTCTCCTCCACTCGCTTCACTTCAACCTCGAGCTTACCCTCCAGCTCGGTCTTCTTTTTGTCAAAATCTGCCCTCAGATTCTTGACCTCCTCATCCTTCTTCTCAATCTCCTCAATCTTCCTTGTGATAACGTCTTGAAGATTGGCAATTTCCTCTTCCTTCACCGTCATATCTGCCTCATGTTGATCGATCAAGCTCTGCTCGTAAGCATATGTGATTCGCTCTGGGAGCTCAGCGTCGGGATATGCACGCTTGACTTTGGAGCCGAGCAGCTCCAGATATTTTCTTTTGTCGATCAGGGCATTGAAGCCATCAACACCTATGAATTGCAGCATCTCCGCTTCCTTTGCTACAAGAATCTCTTCCGAGAAAGCGTTGCGGAGAGCGAATATCTTGTAGTACTCAGTACCACGATAGGTAATGTAGGTTAGAAAGTCGGTGGCTTGGGTGAAAAAGTCTTCGGTCGTTTGGAGGTTGGGGTAGCGGGTTTGGATTTCCTCTGCAGCTATGTTTCTATCCGCTAAGTAGTGGCATAGGGCTCTCTCTTCCGCGGTTGGGGGTGGGGGTTTTGTTGGTGGTTTAATGGTTATTTCGGTGTCGGCGGTGTGGGTGATGTCGGCTGTTTCAGTGGGAGAATTGGGTGTTGATTCTTAAATGGTTTGGGTGGGTGCTTCTTGTTGTTGTTGAGTAGGTTCATACAGTGTGTAGGCAGCTTCAAGGTCTGTATGAAGAAAAGGTAAGTTTGGGATGGGGAAAGAGGAAGCAGACTCTTCCTCATAGAGTGAGTGAGTGGATGCTTGGGGTTGGGTTTGAGTTTGTGGTAATGCAGTGGTTGAAGTTTGAAGTTCTTGGGGTTGATGAGTTTGGATATGGGCTGGGGAAGCTTGGGGTTTGGTTACTTCAATTTCGGCTTCCTTGGCAAGCGGCTGCTCCTCCTCCTCGCTTGCCTCCACCAGTGAAGCGACTCGCTTCACTTTCTTTACTCGCTTTGGAGCCGCTCGCTTCGCAGGTGAAGCGGCTCTCTTGGACTTTTTCCCACTTCGTCTTTTGGCGATGGGAACTACAGGGAGCACATCTATTTCCAGGATGCCTCTATCCACTATGATTTTATCGGTCTTGTACAAGTTGTAGAATACGATGTTCTTCGTGTATTCCACGGAGTCTGTCCAGTTTCTGTTTGGGAATAACTGATTCAATGCATAGGACAGCTTCGAAAAGAAACGAAGCTTCCCCTTCCTCACGATCTCTGAGTCGCTACCTATCTCGAACTCGAAGTCTTTGGCGATCTCGTGCAGCTGGTTGATGAACCAACTGTGCCAGTTGAACTTCGTGCCAGTTAAGCTATCAACAATGGCGGTAACGGCAAAGATCTTTGCTGGTCCTGGATTGTTAGAGGAAAAACACGTAGGGGGGGGGGGAGGTGAATACGTGTTTTGAAGTTTTTCAACTTCTTTTTCCAATAACTCAGAGTTACAAGTAAAGCGCTCGCTTCAACTACTAAGACCTAGCCTAGAGTTAGATCTACAGTATTAGCAAATCTCTTGACCTAAGCTAGAGCTTGATCAAGAGTGAGGCTTTACTCAAGATGCGGAATTCGGTGAGCTAATCTTTCCTAAGTATTTGAAAATTCAGATTAGGTTTATTTACGATGCTTGTGCAAATGTATAATCAAACAGTAAACAAAAATAGAGAGATTAGGGTTTAGATATACGACACAGAGATTTAGAGTGGTTCGGTGATAAAACACCTACGTCCACTTTGTTGCACAGTGCAACAGATTCTCTTCACTCAAGAACCTTGAGAACTTGCAGGCTCCTCAAAAACCAGGGTCAAGATCGAGCTTCACTCACTTGGATCTGACGACGACAACTGGGTGATTACGAGTTCACCACAAAACCTAGAATGGACTTAAGCTTCACTCACTTCAGTCCGAAACTGGGAGATTACAGGCTCTCCACTATGACCTAGCTTCGATCGAGCTTCACACAATCGAGGACTGTGCTAGCTTGGATCTAGACTCTATGATCGAGGCTTCTACTATCGAGGAAAGTAGAGCCTTGGATCGAAAACAACCTATCGACAAACACAAAACCTAACAAACAGAACTTAAGGTTAGGGTTTTTGGTTTTCGACGAACACACTAATGAAGAACTCTTTACAACGAGTGTAAAGAAGGCTAGCTAGAGTTCTTCTCTAAGCTTGGATATGGAATGGGCTTAGATTTCTAAGTGTGAAGGTTGCAGAGACGAGCTTCGAATGGAACTGAAACTCGGAGAACACTTGAAACAAAGACTCGAAGAATGCTGAAAGCTGGGAGTGTTTGTTTGTTGTATGCGTTGAATGCTCAGGTAGTGTTTTACTCTTCTCCGTCTTGATCCTTCACTATTTATAGGCGGAGGATTGGGCAGGAGCCGTTGCTTGGTTGGTGGCTTTGTCCCTCCTCCTCTCGACAGTACTTGCGCATGCCTGCTGCTTTTCAGACGCGCAGATTTGGCACTTTGCCAAAAATGGCTAAGTTCCAAGTGTAACAGTAACTGGAGCGATCCAGTACTGTTGCGGCGCCCTTGTCGGCCTGGCAGTCAACTCCGTTGCTCCTCTCTTCAATTGACACGTGGAGATCTTGCAATTAATGCGGCGATCTTCAGTTGACTGGAGTTCAAATTCGGAGCGGGAATTGATCTATCGCAGTCTGTTAGGTAGGAACTCGCTTCGCTTTAGAATTGGAGCGTCCGCTTCAAATGAGTCGCTTCGGGTTATACTAGAAGCGTATACTTTGGAAATAAAATTCCTGAGTATTGCTTAAGTGAATTTTGACCCGCTTTGACTTTTACTGTAGAGCTCGCTTCGCTTCGCTTTAGTAGACTCGCTTCGATTCTACTGTAGCGCTCGCTTCGCTTCGCTATTCTTCGGCACGCTTCACTTCGGCTCGCTAGACTTGCTTCGCTTGAATAACACACTCCAGCGAGTGGCCTTCGCTTGAAGATCCTGCAGTCTAAAACCTAAGCGACTAAAGCAAAATAAAGAGCCATCCTAACAGTATAGGCTTAGAAAAATTCGAACCAATTCTTCATCAATTAGGGTCGCTTGGGAATAGGATACTTAGGGGTTTTGGGATCAAATCAAAACATATATAATAATTTCAAAGCGTCCCATATGAGTTCCCCCTTAACAAGTTATATCCTTAACAATTCACAACAATCTTCATATCGGAAAGCTGACCCAATGTTTTGATACTGCACGCCACTGACTTGGTGTATAGTTCGCAGATAAGATTGAAGGGCCTCTCCAAATCGGTCCTCATACTGATGTGCTTAACTTTGAACTCTGCGTTTTTATTGGCGGCGAACCGGGCAAATTCAACGTCGACGGACAGCTCCAAATCCGAAAGAACATCTACTCCTTCTTTCGGAAGTTTGAATACCTCGGCAACAACGTCAAGATCCACCTCCACCAATTCTCCATCATCGGGATCTATAAATGTTGATGAGGTCTGGTCTTCTTTCAGGTTGAGCAGGAACTGGGCTACTTGGGAAGCCAAGATCCTCTCCGGTTTCGCGGTGACGAAGTTCCATAGGCCGGCCGCGGTCACAGCCTGCGGAAGAATCCGTTATGTTCTACAATCTTTGCGTCGAGATGAGGCTCGACGTTGATGTTGTCGTTGAGAGAGGCCAGGAACTGCTCCATCGTTTGTGTAACAACTTTCTTCACCATGGTTATAATTTGAAAGAGAATCAAGTGAAGAAATAGGGGGTTTGAGACTCGTGAGTTTGCAGAGAGTTGCAGAAGCTTTCACGAGAATGGCAATTTTAGAGGGTGATGAAATTTCTGCAAGACTGCGTCGACTCCCTTTTATAGATTTAGGGTTTGGCTGACGTGGCAGGGGTGAGTTGGTAATTTCCCCGAAAGTGATGTGCGTAGGCGGTGGCTATCGGCGATGTGACTGACGTGTCCGGCGTCATCACAGTAAAAGTGAGCCGTCAAGTTGACTTGGCACTCCACGTGGCCTTCTTTAACTCGTCTGTTCAAACGGTGTAGATCCAGCGGCTGAGATTCACAAACTGTTGAGATTCAACGGTTGGATCTTGTGCGAAATTCCCGCTTCAAATTTGAAGTGTGCATCACACGCCCGAAAGTTTCACCCTGTACTTCAACTGCATTTAATGAAAAGTAAAAGTGAAATTTGCACTCAAGTGTGTACAGCTCATATGCTCTGCTTCTTACTTGCTCGCTTGAGTTTGGCCGCTTGGCTTTTACTCGCTTGCAATGTACTCGCTTGGCATGACTGTTCCACACTCGTTTGCTATGGCTCGCTTGAGTGTCGAAGCACTCGCTTGACCATCTGAAGCGACTGGTTTAAGAAATTGAAATTTCTTTGACTTTATTTAAAATGTATCTGACTTACATACTTCGAGGATAAACAAGAATGTTTTCCTCTTTGTATTTGTGTCAGATTTATTTCATATTTTCCACATAGCAAGTGAAGGTTTCTAGCACGCTTCACTTTGCTTAGTGTACTTGAATTGAAACACTTACCAGTCAATCTCACATTATAGGAGATTGATACCACACATGTAGATTCTTTATAAGCTTGATCTTCTTGGCATTCATCTCTTCCATCTTCCTCTACGAACTAGAGAGTCCTCCATCGAAGTGAATGGGGGGGGGGGGGGGGGGGGAATGAATAGAGTACACTAGCTTTCTTCAACCCGAAGGGAGACTCACTTTAGTGTACTTATTCACGATGAATGGGAGATGAGTACAAGTCCTTATCTCAGGTCAGAATAGGACAGGATGACAATGAGAATGCTCTGACAAGACATTCTCGGTTTTACGCAGAAGCATGTCACCAGCCTTGCAACCTTTTGAAGTAAAAGGTAACTCTTCAAGCTCTCCTCTTAAGATCTACAGAAAGAATATGCATTCGACTCGCTTGACCCAAAATGGGAGAATTGAAGCGATGCAATATTCCAGGTGGGGGATGAATGAATAAACACCCGGCAGCTCAACTCAATTAAGAGTGAGTAAAACGTGAGTGATTATCCACGACGAAGGAGATGAGAAGACATGCTCCTCTTCAGCGGAAAGATGGGAAGAGGATGCAAGGTCTAGGTGCCAGCCCTGCCTAAGCTTTCACCATTTTTACGTGGGAAGGCCCGATACAAGACCCCACAACCTTTACTAGAAAAGGTACTTGCAAGTGTTTATACCCACTTGCTAGGACTCCTAGGCTAGGTAGCAGCTTTCCTTGCTCGCTTTGGAAGTAGACTGCTCCGAGAGCAATCAATAGTTCCCCCTTAACCATAGCCTTAACAATCCTGTTAGTTGGTAGGGAACATCTTCCAACACTCCACTTTCTCCACCTTATTTCTCCTGCTTCAAGCAAGTGAAATTTGAAGCGACTCGCTTGAATTGGTGAAGATCCAAGGCGAGGGCCGCTTGCAGGCAAGCGTCCGCTCCCTTGTGCATCCTGGATCTAGCACTCTTCACCAGGGTCTAGTAACCCTAATTCCATGCATAGCTGGTTGAAGCGAGATTCAGTTAGAGGCTTGGTGAGTTTATCTGCTCGCTGGAGATTGGTATGAATTTTCTCCAGTTTGATATCCTTTTTCTCGACATGATCACGAATGAAGTGATGTCGGATTTCCACGTGCTTGCATCTGGTGTGAAGCACTGGATTCTGCGAGATGCATATAGCATTGTTGTTGTCGCAGAAGATTGGAATTTCATTCGCTTCAACTCGATAGTCCTTCAACTGCTGACGAAGCCACAAGATTTGAGAACAACAGCTAGCAGCGGCCATGTACTCGGCTTCAGTCGTTCAAGTAGCTACACTTGTCTGGTTCTTTGAAAACCATGAGATCAGCTTGCTTCCCAAGAACTGACATGTGCCCGAAGTTGATTTCCTATCAATTCGGCATCCTCCATAGTCAGCATCTGAGTATCCCGTGAGCTCCAGATTGTCTTCAGCAGGATACCATAGCCCCGTATTGATGGTGCCTTTGAGATAGCGAAGAATTCGCTTTGCAGCTTCAAGGTGGCTATGCTTGGGATTACTTTGGAAGCGAGCGCATACTCCAACTGCAAATGCTATATCCGGCCTGCTTGCAGTGAGATATAGAAGGGATCCGATCAAAGCACGGTAGTCTGTAGCATCCACAGACTTCCCTTCTAGGTCTGGCTCCATCTTCCAGTTGGTGTTCATCGGAATCTTCACAGCTTTAGCATGCTGAACACCAAACTTGGCAAGCATATCTCGAGTATACTTAGCTTGATTGATGAAGATTCCATCATCTTGCTGCTTCACTTGAAGACCTAAGAAGCAACTCATCAAGCCTATCATTGACATCTCATATTTGGTCTTCATCAACTCTCCAAACTTCTCGCTAAGCGACTGGTTTGGTGATCCAAATATGATGTCGTCCACGTAGATCTGGACCCATAGCATATCTTATCCATGATTAATGGTGAAGAGAGTTCGATCTATCTTCCCTTTGTGGAATCCATTATCCACTAGGAACTGAGATAGCGTATCATACCACGCTCTAGGCACTTGCTTCAATCCATACAGGGCTTTCTTCAATCGATACACCTTATCTCCTTGCTCGAACCCCGGCGGCTGCTCCACATACACTTCTTGCTTGAGCTCTCCATTGAGAAACGCGCTCTTGACATCTATTTGATATACTTTGAATTTCTTAGCCGCTGCATAGGCAAGAAATAGTCTAATCGCTTCAAGCCTTGCCACAGGAGCGAAGGTTTCATCAAAATCGATCCCTTCCTCTTGGCAGTAGCCTTTGGTGACGAGTCGAGCCTTGTTTCTCACGATGTTGTGGTCCTCGTCCGTCTTGTTCTTGAACACCCACTTGGTGCCGATCACATGCTGGAATTTAGGACGATCCACGAGATACCATACATCGTTTCTGGTGAATGGTTCAACTCTTCTTGCATGGCGATCACCCAATTGGAATCTGCTAGGGCTTCCTCCACGCTTGCTGGCTCAATATTGGACAGAAAGCAACTGAACATAGCACTTTCTCCAATCACTTGGCTTATGGTCACCACGCCTTTGGATAGATCTCCAATGATTTGGCTTGGTGAATGATTTTTGAGCCATGCACGCTTGGATCCACCAGCTTCTTCTTCTTCTTCTTCATGCGGGTCGCTTGCTTCACCATCTGAAGCGGCCTGAATGGGTGTTTGGCCTGCAGTCTCTTCTTTAGACTTGGGGGCAGCTTCATCTTTTTTAGCAAATTGATCGCCTGAATCTTTAACTTCTTCATCATCTTCAAGCATGTCCCATGCCATTGGATTGATGGGTTCCTCGCTTGAAGTCTTGTCATTCGCTTGAACCTGTTCCTGTGGAAGGCTTAAAGAAGATTCATCAAATATGACGTGGGGTGATTCTTCCACAATTAGGGTTTTGCAATTGAACACCCTGTAAGCTTTGCTAGATGTAGAATATCCTAAGAATATTCTTCATCCGCTTTGCTTTCAAAAGCTTTCAATTGTGACTTCCCATTATCGTGAATGAAGACCCTACAACCAAATATATGGAAATAAGAGATGTTAGGAATTCTCCCTGTCCATATTTCATATGGTGTTTTGTCGAAACGTATGTTGAGAAGCGTCTGATTTTGAGTGTAGCATGCGGTATTGGCAGCTTCAACCCCATACCTCATCGGAAGCTTCGAATCTGCAATCATCGTGCGAACGGCTTCTTTGATGATTCAATTTCTTCTTTCAGCAACTCCATTCTGCTGAGGTGTGCATGCTGCAAACGTTTGGTGTACTATCCCATGCTCCGTGCAGTAAGCTTCAATTGTTGAATTTAGAAATTTTGTGCCTTTGTCGGAGTGAATGGTAGCAATCGCTTGGTTCTTCTCCACGGCGAGGCGCTTGAGTAATTGAGGCAGCTTGGACAGCGTCTCCTTTTTACTAAAGAGAAATACAACCCAAGTGTAGCGAGAGAAGTTGTCGACTACAACGAGAGGGTACTTTCTTCCATTGACGCTTACTGGAGTGACTGGTCCAAACAGATCCATGTGTAGTAGCTCCAGCACTCGCTTGGAAGATGCTTCTTCTATGCTGGTGAAGTGCTTCTTTGTCTACTTCCCTTGTTGGCATGGTGAGCAAGTATGATCTTTGACGAAGACCTCATTGGGTATGCCCTGCACCAAGCCTTTCCGAGCTAAGCGGTTGATCGTCTTGAAATTGAGATGACTCAAGCGTCGGTGCCATAGCCATCCAATTTCAGTAGCACTTCTAGCGACCAAGCACGTTTCCTCTTTGCAGCTATCCCATTGCGCAATATAGACATTCCTTTGTCTAATTCCAGTGAGTGCAATCTGGGATGTGAGCTTGTTCTTCACAATGCACTTGTTGGAGATGAACTCCACCTTGTATCCTTTATCACAGAACTGTGAGATGGATAACATGTTGTGCTTCAGTCCTTCCACATAGGAAACTTCTTCGATTCTGAGCTTTCCTATCTTCAGTACGCCATATCCCTTGGTGGTTCCTCGAGAGTTGTCACCAAAGGTTACGTGTGGACCCTTCTTCTCTGTATAATCTTGAAGTAGAGACTTCATGCTCGTCATATGTCTTGAACATCCACTGTCCAAGTACCAAATAGGTTGACCTTCACTGGGCATGGGATCCACAGCGCTCACCTGCAATTAGGCAAGTTTTGGTACCCAAATTAGTTTGGGTCCTTGCAGGTTAGTCCCTTTAGGTACCCACACTTGCTTTACTCTCTTTTGAGAGTTAGCTTGTGCTTTGGGCTACTCGACCTTTTTAAATTTGTGACTTCTGCTTAGATGCAGCTTCACATGTGCAACAATGTGTGCATGAGGGATAGCGACTCGCTTGAGACACAACTATGCTCTTGCCTTTCTGCTTATATCCTGAAGCGACTTGCTTCGGATTAGCCATAGGCTTTGAGACTGACTTAGGGTTTCTTGTCTTCGCAAGCGTCTCGCTTGGTTTCTTTGAAGCGGTCAACCTAGGGTTTTGACCTTGACTCGCTTGAGAAACCTTTGGGGTTTGAAGTGGCCTCTTGGGTGTTTCAAACACGTCTCCCTCAACGTAAGTGCGGTTGGACCATCTCCAATCCGACTCACGTGACAAGCATTACTTCTCTTCTTGAGAGAAAGATCCTTTGTCTCTAGTGTCTTGGTTTGAGACTTAGAAGCTTCAACATTCTTCCCTTTACCTTTTGATTGGTAAACTTTAGCATTGTGAGTGCTAGGGACTGTTGAACTATGCTTACCCTTAGATTCTTCCCTTGATGATATAAACATCTTCATTGGTTTCTTCTCAGGGTTCTCAAACGCTTTGCCCTTGTCTTTGTTAGTGGTTGCTTTGGAGGCAGTGGGCACATCCAAAGGAACGGATAGTGTTGTGTTAGAAGCACCAACAAAGACTGTAGGCTTGGAAGGTCCACCCTCATATCCAAGGCCTCCCTTTCTACCAAAAGGTAGAAGCGAGCTCTCTAGTGCCTGCCTAGCGAATGAGGCTTTGTTTAAGTTGGCCACTAGGTTGGATTGGGTTTCATACCTTCCTTCCCAGCTTTTATGCCTGGCGAAGAGATCCTCGAACTTACTAGTCATAGCCCTTAAATTATTTTTGACTTCATCAAGTTCAGTGGCTAGCTTTCGGTTCTCTCTCTCGCTATTAGACATAGCTTGTTTCAACACTTCATGGTTACTTAATAATTTGTGATGCTTGTTAAGCAGCTCACTCCATGTCGAGGAATGAACTTCCTCTTCGTGAGTATGTGCCAGTGTAATTGAATTGATAGATGGATAAAAGAATACCTTCCCTGTGTCTTCATCGGTGAGCGCCATCAATCAAAGATCCTCTCCCTCACTGGAGTTTAGATCAGTGAACGCGTCTGAGTTGCTTGAGGCTTCCTCATTTGAAGCGACTGACGGTTCACTCGCTACAAGCGCTCGCCGGGGAGCTTCTCTCTTTGCCTTCAATTCTTCTCGCTCCTTGGCACTCAGCTTGGGGCACTCAGATTTGTAGTGGCCCATCTTGTGGCAGTGATAGCACTCCACATCCATCATATCCCTTGAGATCGGCTTTGATGTCTCTTCTCTCTTTCCTTTTCCATCACGAGCTTCAGTGCTCTTTCCCTTGTACTGTTTATAAAATCTCTTGTACTTCCCTACGCGTGAATTCATCTTGTTGAAGTTCTTAGATAAGAACGCGCAGTGCTCTTCCAGTTCTTCTCTTGACATCTTGGCAAGTGTCTGGTCACTTGGAGCTTCTGCAGCTTTGAAAGCGACTCCTTTCGATGACGTAGGACCTTCGTCTTCATCATCCAGGCTCATTCGATTGAGATCGAATTCATGAGCCTTCAGCTCGGAGAACAGGACTCTGGTGTGAGCTTCAACAGGTCCTTTGTTGCCAAGTACAACTCCTTTATGGTCTGCCATTTCCACGTGAGAGCTCGGACAGTCTTGAGGTTGACTTCTTTATCTGTGAATTCTTTGCCAAGAGAGATGAGAATGGCAATGAGGTTGGTGACGCGTAGCTCGAAGGTGTCAATCAATTCTCCAGACTTCATTGTGAGACTCTCAAACTCCCGCATCAGTACGGCAAGCTTGTTGATACGAACCTTGGTAGGTCCGAACGACTCACGCACGCGGAAGACTCAAGATACCGATGGAAATCCCAAAACCTCCTAAATCGAACACAAAAGTGTTGTCTAGGCAACTCGGGGACGATGATTGACACACAATCGAGGGTGATGAACTCGAATGATTCGCCGGATAAAGAATTCGACTTGCACACAAGAAGAATTCGAAAATTCTCATAAAAGAGAGAGAGTAAAAACTCAAGAAAATATATTAATGAATAATCTGATCCAATTTTCGTCCATGATATATGAGCCATATTTATAGGCTTCATAGAGTCCTAATTCCACAAGGAAACTAGTTAAAAACTTATCCTATAATATACCAAACCAAAACCTAGTCTACAAGGAATAAAATCACTAAAATAATGCTTAAAATAACTCTATCAACTAAAAAACCAAATTAAAACGAAAATTAATAAAATATTAATAAAAACTCAACTAAACAAACTACTAAATAATTTCTTCAATCTTCATCCCATATCATCTTTAATTCTGGGCCTCCGGGCTTCGAACCATGACTTACGGGCTCCATCATTCCCCTCCTCTTGAAGAGGATTTGTCCTCAAATCCTGGCCGTCTCCTACGTCAAAAGGAAAGAAATTTTGTTTCTTGATCTCTTCACATATCTCCAACTCATTCAGTCCTTCGAGCTCGATTTGATGTTCACTTCCTTTAATTGATAATACGCCATGAAATGTATCTTTGGAAGAAACATCATCAAATGCCTGCACAAATGAATAAGTAGAAGAAAATAGACAATCAAGATCATTAGTGGACGAAACATTCCCCTTGTCCCACGTTGCCTCCATGGACTTCTCCTCATTCACAATCCACTCCAAGGCACTACTCTGATCAAGTAGAGACTCGGGCATCAATCCATTCTCGTTTGTCTCTACTTTCTCCTCTTTGGACTTCACCATCTCCACCTCCTTTGACAGTTGCATTTGATCATCCTCATCCACTTGCGTTGGAGTAAGAGAAACAAACGACACTTCATCCTCGACATGAATGATGTTCTCTTGTTGCTCTCCATCACACTCTTCATTTTGCACACTCTGATCAATATCATCAAATAAACTAAGTGGTCCAGGAGGTGCTTCGATTTCTTCTACCTCCTCATTCTGTTCTTCCAATCATCTCGAACCGGAGTGAACGTACTCTTAGCATCTGACCTTGGCTTCACAAATGGACATATGTACTCCTTCGGCCGCTCTTCTTTCTCCAAAAAGCTTCTCTTTGAATATGAAAGAGTAGTAGCTTGAGACTGTCTCCAACTATTCTGATTCTCACGATAGTAATGGGAAGGTGAAAAATGTTTCCTCATTACTACCTTCATCTCTTTCCAAGTCATGATTGGCTCCAGTCCATTCCTTCTTCTACTCTTAGCTAACCGATCCCACCAAGTTAGAGCATAGTCCGATAACAACTTGGATGCCAAGTTCACCTTCTTGAACTCAGAATAGTTATGATGACCAAAAGCTATCTCCATATTTCTCTCCCACTGAAGATACAACTTTCGATCATATTTCCCTTGAAAGTAGGTAATGTCCACTTCTTTGTCCTCACCAAGATGACCATTTTGGTTGTATTGTTGGACTTTTTCTTTGTAACGACCTCCACTCTTCGAACAAATTAACACCGACTCAGACCTCATCTCCTCGCCCCATTGTTTCACCATCGCCTCTATCTTGAGCTTTGTTTGTTGATCAAGTTCCTCATACGACATACCAGCAGAGTAATGAGACTTTTAGATCTCGTTGAGATGTTTCCGAAAAGGTATTATGGAGAAAAATCGGAGTCCGTATGCAAAAGTTATGGCCGTTTTAGTGCTGGCCGACGAAACACACGAGAAAAAGACGAAAACTCACAGAAACGAATCTGAATACTTGACACGAAACGAAAAGCTACAAAAAACGACTCTATGACACAGATACGATTTTTTTTTTTGACACAGAAACGAATCTGACGAACGATTAGAAGAAGACTCGAACGAACGACACGAATAAAAACGACACGAACAAAACGATACGAAAACGAAAAAGACAAAAGGAAAGATAGAACCTGGATTACGTAAAACTTGGCTCTGGTGCCAAGTGATACGAACCTTGGTAGGTCCGAACGACTCACGCACGCGGAAGACTCAAGATACCGATGGAAATCCCAAAACCTCCTAAATCGAACACAAAAGTGTTGTCTAGGCAACTCGGGGACGATGATTGACACACAATCGAGGGTGATGAACTCGAATGATTCGCCGGATAAAGAATTCGACTTGCACACAAGAAGAATTCGAAAATTCTCATAAAAGAGAGAGAGTAAAAACTCAAGAAAATATATTAATGAATAATCTGATCCAATTTTCGTCCATAATATATGAGCCATATTTATAGGCTTCATAGAGTCCTAATTCCACAAGGAAACTAGTTAAAAACCTATCCTATAATATACCAAACCAAAACCTAGTCTAAAAAGGAATAAAATCACTAAAATAATGCTTAAAATAACTCTATCAACTAAAAAACCAAATTAAAACGAAAATTAATAAAATATTAATAAAAACTCAACTAAATAAACTACTAAATAATTTCTTCAATCTTCATCCCATATCATCTTTAATTCTGGGCCTCCGGGTACGGGCTCCATCACTTGTTTTCCTTAATCTTGTCAGTGCCCTGGGAGATTATAGCTAGGGTTTCCCACAACTCCTTTGCTGTGGTGCACTTCCTGATTCTTGGGAGATACACGTCTGACACAGTGCTCTACATTGTGTGGCGTGCGATGCGATCTAGGTTAGCAATCTTGAAGTCGTTGGAAGACTAGTCTTCCTTTGCCCTGTCAACATACTCTTGTCTGACATGAGCTTCATGGCCTTCGGCGGCTGGAACATTCACAGAGATGGCTTTCTTGATCTCGATGGGTCCTTCCTCTATAACCTCCCACATCCTATCGTGGATGGAGCATAGGAAGCTTTCGACATGGAAACTCCATGTCTCATAACCTTCAATCGAGAACTGCGGAAGATTCGATGCACTGTATGTAGACATTGTGAAACGTCAGTAGTAATGCAGTATGCGTGAGTGAGGGTTTTGATGCACTTAGGAAAATGGATCCGGTTCAGTGAGACAACGTGAAACGAGAGGGGACTCGCTTCAGGTATGCAAAGCAGTGGCTCGAAAGAACCTCTGCTCTGATACCACTTGTTGGTCCCGGTTTGATAGAGGAAAAACACGTAGAGAGTGGGGGGGGTGAATACATGTTTTGAAGTTTTTCAATGACTTTTCCTTTATCTCAGAGTGACAAGTAAAGAACTCGCTTCAAATACTCAAGACCTAGCTTGAAGCTAGATCTACAGTGCTAGAAAACCTCTTGACCTAAGCAAATGCTTGATCAAGAGTGAGGCTTTACTCGAGATGCGGAATTTGGTGAGCTAGTCTTTCCTAAGTAATTAAAAACTCAGTTTATGTTGTTTACGATATTTGTGCAGATGTATAATCAAAACAGTAAACAAATGAAAGATTAGGGTTAGAGAGATACGACACAAGGGTTTATAGTGGTTCGGTGGTAAAACACCTACGTCCACTTTGTTGCTCGAAGCAACTGATTCTCTTCACTCAAGAACCTTGAGGACTTGTTGATCCCGGTTTGATAGAGGAAAAACACGTGGGGGGGGGGGGGGGGGGGGTGAATACGTGTTTTGAAGTTTTTCAATTACTTTTCCTTTATCTCAAAGTGACAAGTAAAGCACTCGCTTCAAATACTCAAGAACTAGCATGAAGCTAGATCTACAGTGCTAGAAAACCTCTTGACCTAAGCAAATGCTTGATCAAGAGTGAGGCTTTACTCGAGATGCGAAATTTGGTGAGCTAGTTTTTCCTAAGTAATTAAAAACTCAGTTTATGTTGTTTACGATGCTTGTGCAGATATATAATCAAAACAGTAAACAAATGAAAGATTAGGGTTAGAGAGATACGACACAAGGGTTTATAGTGGTTCTGTGTATTTCACCAAAAAGTGTTCGCAATAGAACGAAATCTATCCTAGCACTTAGTAAGTAAAAACCCAATGTCGAATCTCAAGGAAAACTTTGCAGGGCAAATAATCGTATAGCAAAAATCCTAATCTAGCCTAAAACTAAGAAAGCAAGTAAAAAGAATTTTGAATTTTGGTTTTTAAATCCTAGGCAATAAAATAAATTAAAGCAAGTAAATAAATCTAATCTAGAAAGCAAAGAAATAAATCGAACTAATTAATCTAAAGAATTAAACTAGATGAAAGCAAATAAACTACCTAGGCAAGAATTGAAAAGAAAGCAACGAAAGAAACGAAAACGAATCTAGACATGAATTAAACTTAATTTGAAAATCTAAGCAAATAAATCTAACTACGAAAACTTGAAAGCGAAGGAATTGAAAACTAAGAAAAACGAACCTAATCTAAGAACTTGAAATCAAACGAACAAAATTAAACGAATGAAACTAAACGAAGCAATTACGAAAGTAAATCTAAAACTAAGGAAAACAATTAAATCAAATAAAAGAAAAGCAATAAAGAACTTACGAGATTGAACAAAGAACGAAGAACTTGAATTAAACGAAGAAATATTGAATTAAACGAACAATGATCCGGATCGAACAAAGGAAATCTAAACTAGAGTATTTGAATGCGAAACTAGAGCTAAAACTAAGGTAAAAGGTTGTCTCTAATTCGTGCCCTAATGGCATATATATAACATAAGGTAAGAGTTCGATTCCCACAAGGAAACTTAAAATAAAACCCGTCAGACACGGAGCGAGCGCTCCAGATGGTTGGAGCGAGCGCTCCAAGATAGCGCTTTTTCCCTTCTTAATTTGACTTGGAGCGAGTGCTCCAACACCTTGGAGCGAGCGCTCCAATGCTGGTTCGCTGGGACTGCACGCGTCTTTCTTGTTTTGGCCGTAACTTCCTCGTCCGAACTCCAAATTGACCCCCGTTTTCGCCTACATGCTCCTATCGAACCCCTCTTCGATATAACACTTCTTTCTTCTCATTTTATTCTCATTTTCGCCCTTTTTATCCTACAATACCAAAGACTCCAAAGCAACCAAATCATAGCCACAAACAATGAAACACACGAAAACTAAGGGAAAACGGACACGAAAAGACGACTAAAAACCTAACATCTAGACACCAATCAAAATCCCCCACACTTAGAACTTTGCTTGTCCTCAAGCAATATAATCATACAACTTAGACTCAATTCAAACAATTCAAATCATAGAACATTTAATCACCGGAATCGACAACAAAACCTGACTGGACTAAGCTTCACTCGCTTCAGTCCAATGACCTGGAGATTACGGGTTCTCCACACAACCTAGTTTCAATCGAGGTTCACACAATCGAGGACTGTGCTAGCTTGGATCTAGACTCTATGATCGAGACTTCTACTATCGAGGAAAGTAGAGTCTTGGATCGTGACAACCTCTCGACAAACACAAAACCTAACAGACAACTAGGGTTAGGGGTTTTGGTTTTCAACGAACACACTAATGAAGAACTCTATACAATGAATGCAAAGAAGGCTAGAGTTCTTCTCTAAGCTTGGATATGAGTGGGCTTAGATCTAGAGTGCGAAGGTTGTGGAGACGAGCTTCGCTGGAACTAAAGCACCGAGAACACTTAAACAAAAACTCGAAGATTGCTCAAAGGCTGGGAGTGTTTGTTTGCAGTAGGCGCTGAATGCTCAAGTAGTGTTCTACTCTTCTCCATCTTGATCCTTCATTATTTATAGGCGGAGGGATGGGCAAGAGCCGTTGCTTGGTTGGTGGCTTTGTCCCTCCTCCTCTCGACAGTACTTGCACAGGCCTGCTGCTTTTCAGACGCGCAGATTTGTCCCTTTGCCAAAAATGGCTAAGTTCCAACTTAAACAGTAACTGGAGCCTCCCAGTACTGTTGCGGTGTGCTTGTCGGCCTAGCGGTCAACTCCGTTGCTCCATTCTCCTATCGACACGTGAAGATCTTGCAATTAATGCGGCGATCTTCACTTGACTGGAGTTTGAACTCGTCGTTTGAATAGGAGCGAGAATTGAGTTGTCGCTTTCTGTTAGGTAGGGGCTCGCTTCACTTCAGATTTGTAGCGTCTGCTTCGGATGAGTCGCTTCGAGTCAGTTTTATATCGTATACGAAATTACTTTTCCCAAATATTCACTTAAGTATGTTGACTCACTTTGACTTTCACTGTAGCACTCGCTTTGCTTCGCTTTACAGACTCGCTTCGAATCTACTGTAGCGCTCGCTTCGCTTCGATATTCTTCGGCATGCTTCGCTTTGGCTCGGTTGACTCGCTTCGCTTGGAAAACACACTCAAGCGAGTGGCCTTCACTTGAAATTCCTGCAGTCTAAAACCTAAGAATTTAAAGCAAGATAAGAGCCATCCTAACCGTATAGGCTTAGAAAAATTCTAACCTATTCTTCATCAATTAGGGTCGCTTGGGAATAGGATACTTAGGGGTTATGGGATCAAATCAAAACATACATATTTATCTTAAAGCGTCCCATTTGAGTTCCCCCTTAACATGTTATCCTTAACAATTCCCAACAATGGTGGTTTGAATTCACAAACAAGAACTATCGTAGATGCCACCTCCAGAGGTTGCTTGCTAAATCGAGATGTTAAGGAAGCCATGAGGATTCTTGAACAAATGGTTTCCAATTCTTTTCAATGGCCTATGGAAAGGGTGAATTCAAGGAAAGCTACCTCCATGTTGGATGATAAATATGAAGAGCTTGCTTCCTAAATTACCAACCTCAAGAAGGAGCATGAAGAGATTAAAAAGGCGTTGATGGAAGTACGAGCTTGGCAAAGGCCTAAGAATGGAGGAATTCTTGGCCAAGAAGAGGTGATTCACATCAACCAACAACCTCTCTCGGTTTCTCAACAACTTGTAGAAGAGAAACCACTCCAACCTTGGAGCTATGAAGCTCCATCGATGCCTATACTTTCAATGCCTTTCCATGATATTCAAGAAAAAGAAAAGCCATGTGCAAAAAAGGATGAGGGTACCTCTCTTACTCTTTTCCCCCAAACTTCTATAGAGAATGATGAGTTGGGGGTGAGAAGAGGGAAGACCTTGTGGAGAGTACTCCTCATGAGGAAATTGTAAAGATGAGCATTGATAGGTTGGAAGTGTTGAAGAAGTTGGATATCAATGCTCATTTGGTTGATTTGTTGAGTAGTAAACCAAATCATGAGAAGTTCTTGGAGGATGTAGACAAGAGAAAGGTAAAAATGGATGATGATATGACCATTGAGTAATCGGAAGGATGTTGTGCTAGACTACAAAGAGAATTCTCTAACAAGGAAAGCGATATCGGAGATTTCACAATTCCTTGTGAAATTGGTGGGCAAGTGGTAGAGAAGGTCTTGTGTGACATGGGTTCAAGAGTGAACGTGATGCCTCTTCCTATCTTTGAACGTTTGAATATTGGAACCCTTATGCCCACGATGACTATCTTTCGAATGGCGGATCGCTCAATAACAATTCCTTGGGGAAAGATCGAAGATGTGCTTATCAAAGTTGGAAAGTTCATCTTTCCGGTGGATTTCTTCATTCTTAACATCGAAGAAGAGCACAATATTCCTTTGATCCTTGGTATGCCCTTCTTGTCTACAAGCCGAGCTTTAAAGGATGTGTGTGATGGAAGCCTCACTTTCCGAGTTGATGAAGAGGAAGTGACATTCTATAAGCCGAAACTTGAGAATGAATCGCCAACTCCAAGAGAAGAGGTTCAAGCTCCAAGTCCCAAGAGAGGTTCCATGAGGATGAATGGAGTGAAGTTCCAAGAAAAGATTGTCGATCTATTCCATGAGAATTGTGGAAGAGTTCAATGTCTAGGCAAGAAGGCCTCGTTTGATGTGCCACGAGCTCCATTGAGGTATCGTCGAGCTAGCAACGTTAAAAAAGCGCTCGTTGGGAGGCACCCCAACACGTATCCTTTTATTTACTCTTTTTTAAATAAAGTTTAGTTTGAGTCATTTTGTTTGAATAAGGGTAGAGAGTGAGGTTACTTGCATTAGGTTAAGTGTTGAGAGTATTTTCATGCCTTAGAGAATTTTTTGACATTTTTCAAGTTTGGAGCATTTCCATGCCTTAGAAAATTTTTGAGATTTTTCAAATTTTTATGCTCCAACACATAGAAAAAATTTCGGAGTCTAAATTCCAGCTCTGCGCAGTCCGAGGGTAAAATCAAAAAGAAATAGTAAAACTCGTCGGAATTCAATTCCGTTGAATGCATTGCGTTTGTAAGACTCGAGAGTAGGAGGGAGGACCGACTCCCGTCCCGGAAAGGCCAGGGAGGGCCCGAAATGAGCCCTGGAACAGAGTCAAATGCGACTGAAACTGTGACCGGAGGTTCACCCGCAGTCCAGCCCGCATGCGGCTGGAATTTGCCCGCATTCTGCCGGTACTTTTTAGTGCATTTTGCTGCGGTCAACGGCCCTTCCTCGGGCGTTGACCGCATTCTTCCCTTCCCCCCTATTTACTAATTTGTTTTCTTTTTTCTTTTTGATGTTATTTCTTGTCTTCTTGGACCTTTGTGAGTGTAGTTTAAATTCCTTATTATTCTTCCCTCCAAACTCATTTTAGACTTTGTTTCTAAAATAAGTTTGGGGGAGGGGGGTACGATAAGGTCTTTAAACTACTTTTCTCTCTTCGGTTTTTCATTAAGTTGTGTGCTTAGTGATTTATAAGCTTGTATTTGCTTGATAGAGTTGATTGTGCTTGATTTGGGTGTTTGAAAGTGATGAATTTGTTTGAGTAAGTTTGGTATATGATAAGAGTGAATAAATTGGAATGTGATTCAAGTGATTCATATGTGTTTAAACGTGTACTTACTTGCAAATTTTGCAAAATTTTTAAAAAATTCTTTTGAATGAATCACTTGAAGTCTTGGTTTTCATAGTGTGGTTGTCAATTCCTTTGCTTTCAAGAGAGATGTCGATGATGATTTGAGCGAAAAATGATATTTTGTTTTTGGAATCTCGCATGTGTCGTTGAGCATGAAACGGTTGCATGACATGATTAACTAGGAATGATCGACCTTAGGCACGTGAACTTTAGACAAAAGCTAAGTGAGGATTGAGCCAAAACGTTGAGTAAATAACGTTTCTTTTCCTTCTTGAGAGCTTGTCATGCATTGCATTCATCACTTCTAGAACTTGCCTTTTGAATCTTGATCGAGGTTGCTATATGTGTGTTTAGAACTTAGAGATGATTTTAGGCCATCATTTGGAAGCCCATCATACCCAAACACTAACCCTAATTCATTACCTTTGTTGTCCCGTTCTGAGCCTAAAGAAGCCGTTATTCTTAAGCCGGAAGATAGGGGTGTGAAGGTTGGTTAAGGGAATCCTTGGTTAGAATTGAATATATGCTTGAAATGATGTTGCGATTTTAATGATATGGGATGGTGTTTGATAGAAGGATACTCCTATAAGCTCATTTGTAAAAAAAAAAAAAAAAAAAAAAAAAAAAAAAAAAAAAAAAAAAAGGGAAAAAAAAGGGGGGGGGGGGAAAAGAGGAAAAATTGAGAACAAAGTTCTCTCAAAAAGAAATGAAAAGGAAAATAAAGGAAGTGAGAAAGAATAAGAGCATAAAGGAGTAGTCTTTAGAATTCTTCAAAACATTCCAAGAGAGACTGGAGTTTCATTGTCATAAAAGGTGAAACGGTGAGGTAGAAGATGGAGAAATCTATACTTAGAAAGGAAAAGCGAAAGGTGAAGTACTTAGAAGACGTTTTGAGTCACTTAGCCTAAATTTCCCTACCTAAACCAATGTCCCTACATTACAAGCCTAATCAAAGACCTAATTGATCTTAGTTATAGCACACAACCAAGCGATGGAGATCTTAAGACTTGAGGCAAGCATATGGTAAGTATGAGTACATGCATGAGATCGTTGAATGTAAAACCCTTTTACATTGAGTGATACACCTATCTTGAGAGGTTTAGAGTTCATTATGCTTGAGTGATTGATTTCTTAGTTGAAAGTGTTGTGTGATTGTGGATTGTTCGATGCACATTGGGAGTTTCATGCTTGAAAACGCTTTGTTGAGTGAGTATTTTGAGACATTGATGATCTTGAAATGCATACCCATTCGGTTTGATTATTTTGATTGTTTTGTTCCATTGTCGGGACGAACAATGGCTTAAGTTTGGGGGAGTTGACAAACCGATATTTTATATGCATTTCAAGATGGTTTTTGGTAGGTTTTGGATTTTATATATGTGTTTAAGTGATAGAAATGCTAGGGTTTTCATACTTATGCATTTTCTACACGTTTTGCATTTTCTCTCAATTTCCGTGCCAATTTCAGGTGCTGTGGAGATTTTCTGGGAATGTGCGAGTAGTTCTATGTCGAAGAGGATCGAAAGAGAAAGCCGTAGCACTTCGCGGATTATTTTTCTGAGGTCGGACGAGAGAGAACGAGCCAAAACCGTAGGAGTGCACAAAGAGACAAATGAGGCCGAAAATACGCACTCACCCTTGAGCTGAAATTCCGGAAATTACACTTTTTACCCCACCTTCTCAACTCTATTTTCTACTTATTGCAAATTTGTATCAAACTTGTGTGGGGACTATAAATACTTGTTTCTTTTCCTCATTTGGGAGGATGAACCACTTTGTAATGCACTTTGAACATCTACTTGAGAACCCTAGCATTTTCCCTCTTTCCTCTTTAGTATTTTCAAATTATGTTGAAGATTATGCTTGGAGTTTGAAGAGATTATTGAAGATTTCTTCTCTATTTTCCTTCCTTGTTCTTTCCATTATGATTTCTATTATTTTTGTTGGTTTGATTGCTAGATCTATGGCTAGCTAAGCACTTCTATGGCTCCAAGTGATGGATGATTTGATTTAGATGATGGGTGTTAGAATATAGGATGTTGATCTACCTTCCCCTTGAATTGCCTATGGATTGGGACTTTATTTGAATGCATGACTAATTGATCACTAGGAGTGCATCTAAGATGTTTGATGGAAAGCCTAGGAAGCTTCCATTAATAGCACTTGACATCAATTCATACCCATATCACTTGCTTGTATCTCATATGATTCCTAGAAAGAATTAGATGGGTTGGATGAGGGTTGGTAGGTTATCTTAGACTAAATTGAGCTATTTGGAGTTGGTAGAGCATTTAAAGGCTTAGAAAGCATTTATTGTTCTATTGATCTACTTGTTAATCACCCTAGTAAGGTAGGTTAACATATATGATATAAGAAACCATTCAAGGTGGATTAAATTGGTTTGAAGCATCTAGATTCTAAAGCCCTCATCATAATCATATCGAAAGTTACTTGGATCCATGCCTTTTATTATTGATATTCTCTACTTGCATTTTACTATAGTCTTTGTTTATTTCACTTTGTTAAGTTCACAATTTACTTTACTCTTTGCCTAGTTAAAAAAAAAAAAAAAACAAAATCATGAATGTGTGCTTAGATAGATAGTATGATAGAGACAACATAAACTACTTGAAATCTATTGACATATTCACTCCTTGAGTTCGACATTCGGACTTCCCTAGTTTCGATATTATAGCTAGGTTAGAAATAGCCTAGTCATTCGGCTGCCACTTGCCACCTTGTTTCACAAAATTGGCATTTTTTCCTTCGGGTTGGGGTGCTTGTTCATCAACTATAGCATCACATCGAAGCACTCCTTTCTTGATGGTATCCAACTCATTCGCTGTTTTAGTGTACTTCTCCATCAAGTCATCGTAAACGTCTATCCCAATTGTAGCAACTCTCCTCCTTCCAATGCGTCTGTCAGTAGCCTCTTCATAACTCGAGTTAACGGTGAGCTCAATAATCTCCATAGCCACATCGTACTCATTGTTCAAAAATCCTCCCTTAGAAGCATAGTCGAGCTCCTTCTTGCACATCTTGTTCAAACCACGATAGAAGTATGTGATTTGATTCTCATTGTCAGTACCATGATTCGGGCATGCTCTCAACAATCTCTTGAACCTTCCCCATGCCTCGTGTTGGTCCCGGTTTGTAAGAGGAAAATCACGTAAAGGGGGGGGGGGGGGGGGGGGGGGTGAATACGTGTTTTGAAGTTTTTGAACTTCTTTTCCTCAAACTCAGAGTTTTAAGTAAAGTGCTCGCTTGAGAACTAAGACCTAGCCAAGGGCTGGATCTACAGTATAAGCAGTTCTTTTGACCTAAGCAATTGCTTGATCAAGAGTGAGACTTTACTCTAGATGCGGAAATTCGGTGAGCTAATCTTTCCTAAGTATTTGAAAACTTCAGTTTAAGTTTGTTTAAATGCTTGTGCAATGAATAATCAAACAGTAAACAGAAAATAGAAAGATTAGGGTTAGAGATACGACACATCGATTTATAGTGGTTCGGTGATGAAACACCTACGCATACTTGTTGCACTAGGCAACTAGTTCTCTTCACTTAAGAACATGAAGATTACGGGTTCTTCAAAAACCTATGTCAAGATCGAGCTTCACTTGCTTGGATCTGACGACGACTGGGTGATTACGGGTTCACCACACAATACCTAAACTAGACTGGAAGCTACACTCGCTTCAGTCCGACAACAGGGAGATTATGGGTTCTCCTTGCAACCTAAGCTTCGATCGAGCTTCACACAATCGAGGAAAGTGTAAGCCTGGATCTAGACTCTATGATCGAGACTTCTACTATCGAGGAAGGTAGAGCCTTGGATCGGAAACAACCTCTTCGACGAACACACAAAACCTAACAGAACATTAGGGTTAGGGTTAGGGTTTTCTGTTTCGACAGACACACTAAATGAAGAACTCTTTACAACAAGTGCAAAGAAGGCTAGAGTTCTTCTCTAAGCTTGGATATGGAATGGGCTTAGAAATCTAGGTGTGAAGGTTGCGAAGATGAGTTTTGATGGTACTGAAACTCGGAGAACACTTGGAAACAAAGACTCGAAAGTATGCTTGAAAGCTGGGAGTGTTTGTTTGCAGTAGGCGCTCAATGCTCAAGTAGTGTTCTACTTCTCTTCGTCTTCATCCTTTACTATTTACAGGCGGAGGGTTGGCCGAGATCTGTTGCTTGGTAGGTGGCTTTGTCCCTCCTCCTCTCGACAGTACTTGCACAGGCTGGCTGCTTTTCAGACGCGCAGATTTGGCACTTTGCCGAAAATAGCTAAGTTCCAAACATAACAGTAACTGGAGCGAGCCAGTACTGTAGCGGCGCCCTTGTCGGCCTGGCGGTCAACTCCGCTGCTCCTCTCCTCATTCGACACGTGGAGATACGCAATTAATTGCGACGATCTCTTCTTGACTGGAGTTTGAACTTGTAGTTCAAAATGGAGCGGGAATTGTCCTGTCGCTTTCTGTTAGGTAGGGGCTCGCTTCGCTTTAGAATTGTAGTGTCCGCTTCTTGTGAGTCGCTTCAAGGTCATACTGTAGCGAGTACTTGGAAAATAAATTTCCCTAGTAATTGCTTTAGTAATAGTTGACTCGTGTTGACTCGCTTTGGCTTTTCACTGTAGCGCTCGCTTCGCTTCGCTTTGGCAGACTCGCTTTGAATCTACTGTAGCGCTCGCTTCACTTCGCTATTCTCCGACACGCTTTACTTCGGCTGGGTAGACTCGCTTCAATTGGGAAACTCACTCAAGCGAGTGGCCTTCACTTTGAAAATCCTGGAGTCTAAAGCCTAAGTGACTAGAGTAATAAAAAAAGCCTTCCTAACAGTATAGGTATAGAAAAATTTCTAACCTATTCTACATCAAATTGGGTCGCTTAGGAATAGGATACTTGGGATTTTGGGATCAAATCAAAACAAATATACACTCACTTCAAAGTGTCCCAATGAGTTCCCCCTTAACATGTGATCCTTAACAATTCCCAACAATTTTCCCCTTTTTGATGATGCCAAAACCCACTAATTTTCTAACTTTCTAGTTTTTACTAACCGTGGAAAGAACTTTCAAGCGACTGCTTATTTTTGCAGACTTGCTCATTTTTCTTTTGAGTTCCTTCCCTTTTTTTTTCGGTTAATATAGTGAGTTTTTAGCAATAAAGATAAGTCATTCACAAAGCTTGTAAACGACACATGTTAACAGAAATTTAAATAGGATAAAGATGAACAAGACAGTTCACAAATTATGGATATGAAATTCAGGGATCTTCAGTAGTCTTGTCCTCTTCTTTTTCCTCCTTCTCCTCTTTCTCCTCCTCCAGGTAGTAGGCAGAAAGGACTTTCTCCTCCATAGTTTTGATGTTGTACAGATTTGGTCTGAAGCTGCTCTCCATCCTCAAAGCTTCATCAACCTCCTCATCAATGATCCTCCTGTTTGGCACGCTTGAATTCGGCAGAAATGGCATGGGAAAATCTGTCACTGCGGGCACTTTGATGATGAGAGATTTAGGATCAGCCTTCTCCGCCTGTGTGAAGATTTCCCGCCGCAACTTTTCATTGTAGTAGCACAGGAAGTTGTTGAGAGCATCCATTCTTGAGCACTCATCTTGATAAGGCACTACTTGCCAGAAGTAGTAGGCCTTGATGAATCTTTCGTTGCAGATGAGCCACATCTCAAGAAGGTCTCTGGAGATGAAGTCTTCGATTTCTCGAGCGTCCGGATGGTCTCCTCTTCGCACAACCAGCTCCTCCTCCGTTCTGCTGGTTAGCTCCTTCATTACCGAGTGGAATTTAGCACTAGCTTCAGAGTTGAACTGAGGCAGCTTTGCATTGATAATCTTGCGGATTAGCTCGCACTCATCATTGGTGTAGCGCTTGGAGTCCACAATTTCCTTGAGAGTAACCCGGCAAGTATCCATTATGGCTTGAGCTTGGCACGCTTCAGACTCTTCCGGCGTGAAGGGGATGTAGGAACTTCGAGTGATGGCAGACTGGATGAGTCTCACTTCATTCCAGTGGGACTCGATCCGGCCTTCTATGACTTGAACTCGCTTGAGTTTAAGCCTCTTCTCCTTCTCGGCTTCATTCTTCCTCTCTTCTCCTCTCTTCCTCCTTCTCTCCAAGTGGCCTGATCTTGAAGCGACTGACTGTTTGATCTTTAGGCGCTTGGCCGCGGGATCCTCTTCTCTTGGTTCAGGTGCAGTCCGCTTCAAGGGAGCTTTTGGTGCTGGAGGTGGTGGCATCTCCTTCTTCTTTTCTGTGGGCACAATCGCTTGACTGGCTGAAGCGGCGCCAGCAGTAGTTGAAGTGAGGGCAGCAGTTGTAGCGGGCGCTTGAAATGATGAACCTGAAGCGCCTGCTTAGGATATCTCTCTCAGATTGAACTCTTGCTGCAGAGCAATGGCAAGAGCTTCGTCTGCTGCAATTTGTTCCTCTGTTTGCTTCTTGGTGAGTACGGTGGAAACAACAGGATGGGCAGCTATAGAAGAAGCTAGCAGCTTCCCAGCTTATGGCTTGCGAGGCTCCTCAAAATCTGCCTTGGCTTTCCCTTTCTTCCGTGCCAGCTCAGCACGAACTTCTTCATCCATCTGCTCCTCCTAACCTCCATTACCTCCTTCTACTCCACTTCCCCCCTTCAATCATCCTCTCTTCTCCAACTCTTCCTCCTTCTTCCCTCCTAACTTCAATGATTGTTTCCCCCTTTTGTTTAATATTTTCCCCCTTTTTGGCATCATCAAGACTGTCGGGGGTGGTGATGATCATCTTTCCGCTGATGGATTGATGAATTGCGTCGAATTTATTGTAGACTGCATGAAGCATCTGCTTAGCTCGTGTTGCGAAAATGTGCTCTTGTGCCAGCACTAACTCTGCAGTTTTTGCGCTGATTTCGTCGAGCAGATGCTCACACTGCTTCTCTCGTTCCTTCACTGATGCCATTAAATTCTCTAGTGGCTCCACTGCTTTGAAGCGAGCATCCAGCTCCGCTTCAGTTTCTGCGCGAATCATCCTGCGCTCCTCCTGCAGGATTAATCCGAAGTGGTTTTGGGCAGCTTCAAGTTCTGCCCGAGGAGTGGCAATGGCCCTTTCTTGTCTGTTCAACGACATTCTAACTTGTGCAGCTCCGGCCAATCTGACGGCAAACTCTCCCACTGTATTCTGTGCTCTATCAATTTCGACGGCAAGCTGGGCTTGCTTGAGGGCTACATCTTTTCCTGCTTTCCTCCTGCTTTCCAACTCAGCGTTCGCTTCATCTAGCTTGTTGTTGAGAATCTGAATCTCCTTTTCAAGACTATGAATCCTCAGATTAGCCCGATTCAGGTCGCTTCCCAACTTGATTAGCTTTTCTTCATAGCCTGAGATCTGCTTTTCCATTTTCTCAACATTTCCAGTGGCCTTGTTGATGTTCTCCCTGTACCTATCTCTCATGTTCCTCTTTTCTTTCCTTTCATCTTCCAGTTCGCCTTCCAGGGCCACCAGCTTAGTGTTGAATTCTCTCAGTCTATTCCTCTCTTCTTCAAGCGACTGTTGGAGTTCTTCAGCTCGCTTCACCTTTTCCTCCAGTTTCCTCTCCAACTCTGACTTTGACTTGTCAAAATCTGCACGCAAATTACTGACCTCCACCACCTTCCTCTCCAACTCCTCAGTCTTCTGCGTGAGCACGCTTTGAAGACTGGCAATTTCTTCCTCCTTCACTACCAACTCTGTTTCGTGCGCCTTTACCAGCTTCTGCTCATGGATGGACGGCACTCGCTTTGGGATGACAGCGTCTGTATACACACGTTTAACTTTCGCATCCAGTTTCTCCTAGTAGCTGGCTTCGTTGATGAAAGCATGGAATCCATCCACGCCAACGAAGCTGAGCAGCTCCGCCTCCTTAGCTTCAAGTACTTCTTCTGAAAAGGCCTTGCGGAGATTGAACACTTTGTAGTATTCAGTTCCCCGGTACTTAATGTACGTGATGAAGTCAGTGGCCTTTGTGAAGAAGTCCTCGGACATTTCCACTTCGGGGTAGCGACCCCGAACTTCCTCTGCATTTATCTCTCTATCCCTTAAGTAATGGGTTAGAGCTAGCTGTTCTGCGGATGGGGGTTGGGGTTTTGGAGTTGGTATTATGGTGGTTTCGGTGTTGGCTGTTTGAGTGGTTTCGGTGGTTTCGGCTGAAGTGGTTGGGGAGTTTGGTGTGGAAGCTTGGACAGTTTCATGTGCTTCAGTTTGGGTGATTTGAGGTGGTGCCTATTGTTGAGTTTGGGGTGGGGTGAACATGATGTATGCGGCATCGAGATCGGTGCCTAGGAATGGAAGGTTGGGGATTCGGATTGAAGAAGTGGATTCTTCTTCATGTGGTGAGATGGGAGATTTCTGGGGTTGAGCGGTTGTGGAGGTTTGGGGTTCTTGTGGTGGCTGGGTTTGGATTTGGGTTTGAACTGGGGGAGTTTGGGTTTGGACTTGAGTGGCTGAAGGTTGGGGAATGGTTTGTTCTTTGGCTGGAGATGGGATGGGTTGATCAACTTTAGTTTCCTTCTCGAGCGGCTGCACCTCAGCCTCGCTCGCTTCAAATAATGAAGCTATTCGCTTCACCTTTCTTGATCGCTTCACACCTGCTCGCTTTGCAGGTGAAGCGGTTCGCTTGGCCTCTCTTGCCTCGCTTTGCCTTTCGGCAACTGGTGCTGCTGGGTGCACTTCAACATTAAGAAGTCCCAAATCTACTGGTGTTTTCTCAGTCTTCCACAAATCGAAGAATATGGTATTCTTCTTGTAGTCGACTGTGTCAGTCCATTGTATGTTCTTGAACAATTTCTCCAGAGCATAAGAAATTCTGGAGAAAAACTTGAGTTTTCCCTTGCGGAGAATCTGATCGGTGCTTCCTTGCACGAACTTGAAGTCCTTGGCAACCTCGTGGATTTGGTTGAAAAACCAACCGTGCCAATTAAACATCGTTCCGGTCTGGCTATCGATGATGACCGTGGTGGCGAACAATTTGGTTTCGGAAAGTTGACCCAGATTTCCGACATAGCAAGCTATGGATTTGGAGAAGAGCTCGCAGATCAAGTTGAACGAAGATTTCAGATCCGTTCTTATACTGCCATGCTTCACGTCGAACATTGCATCTTCGACGGCGAATCGTGCGAACTCTACGCCGACGGACAACTCCAGATCCAACAGAGAGTCTGCTCCTTCTTCTGGTAGATTGAAAACTCCGACGATGGCACTAAGATCCACTTCCACCGGCCTTCCATCCTTCGGGTCCGTGAATGTTGAAGAGTTACGACCCTCCTTCAAGTTCAATAGAAGTTCGGCCACAGCTTTGGCTAGAATTTTCTCCGGAACTGCCGTGATGAATTCCCACATGCCGACCGTGGACACAGCCTTGCGGAAGAATCCGTTTTCTTCAACAACTTTAAGGTCGAGATGAGGCTCGACATTGATGTGGTTATCGATTGAGATCAAAAACTCCTCCATTGTTTGTGATTTTAGCTTCTTTCCCATGGTGAAAATTTAGTGATATTGGAGTGAAAATTTATGATGGGGGGTTTGAGACTCGTGATTTGCAGAGAGATGCAGAAATCTTGCACGAGAATGGTAAATTTTGAGAGTGATGAAAATTTTCTGCACTCTGTATCGACATCTTTATATAGATCTAGGGTTCGACTGATGTGGCAGGGGCAAGACAGTAATATCGCCAAGGATTCTGTTTGTATACGGCAGCCAACGGCGATTTGATTGACGTGTCCGGCGTCACCAGAGTAAAAGTAAGCCGCCAAGTTGACTTGGCACTCCATGTAGCCATCTGTGATTCGTCTCCACAATCGGCGTTGATCTAGCGACTGGGGTTCGAGAACTGTTGACCTTCGACGGCTAGATCGTGTCCGACTTTCCCGCTTCAAATTCGAATTGAATTGCACGCGCTTGGATTTTCGCCTATGTACGTGCATCTGCATTAAATGCAAAAGCAAAAGGTAAAATTTGCACTCGAGTGCGTACATCTCACACTCGCTTTGTACTCGCTCGCTTCGAGTGTGGCCGCTTGGCTTTTACTCGCTTGCGAAGTACTCGCTTGGTGTGACTGTTCCGCTCTCGCTTGCGATGGCTCACTTGAGTGACGTAGCACTCGCTTGGCCATTTGAAGCGACTGGAATAAGAAATTGAAATTTCTTGACATAATTAAAATGTTTCTGACTTACATACTTCGAGGATAAACAAGAATGTTTTCCTCTTTGTATTTGTGTCAGATTCATTTCATATTTTCCACATAGTAAGTGAAGGTTTCTAGCACGCTTCACATTACTTAGTGTACTTGAATTGAAATGCTTACCAGTCAATCTCACATTGTAGGAAATTGATACCACCTTGTAGAATCTGACCCGACTTGTTGAATCTTTCTTCAAGCTTGGTCTTCGTGGCATTCATCTCTTCCATCTTCCTCTACGAACTAGAGACTCCTCCATCGAAGGAATGAGGGGGAGAATGAATAGAGTACACAAGCTTACTACAACCCGAAGGGAGCTTCATGTAAGTGTACTTATTCACGACGAATGGGAGATAAGTACAAGTCCTTATCTCAGAGCAGAATAGGACAGGATGACAACGAGAATGCTCTGAAAAGACAATCTCGTTTTTACACAGAAGCATGTCACCAGCCCTGCAACCTTTTTGATGTAAAAGGTAACTCTTCAAGCTTCCTCCTACGATCTACAGAATGAATTTGCATTCGACTCGCTTGACCCAAAATAGGGTTAATTGAAGCGATGCAAAATTCAATGTGGGAGAAGAATGAATAGACATTCGGCAACTCAACTCAATGAAGAGTGAGTAATGAGTGAATGTTTATCCACGATGAAGGAGATGAGAAGACATGCTCCTCTTCGGCGGAAAGATGGGAAGAGGACGCAAGGTCTAGGTGCCAGCCATGCCTAAGCTTTCACCATTTTTACGTGGGAAGGCCCGATACAAGACCCCACAACTGTTACTAGAAACGGCACTTGCGAGTGTTTATACCCACTCGCTAGGAATTCTAGGCTAGGTAGCAGCTTTCCTTGCTCGCTTTGGATGTAGCCTGCTCCGAGAGCAAACAATAGTTCCCCCTTAACCAATGGCTTAACAATTCCTGTAAGCGGGTAGGGAACGTCTTCCAACACTCCACCTTTCTCCACCTTATTTCTCCTTCTTCAAGCGAGTGAAATTTGAAGCGACTCGCTTGAGTTGGTGAAGATCCAAAGCGAGGGTCGCTTGAAGATAAGCGTCCACTCCTTTGTACATCCTGGATCTAGCACTCTTCACCGGGGTCTAGTAACCCTAATTCCATGCATAGCTGATTGAAACCAGACTCAGCTAGAGGCTTGGTGAGGATATCTGCTCGCTGGAGATCTGTATGGATTTTCTCGAGCTTGATATCTTTCTTCTCAACATGATCACGAATGAAATGATGTCGGATCTCCACGTGCTTGCATCTGGTGTGAAGCACTGGATTCTGCAAGATGCATATTGCACTGTTGTTGTCGCAGAAGATTGGAATCTCATTCGCTTCAACTTTGTAATCCTTCAACTGCTGACGAAGCCATAGGATTTGAGAACAGCAGCTTCCAGCGGCCATATATTCGGCTTCAGTTGTTGAAGTAGCTACACTGGTTTGTTTCTTCGAGAACCATGAGATTAGTTTGCTTCCCAAGAACTGACAAGTGCCCGATGTTGATTTCCTATCAACACGGCATCCTCCATAGTCTGCATCAGAATATCCTGTGAGCTCCAGATTAGCTTCAGCTGGATACCACAGCCCCATGTTGACAGTGCCCTTGAGATAGCGAAGAATTCGCTTGGCAGCTTCAAGATGGTTGTGCTTGGGATTGCTTTGGAAGCGTGCACAAACTCCAACTGCAAATGCAATATCCGGCCTGCTTGCAGTGAGATATAGAAGGGATCCGATCAAAGCTCGGTAGTTTGTAGCATCCACAGACTTCCCATCTAGGTCTGGCTCCGTCTTCCAGTTGGTGTTCATAGGAATCTTCACAGCTTTAGCATGCTGAACACCGAACTTGGCAAGCATATCTCGAGTGTACTTAGCTTGATTGATGAAGATTCCATTATCCTGCTGCTTCACTTGAAAACCTAGGAAGCAACTCATTAAGCCAATCATAGACATCTCATATTTGGTCTTCATCAACTCTCCAAACTTATCGCTAAGCGACTGGTTTGGTGATCCAAATATGATGTCGTCCACGTAGATCAGGACCCATAGCATGTCTTCTCCATGATTGATGGTGAAGAGAGTCCGATCTATCTTTCCTTTGTGGAAACCATTATCCACTAAGAACTGAGATAGGGTATCATACCATGCCCTAGGCGCCTGCTTCAATCCATACAGGGCCTTCTTTAATCGATACACCTTATCTCCCTGCTCGAAACCCGGTGGCTGCTCCACATACACTTCTTCTTTGAGTTCTCCATTGAGAAATGCGCTCTTGACGTCCATTTGATAGACTTCGAATTTCTTAGCCGCTGCATAGGCAAGAAATAATCTGTTCGCTTCAAGTCTGGCTACTGGAGCGAAGGTCTCGTCGAAATCGATTCCTTCCTCTTGGCAGTAACCCTTGGCGACGAGTCGAGCTTTGTTTCTCACGTTGTTGTGATCCTCATCCGTCTTGTTCTTGAACACCCACTTGGTGCCAATCACATGCTGGAATTTGGGATGATCCACAAGGTACCATACGTCATTTCTGGTGAACAGATTTAGCTCTTCATGCATGGCAATCACCCAATTTGAATCGGCTAGGGCTTCTTCCACGCTTGCTGGCTCAATGTTTGAGAGAAAGCAACTGAACATAGCACTTTCTCCAAACACTTGGCTTCTGGTCACCACGCCTTGGGATGGATCTCCAATGATCTGGCTTGGTGAGTGATTCTTGAGCCATGCACGCTTGTATCCACCAGCTTCTTCTTCTTCTTCATCAGGATCGCTTGCTTCTCCATCTGAAGCGACTGGATTGGGTGCTTGGCCTGCACTCGCTTCATGAGCCTTGGGGGCAGCTTCATCTTTCTCTTGGGCAATCTGCTCGCTTGAATCCTTGATTTCTTCATCTTCTTCAAGCATGTCCCTAGTCTGAGGATTAATGGGTTCCTCGCTTGAATTCTTGTCGCTCGCTTGAACCTGTTCCTGTGGAAGACATAAAGAAGACACATCAAATACAACATGGGGTGATTCCTCCACAATTAGGGTTTTACAATTGAACACCCTGTAGGCTTTGCTTGATGTAGAATACCCTAAGAATATCACTTCATCAGCTTTGCTTTCAAAGGCTTTCAATTGTGACTTCCCATTATTATGGATGAAGACCCTACAACCAAAGATATGGAAATAATAGATGTTAGGAATTCTCCCTGTCCATATTTCATATGGTGTTTTGTCGAAGCGTTTGTTGAGAAGCGTTCGATTCTGTGTATAGCATGCTGTGTTGGCAGCTTCAGCCCAATACTTCATTGGCAGCTTTGAATCTGCAATCATAGTACGAACTGCTTCCTTGATTATTCGATTTCTTCTTTCTGCAACTCCATTCTGTTGAGGTGTGCGTGCTGAGGAAGTTTGATGTGCTATTCCATGCTCCGTGCAGTATGCTTCAATGGTTGAGTTTAGAAACTCTGTGCCTTTGTCGGAGCGGATGGTGGCAATTGCTTGGTTCTTCTCCACAGCAAGTCGCTTGAGCAATTAAGGGAGCTTGGACAGTGTCTCCTTCTTGCTAAAGAGAAATACAACCCAAGTGTAGTGAGAGAAGTCATCAACTACAACAAGAGTGTACTTCCTTCCATTGACGCTAACTGGAGTGACTGGTCCAAACAAGTCCATGTGCAGTAGCTCCAGCACTCGCTTGGAGGAGGCTTCTTCAAGACTGGCAAAGTGTTTCTTCGTCTGCTTCCCTCGTTGGCATGGTGAGCATGGATGGTCTTTGACGAAGACCTCATTAGGTATGCCTTGCACCAAACCTTTGTGAGCTAAGCGGTTGATCGTCTTGAAGTTGAGATGGTTCAAGCGTCTATGCCATAGCCATACAATTTCAGTAGCACTCCTAGCGACCAAGCATATCTCCTCTTTGTAGCTATCCCATTGTGCAATGTAGACATTCCTTTGTCTAATCCCTGTGAGTGCAATCTGGGATGTGAGCTTGCTTTTCACAATGCACTTGTTGGAGATGAACTCCACCTTGTATCCTTTATCACAAAATTGTGAAATGGATAACAAGTTGTGCTTCAGTCCTTCCTCATAGGAAACTTCTTCAATTCTGAGTTTTCCTATCTTCAGTACGCCATAACCCTTGGTGGTTCCTCGAGAGTTGTCACCAAAAGTTACATGTGGACCCTTCTTCTCTATATATTCTTGAAGTAGAGCTCTCATGCCAATCATATGTCTTGAACATCCACTGTCCAAGTACCAAATAGGTTGACCTTTACTTGGCATGGGGTCCATGGCGCTCACCTGCAATTAGACAAGTTTTGGTACCCAAAACAGTTTGGGTCATTGCAGGTTAGTTCCCTTAGGTACCCACACTTGCTTCACTTTCTTTTGAAAGTTAAATTGTGTCTTGGGCTTCTCGACCTTTTGAGAATGTGACTTCTGCTTATAAGCAGCTTCACAAGTGCAGCAGTGTGTGCATTGAGGGTAGCGGCTCACTTGAGACACCCCTATGCTCTTACCCTTTTGCTTATTTCCTGAAGCGGCTCGCTTCGGATTAGCTACAGGTTTAGAGACTGACTTAGGGTTTCCAGTCTTTTGAAGCGGCTCGCTTGGTTTCTTTGAAGCGGTCAACCTAGGGTTTTGACCCTGACTCGCTTGAGAAACCTTTTGAGCTTGAAGCGACCTCCTGGGTGCTTCAAACTCTTCCCCCTCAACATGAGTATTGTTGGACCATCTCCAATCCGGCTCACGTGACACATAGACATTACTTCTCTTTTTAAAATGAAGATCCTTTGTCTCCCGTGTCTTGGTTTGAGACTTAGAAGCTTCAACAGTTCTCCCTTTACCCTTCGATTGGTAAGTTTTAGCATTGTGAGTGCTAGGGATTGTTGAACTTTGCTTGCCCTTAGATTCCACCCTTGAAGATATAGACATCTTCATTGGCTTCTTCTTAGGGTTCTCAACCATTTTGCCTTTGTCCTTGTTGGTGGTTACTTTGGAGGCAGTGGGCACATCCAAAGGAACTCGTGGTATTGTGTTTGAAGCACCAACAAAGACTGTGGGCTTGGAAGGTCCACCCTCATATCCGAGTCCTCTCTTTCTACCAAAAGGTAGAAGCGAGCTTTCTAGTGTCTGCCTTGCATACGAGGCTTTGTTTAAATTGGCCACTAGATTGGATTGGGTTTCATACCTTCCTTCCAAGCTTTGATGCCTAGCAAAGAGATCCTCGAACTTACTAGTCATAGCCCTTAAGTTAAGTTTGACTTCGTCAAGCTCAGTGGCTAGCTTTCGGTTCTTCTTCTTGCTATTAGACATAGCTTGTTTTAACATTTCGTGGTCGCTTAACAATTTAGAGTACTTGTTAAGCAACTCACTCCGTGTTGAGGAATGAACTTCCTCTTGGTGAGTGTGTGACAGTGTAATTGAACTAGATGAAGGATAGAAGAATACCTCCCCAGTATCTTCATCGGTGAGCGCCATCAATCCCAGATCTTCTCCTTCACTTGAGTTGGGATCTGTGAATGCATCCGAGTCACTTGAGAATTCTTCAGTTGAAGCGACTGGTGCCTCGCTAGCGACTAGCGCTCTCCGGGATCCTCCTCTCTTTGCCTTCAGTTCATCACGCTCCTTGGAACTGAGCTTTGGGCAGTCAGATTTGTAGTGGCCCATCTTGTGGCAGTGGTAGCACTCCACATCCATCATGTCTCTGGGGATCGTCTTGGACGTCTCTTCTCTCTTTCCTTTGCCTTCACGAGCATCAGTGCTCTTTCCCTTGTACTGCTTGTAGAATCTCTTGTACTTGCCCACACGTGAGTTCATCTTATTGAAGTTCTTAGATAAAAACGCAACATGCTCTTCCAGCTCCTCTCTAGACATCTTAGCGAGTGTCTGGTCGCTTGGCCCTTCTGCGGCTTTGAAAGCGACCCGTTTCGAAGGTGTAGGAGCTTCATCTTCATCGTCAAGACTCATATGATTAAGATCGAACTCGTGAGCCTTGAGTTCGGAGAACAGAATCTCCGGTGTGACTTTTGACAAGTCCTTCGTTGCTAGGTACAACTCCTTCATGGTTTGCCACTTTCGTGTGAGAGCTCGGACGATCTTGAGGTTCACCTCCTTGTTTGTGAATTCCTTTCCGAGTGAATTGAGAGTGGCAATGATGTTGGTGACTCTCAGCTCGAAGGCATCAATGGACTCTCCTGACTTCATTATGAGGCTTTCAAACACCCGCATTTGTACGGCTAGTTTGTTCTCTTTAATCTTGTCCGTTCCTTGAGAAATGAGGGCTAGGGTTTCCCGCATTTCTTTCGCCGTTGCACACTTCCTGATCCTTGGCAGATAGGCGTCCGACACAGTGCTCTGCATTGTGTGGTTTGCGATTTTGTCGAGGTTGGCGATTTTGAAGTCATTGGAGTTGTACTCGTCCTTATCCTTCTCCACGTACTCTTGCCTGATGTGGGCTGCACGGCCTTCAGCGGCTGGAACGTTCACAGAGACGGCTTTCTTAATCTCGATCGGTCCTTCCTCTATAACTTCCCACATACGGTCGTGGATGGAACAGAGGAAGCTCTCGACTCGAAAGCACCATGTCTCGTACCCTTCTATAGAGAACGATGGAAGATTCGATGCACTGTAAGTAGACATAGCAAACTATCAGCAGTAATGCAGTATGCGTGAGTGAGGATTTTATGCACTTAGGAAAATGTATCCGGTTCAGTGAGACAACGTGAAGCGTGAGGGGACTCGCTTCTGATATGCAAAGCAGTGGCTCGAAAGAACCGTTGCTCTGATACCACTTGTTGGTCCAGGTTTGTAAGAGGAAAAACACATAGAGAGGGAGGGTGAATACGTGTTTTGAAGTTTTTCAACTTCTTTTCCTCAAACTCAGAGTTTTAAGTAAAGTGCTCGCTTGAGAACTAAGACCTAGCCAAGGGCTGGATCTACAGTATAAGCAGTTCTTTTGACCTAAGAAATTGCTTGGTCAAGAGTGAGACTTTACTCTAGATGCGGAAATTCGGTGAGCTAATCTTTCCTAAGTATTTGAAAATATCAGTTTAAGTTTGTTTAAATGCTTGTGCAATGAATAATCAAACAGTAAACAGAAAATAGAGAGATTAGGGTTAGAGATACGACACAGCGATTTATAGTGGTTCGGTGATGAAACACCTACGTCCACTTGTTGCACTAGGCAACTAGTTCTCTTCACTTAAGAACTTGAAGATTACGGGTTCTTCAAAAACCTATGTCAAGACCGAGCTTCACTTGCTTGGATCTGACGAAGACTGGGTGATTACGGGTTCACCACACAAAACCTAAACTAGACTGGAAGCTTCACTCACTTCAGTCCGACAACAGGGAGATTACGGGTTCTCCTTACAACCTAAGCTTCGATCGAGCTTCACAAAATCGAGGAAAGTGTAAGCCTGGATCTAGACTCTATGATCGAGACTTCTACTATCAAGGAAGGTAGAGCCTTGGATCGGAAACAACCTCTTCCATGAATACACAAAACCTAACAGAACTTTAGGGTTAGGGTTTTCTGTTTCGACAGACACACTAAACGAAGAACTCTTTACAACAAGTGCAAAGAAGGCTAGAGTTCTTCTCTAAGCTTGGATATGGAATGGGCTTAGAAATCTAGGTGTGAAGGTTGTGAAGACGAGTTTCGATGGTACTGAAACTCGGAGAACACTTGGAAACAAAGACTCGAAAGTATGCTTGAAAGCTGGGAGTGTTTGTTTGCAGTAGGCGCTCAATGCTTAAATAGTGTTCTACTTCTCTTCGTCTTCATCCTTCACTATTTATAGGCGGAGGGTTGGCCGAGATCCGTTGCTTGGTAGGTGGCTTTTTCCCTCCTCCTCTCGACAGTACTTGCACAGGCTGGCTGCTTTTCAGACGCGCAAATTTGGCACTTTGCTGAAAATAGCTAAGTTCCAAACATAACAGTAACTGGAGCGAGCCAGTACTGTAGCGGCTCCCTTGTCGGCCTGGCGGTCACTCCGCTGCTCCTCTCCTCATTCGACAT
Organism: Thymus mandschuricus; assembly: GCA_029379335.1. Taxonomy (NCBI): domain Eukaryota; kingdom Viridiplantae; phylum Streptophyta; class Magnoliopsida; order Lamiales; family Lamiaceae; genus Thymus; species Thymus mandschuricus. The sequence continues at coordinate 20,672,725 of CM057079.1, forward strand.
TAATTGCGACGATCTCTTCTTGACTGGAGTTTGAACTCGTAGTTCAAAATGGAGCGGGAATTGTCCTGTCGCTTTCTGTTAGGTAGGGGCTCGCTTCGCTTTAGAATTGTAGCGTTCGCTTCTAGTGAGTCGCTTCAAGGTCATACTGTAGCGAGTACATGGAAAATAAATTTCCCTAGTAATTGCTTTAGTAATAGTTGACTCGTGTTGACTCGCTTTGGCTTTTCACTGTAGCGCTCGCTTCGCTTCGCTTTGGCAGACTCGCTTTGAATCTACTGTAGCGCTCGCTTCGCTTCGCTATTCTCCGGCACGCTTTACTTCGGCTGGTAGACTCGCTTCAATTGGGAAACTCACTCAAGCGAGTGGCCTTCACTTTGAAAATCCTGGAGTCTAAAGCCTAAGTGACTAGAGTAATAAAAAGAGCCTTCCTAACAGTATAGGTATAGAAAAATTTCTAACCTATTCTACATCAAATTGGGTCGCTTGGGAATAGGATACTTGGGGTTTTGGGATCAAATCAAAACAAATATACACTCACTTCAAAGTGTCCCAATGAGTTCCCCTTAACATGTGATCCTTAACAATTCCCAACACCTCGTAAAAGTGTTCATCCTCATATTGCTGAAATTGTTTGATCTCGTTCATAAGCTTCTGAGCTCTTGAAGGTGGGAAAAACTTGTTCAAGAATCTTGTGCACATCTCACTCCAAGTATTGATGTCTGACTTATCCAATCCATCTAACCACTCTCTAGCATCGTCCTTGAGAGACCATACGAACAAACTGAGCTTGAGGTAATCAGATGAGACTCCATTCGCTTTGTATGTTGCACAGATATCCAAAAATTGCTTCTAGTGCGCATTCGGGTCCTCCATCGGTATGCCTCCATACTGATTCGATTGTACCATATTGTTGAGGGACGCCTTAATCTCATAATTATTAGCATCCGTTGTCCCCCATCCTCCTTGCTGGAATTGATCGACAACCGGCTTGAACCGATCATTCAGAGTCCTCCTCACTCCTTGATCCCACATTGAATCTTGATTCTTCGGTGAATGCGGTGGTGACGAGGGTGGTGTATCGACCTTAACTGTCTCCTTCAACTGCTTCTTCTTCCTCTGTGAGCGCTCGATTTCCAAATCTATCGGAATAAGATTTATCCCTTTAGATCTAGTGGACATTCACTACCTGAAAACAAAGAAAAGAACAAGAAGAAATTAGATCAATAAACCAAAAACAGAAAAATAAAAACGCCTAAATACCTATTAATCCTATTTCAAAATATCTATATGAAATCTAATCAATCCCCGGCAACGGAGCTGAAATTTGATCGCACTATTTTCAACCACACAAAATAGGTATAGCAAAGAATAAGTACGAGTATTGTATCCACAAGGACTGATATATCGAAATCACACAAATTACCTCTACTCTAGAATTAAACTGGTGTCTAGGCAATAAGGAATTAAGATTGTGGTTTTCTAAAATCCTAAACAAAGAAATTAAATAAATCAAAGAACGCAAATAAGTAAACAAATAAACAAGTCAACAAATAAGATAAAATCAAATAAGACACAAAGGTTGATTTTAGGGAAGTCTATCTCATCAAATCTACACATGTAACAATTAACTCAATTAACAAATTTAATCCAACCTAGATACGATACACGAAATTAATCTAACACTCCGGCTAAGGCAGCATAGATCGTCACTCAATGAAATCCTAATCTCCTGTCGGTCTCATAGAAATTTAATCAAGTGCAAAATAGATCAAGTATCGATATGTATAATCAACAAGGTTCAGCTACGACACCTATATCAACTATATGCAAGACCTATGATAATCTTACTTTGACTAAGACAATTAAATTATCATACCATGTATTCATGAGATCCATTATGCAATTATCCAGCTAAGGCATAAAAACATAACTAAGCATACACAACTAATGGACAGTTAATCATGCATGAGAATAAGCACCATGAAACATACATCTAGATTGGCAGACTAATTGTAATTAAAAGAACTCACATAGATTCAATTAAACATACAAACCCTAAAATCAACTAAGGAAATTAGCTAGACATAATTAAATTAAACATAAACATAATGAATTGAAAGAACATAAATAAAGACAAGAGTAAAAAAAACTTGTGATTAATCTTGAACACGATGAAGAACTTGAACTTGAATCTTGAATAAAACTTGAATAAACATCAATGTCGAACAAGCTGAAAAAAATAAATCTCTAAAAACTGAAAAATATCAAGCTAACTAGGGTCACAATGCTAAATCTAAGGTATTTATAGGATATAAATTTACAAAGATAACATAGGTGCACTAGGAATCGATAAAAAGTCGAGAAGCCCACGAAATAGCAAAATCCGTGTTTTGGCTCGACCGGGTTGACTCGACCAGTGACTCGGTCGAGCACCTTGAAAATAGGCTCGGTCGAGCAATGCAATGCAGTGTGGTTGGCTCGACCGCTGACTCGGTCGAGCACAGGGTCGAGTCATATCACTCGAACTCTTCTCTTCGATTTTCGACACTTCTTCACTTGGCTTTCTCGATCCTCGTTTCAACTTGGGTTATTTCTACTCGAAAATACCTGAAAATACGGCAAAGACAAAACAATAAAACCATACAAAACACGAACTAAATCACTAAACGGGACACAAAAATAACTCCTAAACACTTATAAAAACATGTAAATTTCTAACCTATCAGACGTAGCCGCCGCTCCCTCCACCAACGACGTTGACTGCGACCGTCGTTGCTGTAGTTGATGTCTCCGCACCTTCGTCTCCCACTTAAACACTGTCCGCCGTCGTCCGCGGCAGAAACCCTTGAGAGGTTCTACCGTTGTTTTGCCATGCCGACGCCACCCCTACCTTCGGTGACCGCCGTGATTGTGTCGAGTCCAGCCATGGACTCCATGCCGCCGGCTCCGGTATCCACGCAGGCTGCAGCGTGCCACGATGTCGAACCCAAGCTAGGTTTCCGTTGCGGTTGTGCAGTGCGCCTGCACACTCTCCGCCACCCACAGCCGCGGATTTCCTATCCCTCATTGTCACCTATACTCTTCTGGCCATGGTGCTGGAATCACGACGAGCATAAAGAAGAAGAGGCAGTCGACCTTGGGCGAATTGCATGCGCGTGCAGCAACACGTGTTGGACATCCAGCCGTGTGTGGCGGTCGTCCAACTAGTGTCATACACTCGTTCCTCATGTTCTTTGTCCTTGTACAACAGATTACAACGAAAACAACTATCTAGTCCTAATCTAGATCACAACTTATTATCTCGCGATGAAAATTACAATTTAATCGCCATATCGGAACCCGAAAAAACGACTAACAACACAAAAAACGTCATCCAATATTAGATTCAACACATGAATAATAATTGAATATAATCCAACAAAGCCAAAAAATATGGTTCGAGCTCTGATACCAATTATAAGTACCGATCATTGAAGATCGATTCAATTCCCAAGGACCTTTTCGGTACGATTTAATCCTATCATGCTCCTTTGAATATACGTGCATAACATAGGGTTTTTTTTAATCGAATTACCTTTGGATTATGAGATAGAACTCATTTGAAAATCTTCTGATCTATATCCCTACTTGATTCCAATGTTGAGTGGACAACGAGCTTTGAAATCAGCCACGGAAAGGGATCTTCTGTTGCCGCCTCTGACTAGACCGCCGCCGACCTCCAAGCTTCTCTATTTAAACCCTGGCCTCCTTTTCTCACACAATTATTACGAATGCAATTGTAATTGCATAATTTTCATATGAGAATATATAGGAGATAATATGGGCTTAAGTTGCAGGCCAAGCTTGCAACTAGGCTTTAGGCGTCCATGAGGCCTAATTAGTGCCCTATACTGGGCCCAATGGCTAGATGGCCCACGATTCATACACTATGGTTTGATGAACTTTTTGGTCCAGATCAGGGATCTAATAGCTGTAAAACATGACCATCCAATGGCTAAATTCTACATATTCACTATAGAGTATAATTTAATTCATAAGTACTAAAACATTCCACCAGAGTAATAGTACTGAATTACCTGTCTTATCCCTGTATAGCTCTAGTCTTAGACTTAAATCACCCAGTATTTAAGATATCCCACATCCGTTGATTAACTTAAAGCTTCTGACTGCTTATGTTAATCAACTTCTTATTATCATTCCTAAGTAGTATTCACTCCTTATTCATCATACCAACTGTTAATCCACCTGCAGGGTTTAGTATGATAATCTTTAATAAATTCCTCAAGGGTCGTGATCAACCAGTTCTACCAGGACACGATGCTCTATTGCGGTTGCACTAAGAGAGTCGTATTAGTTATAGTTGTTTCCCAAAATATAGAGCATTTTGAGTTGCAGACCTCTTAACTCTCAGCCACATAGTAAATCAAAGAAACATCTAACTATACACCCCTAGCCACTACTTAATTAGAGTTAAGGTGCAACTTAAGTCGTTGAGGTCTCAATTTTTTCTACTTATTTCAGAATAGAAGAATTCATCCCATTGTGATCCTATCACTGCGAGCACGTACTAGTATAGAAAAGTTACCAAGACAAGCTACTTCTCCATCTATATGCAGTCTAAACCGATAGTTTTATCCTTAACTACCTGAACGGCTGAACTGTTATACTTGTTTATATCTGTAGAGAACCGACTACTATGGTTTTCTGTGATCTACAACACACCATATAGCCTATAACTTTGAGATAATGTATATACGTGAATGCTTAATGAACAATTCATACTTAATCGGGTAGGAAATTGTAAGTGGTTATGGACAACACATGTTTACAAGCTAAAAGGCCTACTTTCTAGTATACAAATACAGCACATACTACTAAAGGTACTATGTGTTCCTATTAGTATATAGATGACTTGTTATATTGACATACATGTCACTTCAAAAATGTCATTATAAACTATCTAAAAATATAAATAGTTAATGATGCAGTTCACTCACTCTGTATGCTGGAAATATTATTTTTGGTAATATTTTCTTCATACAATAGGAGATATTATTTTTGGTAATATTTCCTTTTGACATTGTATGTTTCTTTTGAAGTTACTTAAAGGTTAGTCCCCTTAACCCCTGACAAGGTGTTTCAATTTTAAAAAACACTATTATTATTATTCATATCTTAATTTTTAGTGCTACTAAAAGAATAACTCTATACATGTAACTTAGTAGACGCTTCTCACTACTGAAATATCAAATGCAAACATATATATATTCCAATTTCTTGGACTAATTAATCTATAGAGCCATATTGTGGTTAACCATAATGCCCTTTTATTTATCTAAAATTAGACTAATACTTATATGGCAAGTAACATGATTTTCTTGCTATTTTGTCCTCCATTATTTAGATCAATTGATTTTAATTGTTTCAAGATTAAAAATTAAAAATTAAAAAAAAAAAAAAAAAAAAAAAAAAAAAAAAAAACTTCCCTTTTACACTGACAATTATATCTTAAATAAAATGATGTAATTAATAAAGTTCAAGTGACACTTATTAAATATATGAATATGGTTCAACTATTCGGTTTAGTTTCAAGTTGAATTTTAATATATATAACTTTAAGTGATGAAACTTTAATGGCCTTGCCACGGAGATTAGAATTTGGAATCTTTGGTCTCGAAACTTGATTTTCTACTGTTAAGTCAATACACACATAAATTTTAAGAAATTTATGTACTCCCTCTATCCCAATCAAATTGTCCGACATTTCCTAATCGGGCGGTCCCTAACGAATTGTCATGTTTTATTAAATGGAAAGAATTAACCCACCGTACATTTGAATATAAATTCCTTACTTTTCAATTTTAACATAATGTCTAAAATTCTGTGTCGAATAGAAATATGACAATTCACTCGGGGTTGGAAGGAGTAATTGATTTTGATTGCGTTTTAGACGTAAATATTTAATATTAAATTGTTTGGCATTGTATTACTATTATTTAAATCTCGATGATACATTCTATAGTATATAAAAATTAGGAATAAGGTGTAGATACACCCCTGAGGTTTATATCAAAATGTAAAAACCTCCTTATACTAGGGTTTGGGGCAAATTACACCTCATGGTTTTTTATTTAGGGTAAATAGCCCCCTATGGTTTTTAATTTGGGGTTTCCATATTTTTTTAATATTTAATTTAATTTTCATTAATCAATACTATCTCCAACCCATTTATTATAAACATTTGCCATTTTTTTCTATCTCACTTATTATGAGCATTTCCTAAAATGACAAATAAAATATGCCTATAATTAACTCACTTTTCTTAGAATTAATTACAACCACATATTCCCTACTTCTTTAAAATCTATGCCCATCCCATAGTTCATAATAAATGGGATGAATGTAGTATTATGGTTGATATATCCATAATAAACATGTAGATAATTTTATACTAAAAATACTATATAAAACTAAGAAAAATAATTTTTTGGTCGTATATGGTTGAAACAACAATTTTTTTTAATGTCATAATAGTATGGACCGGAAGAATAAAAATTATCATGGGTGTAGCGGATAAAACTAATAAAAACTAATTATTTGGTTGTATATGTTCGAAACACCAATTTTTTTATTCTTACAGTATCATAATAATATGGACCGGAAGAATAAAATTAATGGGTGTAGGGGAGGAAATAAGTTGAAATTGTTGTGGAACTTTGAATAAATATAAATTCTTTGTTCCTCGAAATTCAAATTTGCATCCCTAGTTCATTCATTTACAAAATAAAAATGGAAACATGATAGTTGTACATGCGATTTTCTCTCCCGATTTTGGTGTTTTAATAACTTACCAAATTATTAATTTTTATTTATTTTATAATATTTTTTATAAAAATTAATACTTATATATCCATGTTACTAGTAATTTATTAACCATATAGTATTAACTAATAAAAATTAAATTAAATGCTAAAAATACTAAAAATTGAAATATCCAAGATCTAAAACCTTAGGGTGTTATTTGCTCCTGTTTAAAAGGTTTGAGATGTTATTTGCCCCAAAACATAGTACAAGGGAGTTTTTGCTTTTGGTTGTAAACCTTAGGGGGGAATCTGCACCTTAACCCTAAAAATTATATATACAAACTTTTTATGGTGCGTTCTCTTTGATGTAAAGAGAGAGAGAGAGAGAGAGAGAGAGAGAGAGAGAGAGATCAGAGAAAATCACCCTTTAAATCCTACTATTTTCTCACATTTTATCACCTTTTATTAATGAGTAAGAATTTTACTACTTAAATTAAAAAAAAAAAATATTTACAACATTATATTGGTGATATAATATTTTCTCACCATTTTAGTGCAGATGAAGGGGCATGCAAAAAGAACAGATGTGAGAAAATGTAAAAAATAAGGAGGATTAAAAGGGTGAATATCCCTTTCGCATCAAAGAGAACCGCACATTTACCAAAATCTATTTTTCATGAAATTTATTGATACGGATTATGATATATTCTTCAATCAATTTACGGTCTTAATTTGAACCATTCTAATTTTAAGTTTTTCTTTAATAATTTTGTATAGTTTATCTTAATATAATTAAATCATATATAAAAAGTATTTTTACAAAATTAATACTCATTCCGTCCCATTTCACTTAGCTTCCTTTCCCAATGACGACGTCCCACTTCAATTGGTATGTTTCATAAAATGGAAATAATTAATCCTTATTTTTTCAATGTGGATCCCTTATATTTCTCTTTGAGGGGAAAAATAAAATACCCAATATGGTATAAGAAAATCAAATTAAGGACACACATTTAAAAAACACAAAAAATACTCATTTTTGATGCGAAAGGACACAAATACCCTTACTAATAGACTTTGACTTTTACTAGTCAACACCACTCTTCTCTCCTCCCCCTCCTTCTCCTTTTCCACGTGTCCTCTTCTATCTTCATTATTTTTCCTTTTTTTTTTAATTTTTATTTTATTTTCGAATTTTCGAATTTCAGTTTTTTTTTTTTTTTCCTTCTCTTTTCTGACTACTGTAGCTGTGATATTCGTATAACTTTAAGGAGATACGAAATATAAATAATTCGTACCGGTTATATATAAGAATTACGAAATACATATTTGAGTATGCAATTATGCAGTTATTGGTACGAATACATTCACTTCGTACTAAAACAACTATGTATTGGTACGAATAAGATTCACTTCGTACTAAATCAACTATGTATTGGTACGAAATAGATTCACTTCGTACTAAAGTCGACTGAGGAATTTTTTTTTTTTTTTGAGTTCAAGTCTACTGAGGAATTAAAGCCTGAAACTAAAAATTAAACCTTAAAAAACATTTTAATATTAACAAAATCTGTGCAATACATAACCAATACTCCCTCCGTTCCACTCCATTTGGCCTATAGAGTGAATAGATGTGAGGTATAAAATAATAGTGCAGGCCAAGTAGAGTGGAACGGAGGGAGTATAAACAAACTTCATTGTTTATAATAAAAATCACAACACATGCAGTACGAATTAGATCATTTCGAACCAGCAAATCTTAAAAAACACTTTAATACTAACAAAATATGTGCAATATATAACCAATATGAACAAACTTCATAGTTTATAACAAAAAACACAACATATGCAGAGATCATTTCGAACCAGCAAATCTTAAAAAACACTTTAATACTAACAAAATATGTGCAATACATAACCAATATGAACAAACTTCATAGTTTATAACAAAAAAAACAACATATGCAGTACGAATTAGATCATTTCGAACCAGCAAGTCTTAAAAAACACTTTAATACTAACAAAATTTGTTCAAAACATAACCAATATGAACAAACTTCACAAATTTTAACCAAAACACAACACGTGCAGTACGAATTAGATCATTTCGAACCAAAAAATCTGAAAAAAACAGTACAGTATTAACAAAATATGTGCAAAACAGAACCAATATCAACATATTTCACAGATTTAACCAAAACACAGCATATTCAGTACATAGAGATCATTTCGAACAATAAAATCTGAAAAAACACTCCAATGTTAACAAAAATCAGTTCAAAACAGAACCAATACCAACATATTTCACAAATTTTAACCAAAATCAGTGCAACACATAGTAAAATCAGTGCAAAAAACAAATTAATGTTAAATCGGTACGAAATATGGTTATTCGTAACAAAACTATAGTTAAGGAAGTACGAAATAAACAAGTCGTTACATTAATAATGTATTTTCTTAAGGAAATTAGTTTATTTTGTCACAAAAAAGAGGTACAAACTATGAAGTTCGCCCATGGAAAACATGATCAAACTCTACAACCACAACAAATATGCCCTTATAGCCACAACAAATTGAAGAACCTTTCGCACATATCATCAAACTATGCACACATCTGAGAGAGAGTGAGAGAGAGAGAATAATCAACTCTTCTCAAATCATGCTATCATTTATTTATCTCAAATTAAGGATGTTTTGCATATGGACTCCCTCAACTCCAGAAACTGGAAAAATAATCTTCAACTGACCAAAATCACACAAATGCAAAGCAACTAACACCAGAACAGTTAAAAATCACCAAAGTACAATGAGAAGACTTCTGAAGTAAGGAAGCTTTCCTAGTGAGAATCCACAAACCTGATAGCCATAGCCATTATATGCAGGCACGTAACTCATTGGTAGAGCACCATACACAGATTGATGTTGTCCAGAAGCAATTTGAAAAGTAGATGCCTGCATGAGAGCCTTTCGAACCTTCCGAGTCTGTCTTTCCTTCTCCGTATCAGCCCACTTGACCACCAAAGGAATAGAAAGCTGCAGCAACAACGCCCACTCATATTCAACTAGCAACACTTGTTGTCAATGTCAAATTACATGTTTGAATCAATATGAAAAAAATGTGTTAAAAAAATGAAAATAAAGTCAAATGATTGAATCATGATCTGCTCATTCAAACACTCATACACGATTCAAATCAACTACTCCCATTGCACTATTTCTAAAAGCAACACAGCTAGCATCGAGATTCGATTTCGTGTTTCAATCATTTCTTCCAAAATTCAACATATACGGAGCTTAACTACTTACACAGACAAAGATACGGAGCCAGCAACATCAAGTTCATGATTTCTCACATCAGAAATAACTCGTAATGTACAGGAATTGATCAAATCAACCAGTTCCCCAGTGATTTCCAAAGTAATTACACCAACGAAAGTCGAACGAAACCAACAGCAGAATCAACAAAATTTTCCAGAATAAATATCAATTGCGCTAAAGAAGCAAAGAATCGGAGCAAAAACTTACTTCAATTTCACGAACTGATACAAGGCAATGCGGCGAAGGAGAAGCAGCAACCTCCGACGGAGAACAACGAGAGAGATTACGAATCTAAGAAGAAATAATCCTTCTCTTATCAACGGCTGCAGATCTCTCGGATCCTTCCCGTCGACCGTACAGCCAACTGAGACACACGTCCCCAAAATCTCCTTCACCTTTTCAAAATTTCGTTTGATTCTCGCTGTAGTAGTATATCCCCAATCTGTACTGTGATCCATCATCATTCCCCTTTTCAAAATTTCGCAGCGAAAATCAGATCAAGGAATCCTAATCGATTCAATTCAAACAGAAAATCGAAGTAATCGATGTGTATATACCTGGCGATTTAGGGTTGTAGGGTCGCGTTTCGCCCAGAAAGCGTCCGCCCGCGTTCACCACCTCCGATTTCTGCCGCCGTCCACCGCGAACAGATTCGACACCGTACGCTTCCTCCTCCGCCGCCATCCACTGCGAAGCTGCCGTCGTTCGCTTCTTCCTTCGGCGAGTTCATCGCCTCCCACGGACTCGCCTCCGCCGTCGTTCCTCCTCCTCCGGCGAGCTCGTCGCCTCCACAGGCCGCGCCTCCGCCGTTCGATTCCTCCTCTGTCGTTGCCGCCGCTTTAATCATCCCGATCTCCGCCGCCGGTGACGGAGAATTAGAGAGAGAAAGAAGGGGTGAGGGAGAGAGAAAGGGCCGATAGAGGAGAGAAAGAGATTGTGCGCGTGTGTGTGAAAAGAGATTGTGAGGTGATGAGCGCGAAAATAGAGAGGGAGAAAAATAGGTTTTAGAGTAAAAACGAGGGTAATTGTGTAGTTGCGCGTCTAAAATGGGTATTTTTTGTTTTTTTTAAATGTATGTCCTTAATTTGATTTCCTTATACCATATTGGATATATTATATATATATCTCTTTCTCTTTTACCACTGCACATAAAATTTTATACCAAAATAAAACAAGTCAAACGAAGTGTGACGGAGGGAGTACTCATGCATTTACCCTTGTAATGTATGTAAAATATTAACCATTCTTACATATCAAATCAAAAGTATATTAACAACCTTTATTAATGTGGAGAAAGATGATTAACTTATAATACTAAAAGTTACTTTGTATAAATCTCTCTAAGAAAAATATAAAGGCAATCATGTAAAATGAATAATTAAGAAATGCATAATTCCTCTTAAGTCTTTTTATGGCCAGCCACCCTTCTTGGACTACTATTTTATCTAGCTTGAAAGTATACATAGTTTCTGAGTACACATGCATGTACATTCAGGGTGGATTTATTATAGAGCCAACTGTACGTTTATCAGTTTTCTGAGGAATCATAAATGGGTAATAAATTCGCTCTAGTGGCAGTGGGTAAGTAGAAAAAAAGATAATTAATATTTTTCCCATTGCAAAATAAACTTTGAATGTATACATGATGCACACCATTTAGTTTGGGCCCCATCTGCATTCAATTCGTTACACCCTTCAATCACTCATCACTATACATTTGCCCCAATCCATGCAACTCCTAAAATCTCCTCTACCCTCGAGACAAACCGCCATTTAAACCAGAATTTGCACCAGCGATTTTGTGTTCTTAACAAAGTCTATATATACCACACTTGTATTTTCGTTTCCTCGAAATGGAAATTGAGGAGGGTGGCGGTAAGGCAGGGGCTAGCGGAGGTGGAAGTGGTGGCGTCAGCGCTTCTCATGGAAGATCTAATGGCGGCGGCGGTGTTGATATAGAACTGGGGTGGCCGCGGAGAGGCAGCGAGGCATATTTGGTGTGGCGGGACTTGACGGTGATGTTGCCCAACTTCGGACAAGGGCCAGTGAAGAAGTTGCTTAAAGGACTCAATGGGTATGCGGAGCCGGGTCGGATCATGGCCATTATGGGTCCTTCAGGATCCGGCAAATCCACGCTTCTTGATTCCTTAGCCGGTATCCGTTTTCTTCTCTTCTCTTTTCTTTATACATCTGAATTAACTACTTTAGTTACATATTGTTTATTTATTCTTTCTTTTTACTTATGGGGATGTTGGCATATTTCACAATGGATCCAGCTCCTGTAGATTAGGGAAGGAGGCATTATATATTATTACGATATTTTCTTAACAATAATATTAAATTGATGAAAAGGCAAAAATAATTAAGAGAAACATAAATTCTTTTCATCAACATTTAAAATTTACATGTGCTTGATTGATTAAGAGAAACAAAAGAACATGTGTATTAATTAGTGGGGTGGGTGGAGTAGTTGAAGAGAGCCAACGGTCTGATAAATGAGGATCAAACACTATCCGTTTCTCTTGATCTCTTAATGGAGCAATTTATAGATCTCTGTGCACATTGTTTTCTCTATAGTTTCCGTTGAGCGTTGACTGAATTACTACGTTACTACCTATATTCCACTCCATTCAATTTATTGAGCGATTAATATAGCATGTTGAATGGGTAGCAAAGACCTTATTTAGATTAATCAATTATGAATTTCCAATTTTATGAATATTGTTTTTGTCACATTTATTAATAATTTTTTGCCCCTATATCGTTTTTGAAAAGATTTCACAATGTTGAACCCTTACTACTTAATTTCGTCGAATCAAACATTCATTTAATCAGTTTGAGCCAGTTTGACGACAAAGTTTAAACTGTTTCCATCGATTTCTTCGTCAATTTCCTTGAAGATTGGTTATTTATACAGTTTCAAACAAAATAAAAGGAGTGCTCATGTATATCTATTACATACAACTACAATAAAGTTTATATTTCCTCCGAAATTGAGATTTTATATTGTGTACATGTATTTGTTATTAATTTATCTCTTATCTACGTGGCACGTACATATATATATATATATATATATATATATATATATATATATATATATCATCTATATAATATATAGAATTAAGGGATATAGTTACTTTATGTCCCGAACTTTGACTCCATAGTTATTTTATGGTCCGAACTTTTAAAATTTACAAAATTGCCATGAACTTTGATCCTTTAGTGACTTAATGGCCCGGACTTCCAAAAATAACAAAATTGACGTAATTTTTAACATCATAAATTCATAATGATTTTATGTCCAAAAATCAAACACTATATAAATTTTAGGTATACAAACTTCCAAAAAATTAAAATAAATTAATGATTCAAGAATCAATCATGCAATTATCATCTCAAAAACTATATTTTCAAATTGATATTAAAGTTGGAATTACATTTTAATTTCTCAACATTATTTAGAGGAGTTTAAACTCATCCTCACATGTGTATTTCTCTTTTTGAATGATGTGGGCCTCATAATAAAAATATTACGTGCATGAGTTTAATGTATACATGAGAATATATACAAAATTTAAATACAAGTTTAAATTAATTATTTTCCTTATTCGTACACACCAAAATTATGTGTATGCAGGTTTGTCATTGTTATGTTTTCATCTTAGAGCCATAAAATCATTATAATGTCAAAAATTTAGGTCAATTTTGTTATTTTTGGAAGTCCGGGCCATTAAGTCACTAAAGGATCAAAGTTCATGCCAATTTTGTAAATTTTAAAAGTCCGGGCCATAAAATAACTATGGAGCCAAAGTTCGGGACATAAAGTAACTATATCCCTAGAATTAATCTAAGGAGCTACATTATGGCTAGCCATAATGCCATATTTAATATTAAAAAATAGATTATTTTTTGTAAGGTAAGTTGCTTTTATTTTGTAGACTCATATACCCTTTATCTAAATAGAGTAACATAATAATTGTTTATCAATTTATATTTCATTTATTGTGAATTGAATGCTTAAAAGCTCAACTAAAGTAATAAATTAATATAAATATTAAAAAGAATTTAAATATTCAGCCATATAGTGCACAAAAATTATTTACGACAATTGTAAATATTCAAATTCTACCACATAACATATTAAATTACCCAATATTATTATAAAATACTAGTATTAGTTTTAGGAGCACTTCGACTATGATTATTTTATGTAATTTAACTAGCCAGAAGCATACTGCATACCAATTCTTAATTTAATAAGTTTCGTGTATTTGTAATTTTTTTTATTGTTGAATTTTTGTTTGGAATGGATAGATTTTTTTCCAACATAATTAGATGGAATTATCAAGAATATTAATCATATTTAACTCTATTTAAGTTACTTACCAATTTTTATAAGTTAAACTTAGATCATGTATGGAAGTAAAATTGTCTAATTAATGTTGAGGGAGATGATTTGTAAATGAAAATTATTTTTGTTAAAAGATTCTATAAATAAATACAAGGATATATAAGTAAATCAATAAATTCAACTACATAGAATTACCTAAATACCTTTTTATGGCCAGCCACATTATGGCTCTTTAGCAAAACCCTAATATATAATAGTAAGTCCGTGGTTATTTTTAGAAATTTTAGTTCATTAATTACATGTATTTAATTTAATTTATGTTAACAATTTTAATATTTATAATTATTTACTTATTTATTTTGTTTATCAACTATTTTTAGAAATTGTGTATTTAAATGTTATATCATTATTATACATGAATATTTTTAGTCGACTAATTAATACTCCATTTGTACCACTCATAAAGGGATAACTTTTTACCGACACGTAAATTAAGACGAGAGTAATGGTGGTAGAAAAAGTAGTATGAATGGGTTTTAATGGGTTAAAATTTTGCTATTTAAGGAAATATCTCTATATGAGTGAGACAGACGAAAATAGAACTTATCCCTTTATGAATGAGACGGAGGGAGTAGTAAACGTTACAAAAGTATAATTTATGACAATTTAATAATTTTAGCAATTTAACTAATATGACGACTTTAAGTTTATTCAATATTTATGTTATTACGTGTCGAAATGTAATTATATCTTATACCTCACATATATTTAAAAAAAAACCTCCACTATTCGTTTAGATGTATTTCCTACTTTCAAACTATTTTTTTATTATAATTTTATAAATTCACTATAAAAAAAAAATCAATATTCAAATCAATTTTTCATATTGTGGATGAGAAATGCTCCCTCCGTCCCTTATAAACGCTACATTTCTTTTGGAGCACGAGAATTACGAAAGGGTGGATTTATATGTTAAAGTGAAAAATGTTTTTCCTTTAGTAATTTTCTATCAAATACGGAAATTTAACATCTATCACGAGACGTACAAAAAATGAATACATAACATCTATAAAGGAGCGGACAGAGTACTAGATCAAGATGAAAATAACATAAATCCCTATATAGATAGTCAGCATAGCATCCGATACAACAAATGTTAGCTAATAAAAGTAGAAAGAAAAGAGAGAAAAAGAAAAAAAAAAAAAAAAAAAAAAAAAAATGAAACACAAGACCTAAAATATGTTTTTTTATGTCCCCACACATCGTGTGGGTGAATAACTAGTTAGATAGAATAATATACTCACTCCTATTTTTATTAATCGACCTTTTACCATATCACTTATTTATTTTTTAAATGTCTTTATGGGATATGTTAGAATAATATCCCTATTAAATTGTCTTTATTCCCTATATTGTATTAAGCAGTGTTCTAAAAAACGCTAGGCGCTAGTCGGGCGGCGAAGGGCCGACTAGCGCCTAGCCGCCTAGGCGGATTCGTATTTTATACTTATTTATTATTATTTTCTTAATATTCCCAAATAAAAATATTAAAATTTTCACTATCCAAAGTACATATTATCTAATTTCATCTCAACAATGCAAATATATAATTGCAAATTAATATGGTTCAAAATTCATAAATCAATAGTCATTCAATTAAAATGTATAGTCGAAACTTTACCACAAATTTAAACATAAAATCGATAAATTAGTCTATTACATGTAATCTAATCTTCAATTTCGTCATTCTTATAATTTGTACTCCGTAATACACAAGATGGATGAATGAGAGTTGATTTTTAATTTTTAAATGTAATTGTAAATTTGTAATACACCCTAACTTTTTCCCCAGCCCGCCTAGACAACCCAACCCGCCTAGCCCGACTTGGGCGCCTAGGCGGCCGCCTAGCCCGACTTGGCCGCCTAGGCGGCCGCCTAGGCGGCGCCTAGCTTGCAGCCGCCTAGCCCGGGCCGCCTAGCCAAAAAACAGGACGGCACGGCGCCGCCTAGCGCCTAGGCCGTTTTTTAGAACACTGGTATTAAGTTTCTTCATCCATGAAGAGACAACTATCGAAGTTAATTTAGGCATCATATTTATTTATTAATACTGCATGTGTGCAAATTGTAAGAAAGACAATTATAAAAATAGGAGGGAGGAATTAATTATGGAATTCTTACATATCTATTTAAAAAAAACAATAAATACCGAGTCTTTCTAATCCAAGACTTATTCATAACCTTATTTATTAGTACTATTTTTTTTTTTTTGAAAGGTCAAAGAATAAATATATTAAACATTGAGTACAAGGAGTACTCAAAAATATTCTATTAGTACTATTTTCTTACATAACAAACTTATTCACAAGTATTCATATCATAACATTTAATTTAGGGGTAAAGTCAGATTATAATTAGCTCACTCCATAAATTTTGAACGAGACATTTAAAAGGAACTAGCAGAGAGAACGTGCGTTGCACGTATAACCTTTTAATTAACAAAAAGAAAAAGAAGTTTTAAATTATTGATACTATTACTTGTCGATTTCTAACGTTAATAAATTGATACAAAAAATAGACAAAAGTTATATAAATCTAGTTTTTAAATCGATCCTACATATAAAATTTTGTTCCTACAACTTATAAAAATAAATAAATAATTATACAATTACAAAGTGAAAAAGCTCTCATCCAATACTATATATTTTTATATTATTCGTTAATCATCATAATGACTATAATTACTATAAGTATCCTATAGTATGAAAACTATTTACATTTCTCATTCATCATACATTCATTAATCATATATTTCGAAGATTGACAAACCACTAAATACTTGACATTACCTAATACTTTAATAAACTATTTAATAAATAAAAATATTATAGCATTAATTAATCTGGAATTCTAAAATTACTTCTTCTGTTCTTCATATATCTAGCTTCAGTATTCCGTCAATTTGTATGTTCTTAGTTCAATGTAAACAGTTAATTTTTTCTCTTTTACATCAAACTCATTCAACAATCACGTTATTTTTTTTCTTTATAATGTAATTTCACTCTAAAACCAGTTTCTTAGATTAATTGTATTGTATTTACATTCCTTTGGGACATCAAATCAAGTACTCCTCCATCTCTTTTATCTTGACCGTTTTTATTCAACCTGAGTATATTATAATAATAAAAGGATTAAAGATAAAAGAGAGAATACTAAAATCATATCTACACGAATCCGGATAAAAATAAAGACTAAGATACTAAGATAAAATTATACTATAACACTACAGTTCAAAAGATATATTGAACATCATGGATATCATAGTTTTATTAGGTCATGAAACTAATAGAACAATCCTATAATCCAACCTTTAACAAAAAATATGGAAATTGAAAATTATAGAAATTCATTAAGATCGATTCATGAACTTATAATTAACAATGGGTAAACAACATAAAAATAACGACAGAATAAATGATCCATGAACGACTCTATACTACTCTACCATATATATACCTTCTCTTATCCTTGATTTAAATAAACTTAAAGGACATTATAGCTAATACATTATTTTGTAACATAAGGCTCTTTTTAGTATAGGTATAGATAGATAAGAACAAGCACATAATAATAAACTTAATACAGTAAAAAAAGGGGGGGGGGGGGGGGGGGGGAAGGAATATTTGACTTCTAGCGATCGTTGTTGATTAATATGTATTTGCCTTCATTTGGCCACAGGTAGATTATCACGAAATGTTGTTATGATGGGAGATATTCTTCTTAACGGGAAGAAGCGGAGGCACGAGTACGGCGTTGTTGTAAGTTCCTTAAGAATCATTTTTTTTTTTTACGGAAAAAGATGGAATATTATAAAGAACGGAAAACAGGAGGTACAAGGCTTTACACAAGCTTTAACATTAAAATTTAATTTTCACTTTGGCTCTAGCTAGCTCTTTGTAACAAGCTAGGATGTCTTTTCTCATGCATTTATTTAGGATCGATGAAAAAAAACAATCGACTCTTATAAATTGAAACTGCATTTTATACTTTATTAATAAAAATCGTCATATACTACTAAACTACTACATATGTCGAAGCAGACCTAAGCATATTTTTTGTGGAAAATAGTAGTGCTGTTTGGGAAAGAAGTTCGAAATGATCAATTCAGATCCTTTGTTGGATTCTCGTGTATCATCTCATACTTCATCAACACATGATCACCAAACAAATTTTTTCAAAATATGCCACATTTTTGTACAATATATGTTGAATTGGAATTGGGTTCACGGTTGGGTTCAGGCTTATGTTACACAAGAAGATGTGTTATTGGGGACTCTGACAGTGAGAGAAACTATAACCTACTCGGCAAATTTGAGGCTGCCAAGCTCCATGAGTAAGGAAGAGATCAAAGACATCATAGAAGGAACCATCATGGAAGTAGGGCTTCTAGAATGCGCTGATCGACAGATTGGAAACTGGCAACTGAGAGGCATAAGCGGCGGAGAGAAAAAGAGAGTAAGTATTGCTCTTGAGATTCTTGTCCGGCCTCGTATCTTGTTCCTGGACGAACCTACGACTGGTCTTGACAGCGCAGCCTCTTTCTTTGTCATTCAATCCATCAAGAATCTCGCTCGAGATGGAAGAACTGTCATCTCCTCTATACATCAGCCGAGCAGTGAAGTTTTCGCTCTCTTTGATGATCTCTTTCTACTGTCTGGTGGTGAAGCAGTTTACTTTGGAGAAGCAAAGATGGCAGTAAAGGTACTTATCTTGTCTCTCTTAGTTTCCTAATCTGTTTTTTTTAAATTTATTTTTCTTTGGGTTTTGTAGTTTTTTGCAGAAGCAGGTTTCCCATGTCCGAGTAGGAGAAATCCATCGGATCATTTCCTGCGTTGCATCAACTCCGACTTCGATGTCGTCACAGCCACATTGAGAGGTTCCCAAAGACTCCGTGTACGAACCTTATAATACATATTACAGAAACATGCGTTTCATCTTAATAATTATTTTGGAGTACGCAGGGATATTAAGAAATTAAATAGTAATACCATATAATTTGGCAATTAGTATTAAATATGACCGATGAATTAAGCATGAAATAAGACTATTATGTATTATCTAATAATTCATGTGTGGTTTTTGAATGCCAGGATACGCATATAACATCAGATCCTTTGATGAATATGGAAACGACTGATATTAAATCATTACTTATTCAAAAATACAAGAACTCGGAGTATGCCAGGAAGACAACGTTGAAGGCCCGAGAGATTGCAAACATCGTAAGTACCTCAAAACTCGGTTGTCCACGTGTCTTGTAAAGTTAAACTAAATCATATTACGTCGAAATAGAATAATGTAGATGAAAAAGAAATGGTGACAAAAACACAAGAATCATGTGTCTAAGCTTACAAAATTAGACTAATGAACTGCAGCAAGGAGTGGAGATCGAAACGATTAAGGCAAGTCATGCAAGCTGGTGGAAGCAACTTCGGACATTAACACAAAGATCATTCGTGAATATGTCGAGAGATGTCGGGTACTATTGGTCGCGGATAGTGATATACATCCTGGTCTCTATATGCGTGGGAACTCTATTTTACGATGTCGGTACTAGTTATACTGCAATTTTCGCGAGGGGTGCTTGTGGCGGCTTTGTCACAGGCTTTATGACTTTCATGTCGATCGGAGGCTTTCCATCCTTCATCGAGGAGATGAAGGTTAAATATATATATATATATATATATCTCATTCATTTTCTATAAAAGTCGGGATTGATTTTTAACTTTGTTTTGTTGAATATATGACAGATTTTTTCGAGAGAGAGACTTAATGGTTACTACGGCGTAGCTGTGTTTATACTATCGAACTTTTTCTCTTCCTTCCCGTTTTTGGTGGCGGTCTCGGTCATTACCGGGACGATAACGTTTTACATGGCGTTTCATGCCGAGTTTTCTCGCTATGTTTTCTTCTGCCTCAATATATTTGGATGCATTGCTATGGTAGAGAGTGTGATGATGATCGTGGCTTCTTTGGTTCCCAACTTTTTAATGGGGATCATTTCTGGGGCCGGAGTTCTGGTAATCTTTTTACCTATTTCCCTCCCCCCTCTCTCTCTCTATCTCCGGAAAAACATGTACTAACTATGGTTCATATGTCTATTTAACTTTTAGGGTATCATGATGATGACATCCGGTTTCTTTCGGTTGCTGCCGGATCTTCCGAAGCCATTCTGGCGGTATCCGATTTCATACATTGGCTACGGCGCGTGGGCTCTCCAGGTAATTCCGTATGCCAGTGTTTTAAGATCAGAGCAAACCAGTCATGGTCCCGGTTTACAATATTTTTTGGTTTTATCTGGCCAGTTCGGCCATGATTCAACCTAAAAAACTGGCAACCGAAGATCTGATTGGTTCGTATTTCGGTTTGTTTTTGAAACATTGATATATACATAGCACAAATTAAAGGACAATATATAAGATTTTAATACGGCCTCAAACTCACTCTATAAACTCTCTATCATATCAAAGCAAACATTGAATCGAATTATAGAAAATCATCTATCGGTTGATATTAATCATAAGTTTAGTCCACTTTGTATAAAGAGTCCAAAGGTCGTCAAGTTAGAAACATATAGGCTCATGAAAAATAAAATTTATCGTAAAATAAGAATATGATAGCATGCAACTGTTCATTAGTACGCCTCCGGCCCTTTATAGATGTTACGATATTTTAATATATGTTAGGTATAAAATGTTAAAATGTAACATCTACTGCGGGCCCGGGATGGAGGGAATACAGGTTAATAATGATATATGTGGATGCAGGGATCGTACAAAAATGATATGATCGGACTAGTATTCGATCCTCTTATACCGGGTGATCCAAAGATAACGGGGGAGGAAGTAGTGACAAAGATGTTTGGTATATCTCTGCATCGTTCAAAGTGGTGGGATTTGGTGGCTCTATATAGCCTCATTGTGTGCTACAGAGTTGTCTTCTTCGTCGTTCTCAAGGTCAAGGAGAGAACTGCGGAATATTTTCAGTCGATTTTTGCAAAGAGAGCGTTGCATCGTTTCAAGAAGCGCCCTTCGTTTAAGAGAAAGGCTTCTTCCACGAGGCACCATGTCCACCACTCTTTATCCTCTCAAGAAGGCCTCAACTCCCCGCTCCCTTAGAGGGTCTCGTATCTTGCTTTGATTCACTTTTCATGTAACACACAATAGAATATTTTGCCCACGTTTTGGATAGCTGCAGTACATTGAATAACAAGTAAAGAGTGACTTTTGTCCATCTCTATATATCATCTGAATATATGTAATTGACTATATTGATCTTTATATAAATTTTCCTTAATTTCACTTTCAAAATATAGTTTAGCCTAGTTTCTCGATGCCTTCGGATGCTAATTAGAAGCTTTATTTATTCATGGAAAAATGAAAACAAAAATAAAAGTAGAGATTATGTTTGCAATATAAATGAATTCTTTGTGCCATTTTCCAAAATGTAGTTCGAGCAAATGTAATGTTTAACTACCTTTATTTTAACTTTGAGCGAGTTCATATTTACAGTATACGTGAACTAGTGTGGAAGTTTTTTCAACTTCATTTTTCAAATTTATCATAGAGTGAACACTGTATAGCTAGCTTGACAATAGACCAGAGCGAGAGCTCGATCTAAAGCTATAGCAAGTGTTTAAGATCTAAGAGTAAGCTTGATCTTTAATACAGTAGCTTTACAGCTTTGCGGAATTTGGTGAGCGTGAGTTTTTCTTATTTAATAAAAATCCTGTATTATGTTATTTAAATGCAAGTGCAGTGTGCAAACAAGATAGTACATAACATAAAGCGTAGGGAAAGAAATACGACACAATGATTTAGAGTGGTTCGGAGTAAACAGCTCCTACGTCCACTTTTTCCATGCTTGGAACGAATTCTCTCACTTCAAGAACTTTGTTGGGATTACAACAGGTTCTAAAGCGACCTACACAACGATCGAGCGTCACACTATAGAGGAAAGTGTGAGCTTGGATCTTAAACACAACTACAACTAGATCGAGCCTTTCACTATCGAGGATTTTGAAGACTTGGATCTTTACAACTCAAAATACACTAAACCAACACGAACAAAACACGCTCTAATCTCACTCGACAGAGGCTTGGGTTTGGTGTAGGGTTTGTATCTCAACTCTAACTTGAAGAATCATTTACCATAAGAGCAGTAAAGGCTAGGCTTCTTCTTTGAACTAGGCTAGAATTTTAGGTAAAGCCTAGAACATAGAGTGGAGCTAAGGTTGCAAAAACACAAGCTTTGATGGTGCTAAAAGCTTGTATTTCACCTAAAAGTGCTCGCAATAGAACGAGATCTATCGTAGCCTAGTAAGTTAAACTCAATGTCGAATCTCAAGGAAGATTTAGCAGGGCACATTCAATTATGTGGCAAACAAAAACAAATGAAATCCTAATCTAATAAAGCAAGTAAAGAATTTGGGGTTTTGGTTTTTCTAAATCCTAGGCTTAAAAATAAATATGCAATGAAAATAAAGAGCAAATAAATTAAACTAAGGACAAATAAATAAATCTAAAACTAAGAACATGAATTAAACTAAATTAAAGCAAGTAATCAATTTAGATGAAAGCAATAGTTCTACCTAGGCATAAATTGAAAAGGAAAACAATAAAAAGGAATCTAGAGTAATTTAATCCTAACATACTTGTAAAGAAAATTAATCTAAGAACTTGGAAATAATAAAGTAAATCTAAGAAACTAATCTAGTTAATCAAGGCAAGATAAGAGCAAATAAACAAAGCAATCAAAGCAAGTAAAATTAAAGAAAGCTATAACTTACGTGGAACGATTGAATGAAATAAATGAAGAACTTGAATTAAAACTTGAATCTTCAAAAACAATCTTCAATCCTAAACTTACACACTATTAAACTAAAGAAAAGTGCTAAAAAACTAGAGAGAAAGATGTTCTTTTCGTGTCCCAAGAGTATGTATATATAGTACCATCTAAAATATAATTTAAAAAGGAAAATACGAAAACTGGCCCAGTCTAGCGACCGCTCGAATCCCAGCGGGCGCTGGCTTCTGTCCAGCGGCCGCTGGCATGCTGGCTCGCTGGTCCAGCGGCCGCTGGCATGCTGGCTCGCTGGAACTGCGCGCGCCTTTATAGTGGAAAGAGGAGATCAATCCGTTAGAGTGGATGTTGATCTTGTCTCTTCATGCTCCAACAATACGGTCTTTGACCGGAAGCTTTTAGAAAAGTGGATTTGTCTTCTTTCCCGAAAATAGCTAAACTCCAAGTTTAACAGTGTCTGCGCTCCTGAGAAAGCGACCGTTGTCTGCCGTTGGCTATAGTCAACTCTCTTCAACCATTCTTCGAGTGCCGCGTGTCTGATCTTCATTTAATGATTACGGCTATTGCAGTTTGACTCATGTCAAACTCAAGTTTGAAACTGGATAGTTGTTGAGAGGTAGCTGTCTAACTATGTGAAGTGGGCGCTTGACAGTGAGAGAGTTAGAGTGAAAACGCTGAACTGTTTAATTCACTAAGTGTCAATTTCCCACGCTTGTGACTACTTAAAGCGAGTAAGGTCGCTTAGTTGAGTGTCACGATTAACGAGTGAGTCTTCTAGCTTCAGTCTTCAAACGTGCATGCTAAACCCTAAAGCGAATAAGAATAGAGCTTTCCTAACGTTTTAAGTTCGTGAAAAATACTGACTATTCTAATCATCAATAGGGAGAGTTGGGAAGGATTTACAGGGAGGGTTTTGGAATCGAATCAAAATAATTAAGTCTTTTATTTAAGATTCCAAAAGTGGTTCCCCTTAATATATATATCCTTAACAATTTCCCAACAATAATTTATATTAATTTCATAGTCAGTGTATTATCACAGTTGATAAAAAATAAAATAAAAAGAATTGCCAGTCAATTATGTTAATTCCAAAAAATAGGCCAATAGTAACAATTATCGAAGACTTATAGGTAAGGGCGGAGTCAGAATAATTTTGGTGGGGGGCCCGATTTTATATAACATTTAACAAGTCATGAATTATTATTTTACATGAAATTTTAATAGAAAGAGTAAGGATATGCATTATATTTCATACCATTAATATTGTATCAAAATTTTCAAAAAAAGTACTAAATAATTAACTTATGACATTTATAAGCATTTTTTTTTTAAATTTTAAACGCTACACAATACTCTCTATGTCTCACTTTATTAATTAGTACTCCATACGTCCCACTTCACTCGGCTTGTTTCATAAAGTGGATAGAATTAAACATTTTTTTCAATGTGAATCTCTTACTTTTCACTTTTAACACTGCGTCTAAAATCTCGTATGAAATTGAAACAAACCAATTGAATGAGAGTGAGGGACTTTCATTTTCCTTATTATCATGTCTCATTTATTAGTCTTATTAATTGAAAAGGAAAAAATATTAACACATAATAAGACATTGGTTATTGTCTCTATGTGTTATTATTGATTCATTTTCTTCTGAAACTGATAAAGTGAAATAGAAAAGTTTGGTAGTTTCATCAAAACTCTCAAGATGAAGGGGAAAATGAAAGAAAAACGAAAATTTACGTGAAATTCACCCACCAAAAATTAATGCACAGTGAATTAACATTATATTTTATTACAATAAAAATTATATATATACTAATATATATACACATATACATACAGAGTATAAATCATATAGAAACTAAATATCCAGTGAAATATAGAAACCGATGATATCCGTTGATTTCAGAGATCTAACGGTTGATAATTAATATCATTTAATATTTAAAAACTATTTTTTCAATTTTTTTAATATTTTTGCTAATGTCATAAGGATATTTCTGACTTTTTCAATTATTTGTAATTGAATATTCTTTAAATATGTAATATTTAATTATTTTCTTTCCTTAATTTTAGGGATTTTCCAAAACTGAAATACGCTCTAACATTAAGTCGATTTCCGGCCAAATCCTAACGAGAATCAAAAAATGGACAATTGGGTTTTATTCTACTCAAAGAGACGAAGAGATTGATGGGTGGATCACTCGTTTTGGTGGAGAAACGAAGGAGATATTCGCCGAAGAAATCGAACCAGTAGCAAAATTGCGACTTCCGGAATCGACGTAAACTTCCAAATGCGATTTCGGCCTCATCGACGATCGGATTTAGATGGGCGACATACTGTTGGAAACGTCTTGAAGAGTAGAACACGTTTCTGGGTGGTTCAATCAGATTTGGTTGAGATTTGAGTTCAAAATTGGCAAAAATGCATAACAACAATCGAAAATGC